>JALMGJ010000001.1:41032500-41467500 GCA_023362775.1 Charina bottae
GATGCATCATGTTCCCTTTAATATATTTATGCATAAATGAAAAATGAATGTGACATTATAGGCATGTTGGCTGGTGACATAAATGTACGTATACTTTTAGAGGCAGCTGATGCCATGTTCTTGGCTGAGAAACTGATTGGTTTTCAGCAGATGTCAGAGAGATTGTATGGTGCAACAAGCAATGTAGATCTGAAAATTAATGTATCAAATAGAAAGATAGTTGAGTTTGACAGGATGAATGGAAGGCATAGTTGCACAATATACAAAAATGGCAAAAAACTAGAGCAAGTAGATGAACACGAGTATCTAAGATTTATAAAGAATTTTTAAGATGTGCCAATACTGGTAGAATTTTAATGAGTAGCATATTGCCTATTATGAGGAATTAATGTTTGCAGTAAGAAGCAAAATTGGCTGGGTATAATAGCATGTTTCTTTGTGATATAGGACTGAGAGTTGAATATATTAGTATACTATAATGTTGCTATTTCTATCCCCCACCCCCACCCCGCCATTTGCTTTCTGAGGCATTCACTTTCTTCAGCATACAGTAATGTTAGAGCTCACATATGCACTTCATACTACACTAGAATAAAACATAGAGTCACCCTGATGGATCTGTCAGCTTCAACTTCCATTATTCATCCTCTGAAATCCTTGGTTCTTTATTTGATGCCCAGATTTCTGAAATTAAAAGGTGACAACCCTAGTGCCCAAGATAAAATCTTCCTGCATAATAAGGAACAAGCCACATTTCCATTAGACTCTATGTTTGAAGTTCTTCCTCAACTGCAGATCTGTAGTAGGACTGCGGAAGGCAAACAAAAGATGTTAAATAAATTTACAATTATTTAATATAAGGATATCAGCTGAAAAAGAAGCTTTTCTATTACTGCTCTGCTCTAATGCTATAGAATTCTCCACTTAGGTTGGTCTGTTAGAACTTGAACCTGCAGTCTTATAACATTTGAATGAATTTTAATTTAGCTGTGCCTGTTTCTTAAATGGACTCTCTATAGCTAAGGAAAGGATTTTTTAAAATCACAGATTTATAGGAAGGGAGGGGTTGTAGCTATTTGGGTGCCACTGAGTCATATATACTTTTGAATCCAAAGATGCAGCTATATTACATCCAAGAATTTTGAAGATGTTGACATCTTCCTCAAACTCAGCCAACCCAGGAATAACAGCTCATATTATCTCTACAAAGTCGTTGTTGTAGCCAATGAACAGCACCTGCTTTCCACAACCCTGTTCCTTCAGCTGTGTTGGCCAACAATTTCCATCATGCCTAGCCACGTCTATATTTTATCTCAATACTGTTTAAATATTGTCTTTATTAACATCTCCTTTTTTTGACACAAACGCCTATAGTGGTTTCCTGTAAATTATGAAAATAATTATTAAGAAACAGAGGGAGAAGATGCAACTTGCCTTTGTTTCAGAGATAAGCCTGCATTTCAACACACAGAGGAATCCATTTTCAGGGCACTGCTGAAGGAGTGGAGGGAGGCCCCTAACAATGAAACTTAATTTTGCAAATCTCTTGGAACCTTTCAGCATTTAGCTGCTGGCACGTTCATCTTATTTTGTATAGCTTTCACCATTGCTGATAATGACAAACTGTATACTCCTCTTTTTTGTTTTGTTTTGTTTTCAAGCCGACTTTCAGTGGCAGATTGTGCCAGCTCATTTGTTGCGATGAATGCCTATTATCTGGCCTCTCCCTTGAAAATAACTTCAAATAACTTCTTGCTCTTGAACAGCATTTTAAAATGTTCTGTATTAAAGCGTCCTCTTCCAGTCAGGCAATACAAATTATTTTAGACATCCAATAATCTGTTTCTGTTAGCAAAGTCTGCTTCTATTTCACCCCTTATATGTGAGCTTGATCTAATACTGATGGGAGAAATATTTGTAGTAGTCAGAATGTTTGCAAATGGCTGTTCTTTCCCTTTCTTAATTTTCACCTTAGGAAATACTTTGGACAGAATTAGATACTTATGGAAGTATATTTTTCTAGGCAGCATTGGAATGAGGAAGTTTAGTCTTCTGAAAATCTGTCCAGCCTCCTTCACAAATAAGCCTATAACCTCTTTCAACAGAGTAACATCAGAATTTTTTGTTCTATGCCCTCAAAGAGTAAAAAAAAAAAAAGCTTCCTTTTTGACTCATATAAGTATAGGCTTTACTGGTTCTTCATTTACTACATTAGAACTACTATTACTGAAGCCAGTTAGTAGGATGGGGACTGCAGGGCCATTTGGATTGAGTTTCAAACTCTATTATTTCCAGGGCCTCAAAAGATGGAAGTGGCCTGAGAGCATCTGGATCTTTGAGAAAGTTTAGAATTAGTAACTCTTGCTGTTCAGAGAGTTCTTCCATGCCCACAGGGTCATGGATTCACAAAGATTTCTACTCATAAGAATATAAGCAGTGCCCTGCTGTATCAGACCCTTACCCATCTATTCCTTATTCCAGAGCTTTCCAAACTTTTCATGTTGGTGACACACTTTTTAGACATGCATCATTTCACGACACACTCTTACAGCAGGGCACAAGGCAGGCACTAGGACCTGGGCGGAATCCTGGCAGGGCAGGTTTGGAGGCAGCAAGGCACAAGGCAGGCACCAGGACCTGTGCAGAATCACAGCAGGTTCGGAGGCAGCAAGGCATAAGGCAGGCACTAGGACCTGCGTGGAATCCTGCCAGGGTTTGGAGGCAGCAGCAGCCGCGACACACCCAAACACTGCAGCCAACACACTAACGTGTCCCGACACACAGTTTGGAAAGCTCTGCCTTATTCCCTATGGACAGAGGTGGGTTTTTCTGAGGTCCCTTACCTTCTTTGGGATTATTTCTTCAGGATGTGTTGAATCCCCACAGGTATCATTGCTTGAACTGGCTTTTTAAGAAGAGTAAGTTGTGTTGAAAAAGTACCATCATGATTTCTGCAAATATGACATTTCATTAGGAAAGATCTTTAACCTGAGCTCCCCTGTCCAACAAGACTAAATTTCCCATTCTCTAATGCTAAGTAGTTATGCAAATAGACAGGGTGACAGCAGAAGCTGGGATGGCTGTAGAGGTATGATACTGAAGAGCAACATGAAAGACAGGCTGGTTGGTTAGACTGATAGAACTGGAATCCTTGTCAAGCTCCGCATAAGCAAAGTAGAGAGTCTAAGAACCACACAGTTTTCCAAAAGGCATCTCTAATGCTAGTCTGGGATAAAAATATTATGTTCCAAGCTGTAAGAGTACATTCCTAGCCAGACTTGAGTTAATTTAAGTGGAGTCTCCTTCAACACTTTCTTCCCATGGCTCTCACATCTGAGCTGTGTTGTCTCTTCTCACCTAAACCGCACTCCTCCTGCACTTCTTTCCCACAGTCTCTCACACTCCTCCACATGTCCTATGGATTCTCAGCTGTGTGCTATGATGGATCATAGTGGGTGCTGCATGATTCTCTTTCCAAATCTTGCTTGCCAGAGCACTCTTCCTTGAGATATATATAGATGGATATGGATATGGATGATATAATAGATGATAGATGATATAGATATAGATATATTTCTCCCTAGGGGAAAAGTTGGTACCTAGTGTGCATCCTCCTCCTTGGTTTAGCCTTTTCTTTTATTAGTTTTATTGGTCATTGCTCTTACTATCTACCATTTTATATATCAGTTCCCATTTTGCCTATTTCCTTGTTTGTTTCATTATTTTTATTTTTAATATGCATAGATTGTTATTACTTATGATGGGAAGGAAAAAGAACATAACTGAATAAACCCAAGCTCTTTGATTTCTCCAAAGCCAGCAAAGCGATAAAAAATGTATGATCTTTTTTAGATGAAAGCAGCTGCTAAAACAGCAAGCAAAATAGATAAATTAAATTATTTTCCAACTCTGAACAGATATGCTATGCTGGATCAGACTTGGAATTGGTGCTGGAGCTAGAGTTGGAGAAGCAATGTCTGATAATGCTCTCCTCTTCTCTACTGGAGCAAATTAGCACAATGGAATAAGTTGCCTTCTGCTTTTTCAGTTTTGTCAACAGCTTCAGTGGTATAGCTCAATGCCCCCCTCAAGTATCCCCTCAGGAGAATTTCTTGAAGAACCACACCTTCTAAATAACAAAGAGGAGGAGTTGTTACAGGAGGACTTAGATGATCACATATTCAAGCTATGCTGTTTAATTGTAGAAACTATAATTGCCATTTTTGAACAATTAGTAGCAATAAACCGACTGATTTGCTAAAACATGCCCTTGTAGACTTTATGAAAAAAACACTCAAGTTGACTGATTTTATAAAAGCTCAGAATACTGACCTTTGAGATGTTTAGCAAGTTGACACATTGGATAACCAGACACGGACTGCTTACAGTGGAAGATTGGACCAAACCCCTGATACAAAACTGATACAAAACGTAACTGTTGACTTCTGTTGGTGTATTATTCCTTGAGGAGTAAGTCACAGCAATAAAACCTTGTTAGTTAAGCACCTGCAAACTTTAAAAGGTCAGGAAGCACGTCATCCAGGCTGAGGAGTATAAAAGAACCTGCCTGCTCCTGCCCCGCTTCCGTTTCTATGCCTGCTTGCTTCTACTCCTGCTTGCTTCCTACTACTTCTTATCTTTTCTGGTGTGTGGATTTGTAACACTTCCAGGGATCTGGAAGAGAACTGTAAATATTATCTGTTTGTATGAGTAACTAATACAACTGCAACTGATTTGCTACAATGACTGGCATCATTTATTGGTCTCTAATGCCAAGCGCTTTCTGAAACTCTGCATGTGCAAGAAAACACAAACACCAACAACTTCAAACTAATCAGATCATTCTCTAGAGTATTTCCAAGAGAGTTAACAGAGGACACTGGTTTTCTGGAAAAATAATCATTCACTTCTTGTGTCAACTCCTTTGCTGCCATCATCACTGTATTGATTTGAGTGCAATCAAGTGATAGCCAACCTGGTAGGAAGAAGGAAGATTCTTTTAATATTTATTTGTTAGATATATATCCTGCCTTCTGTACAGCAGCTCAAGGCAGTATACATTATGCTGTCTGTTATTTTCCCCCCACAATAACCCTGAGGTTGAAAGTGATTTGCCCAAAGTCATCCAGTGAGCTTCCACGGCTAGGACCTGGGTCTCTCCAGTGCCAGTCCAAAACCTCAACCATTACATCAAATTGGCTCTGTATTCAGTCTGTTCTGCTCTGCTCCGTTCCGTTCTGTTTAACTCCACCTTACATTGCACAAAATCAAAACGTTTTAACTGCATTTCAAATTTTTCCAATATGGTGTTTCGTAATGAGAAAACCCCAGTAATTATTTCAAGTGAGACAGCTCAGGAAGAGACATTGGTACTAATTATTTGGCATTGTGCCAACTAATAACACGTCTAGTGCTGCTGTGCTACCTGCAATCTTGACAAACCAAATTTTAAGCAATCAGTCTGCATCTGATGGAAAGTTTTTAAACAGCGTATCACAAGCCCGGCTGATTAACTCTTTCAGTATACTTCCAAAGGATTAAAAATTAGAAATCTTTCCTGCTCTTGGAGTGGGGGGGGGGCAGGTTCTTAAGCACATGTTAACATCAATTACTAGTGCAGCTGAATCATTCTCTCTTCCAGAAACCATGCCTACCACTAACAATTTAAAACAGAGAATAATTGTTCCAGTTAATGTCGCTGAAACAGAATAAAATCAGAGAACCAGAGAGTTAAAAAGAGCATTTGGGCCATTGAGTCCAATCTCCTCCCCAGTGCAACAATCCAAATTGAAACATCCCAGATATATGGCTGTGTAGCTTCTGTTTCAACACAAGTGATGAAGGGAAACTCACCACCTCTCTGGGTAATTGGCAAACTGCTCTTATCAATGTGTTTTTCCCCCCCACCTAACATTCAGTTGGGATCTGCCATTCTTCTGTGCCTGTCCTGCACCCTGGAATAAGAGAGAACTGGTGGGGGTTACCTTTCAATGAAATATCTCAGCAATAAATAGGTTGGTTAAAACTAAAAGGTCCTCTAGAATAAGCAATTTTAGGTTTCCTGCTTCCAGGGAATGTTCTCCATCTTCCCGGTGCAATGCTATCAGCTGACTCAACCGCCTGAGTTTGGAAGACTCTCGTGAGCTGATCCAATTCTTACAGAGGTCCTTTGCTTACAAAAATTCAGGTGGACCCTTTGCCTGTGTTTCTATTACTAAGGGCTTATTTGACAAGAGCGTAACAGTTCAAAAATACATTAGTAGCCATTTCTAAGCTCTATAGGGTCAATAGTACATTAGTTTCTCCACAGGCTGTATTGATCCAGAACAGACAGTATAAAACCCTGTTAACAGTGAAAGAAAGGGATGCACTGAGATAGGATGGGAGCCATTTTATTCAGGCCTTTGGATCCAAAGATGTGTCTGCTTTATGGTAAACAGTAGGAGTCTATTCTTACAAAGATTTGGGATGTCATATTCTGGCTGAAGCACAGAATGTATATTACAATGTCTTGTTCTTTGTGGATGTTACCCAGGCACTCCACTTAATGTCTTCCTCTGACTCATTCTCAGTATGGATCCTAGTTATCCCAAAGGAGGTAACACCTTAACTCCTGGAGATGATCTTTCTTATTTATTTATTTATTTATTTATTTATTTATTTATTTATTTATTTATTTATTTATTTTATATAACCGCCACCAGAATTAATAAAATGCCCTCAAGATGAGCAATCTTTCCTCTCTTGCAGATCACAGCAAGCTTCTTGATTTACTGATGAAGCAGAGAGACACCCAGAACAAAATTGGAGGAAAACAAAATGTGAAAGCAACCCACAGCTGTATATCATGTCTGGGAGCAATACTGCAGTGGTAAGGACAGCAACACATGTTCATGTCCAGAGGCTTTGTTCAACGTTACCCACTCTCTTTTATGGAAGAATGGGGTGAAGAACTGCTGTGCTATATTATAAACTTTTTCACAGCTGATGTATCTCACATTTGCTCCAATCTGGACTCTACTTGGATGGCTCATTTCCCCTCGGTGTAAGTAAGATATTGGAATATTCCCCTTGGGAAGTGATTTTATTCATGTGAAATGGAGGAATATCTTATCTACTTGTATTGTTTATCCTACCGTTATATCTGCTCTACTCTCATTGCTCCCGTTTTAATGAAATAGGCCAGGCTGAACTTGTATTCTATTCACACTTACTGTATTTTAGATAGATCTGAAGCCACCAATTATTTTCAAGGGGGAAAAATGTGTGTTGCCTAAAGAGTTTGGCAAAAGTTGAGACCTACACTCCCTTCCAATCACATCTGCAGTTCCTAGAAATCTATAAAACACGCATGTTTATATGTGATATAAATGACAGATGCCTGTAGAGGTGTTTGGAAACAGGGAAAATGTGATCTGATTCAGTTCAAACTTCTAATGCAATTCAGAACATCAATCCAAGTTGGACTTCCAAATCAAACAGTCAAACTGAAATGATCTGGACAAAACCATTTCTGTATATTCATACAAGTCTTCTAAACTGACTGAATCAATTTGGAAGCATCCATTTTTGTTTAATAACCCACACTAACTTGTTAACTTGGGATTCCAATTCAATTTTGAGCATTGACTGAATCACCTTCTGAGTCTCCAAATCAAGTTATTCCTACACCCTTTATCTGTTTTCTGAAATTGTATACTATTTATCTCTGGCTTGGAGAGTGGAATGAACTTGCACAGCTAGTACTGAGAAGACGTAGATACTTGCAAAGCATCCACCTTGCTAGTAGAAGCACAAAAAGTGGTGATTCATTACCCCTCCCTCCAAATTCTTTCATTATTCTTGCATTTGCCAGCTCAGTTCCTCATGTTGCTAATAGCTAAGGAAATTAGACACTATGTTTGACCTTAAAACTTTTTTGGCAGGAGAGGGGTGTTATGGCTGAAATAAAAAGAGAATTTATTTTTAGGACATCTCTCTCTGCCCTGTGGACATGACAGAGACCAGATTCAGTTCCCCTGTTTGCATAATCCCATCATACCTAAGGAAACTATTCCCTTCCCAGAACAAAGCCCTCCCTAATCCTTTCCTTGCCAAAAAGGAAGAAGTGTTGCTCACCTTAACAAAGACAGAATGAAATTGACTAGAGGCAGTGGAGATCCAGTCCTATGCAATTTTCTAAGGCAAATTTAATAAGAAAGAGGTGACAATATAACTGGGCAAAACTGCAGATGTTTCATTGTCAATTAAGGGCATGTGCCGGGTCCCATCAATGTTCCTCCACTCGTTAACAAGAGATAATGGCTATTTCCAGCACTGCTACCACCGCTAAAATGCATGGTTTCCCTTAATAATAAAATTATCTCCTTACACAATAAAACTTACCTGATTTCCCCTATATAGTCCCAAGATCTTGACAGCAAATCAGAAAGATTCTTACTTTACCTTTCTGCTGTTCTCTGTTCCTCTTCCTTTGTAAGATGGAACCCAATGATCATTTTTTCAATGAAGTATGAGCTTTCTCCTCAGAGTTGTGCTCCATTTTTCGCCTTCCATGACAGGGGAATTCAAAAATTTGCCCCTGTTTTATACCATCTCATCAGACCACCACCAACAAGAACAACTGTGGTTTGGGGTGGGTACTTTAGGAACCACAATAGGGGCAGGGGGACTATGGGTTGCTCTCGCCTGTCTGTAATCATAAACCTAACAATTCCATTCCTCCATTTGTAGCTTCAATTGCCTGTTGTGATCTGGCAGGTCTAAAAGGGCAACAAAGACCTACATAAAAGCACACCCAAAGGCCTATTCTCATAACATGCTCAGTTGGTACCAATCGGAGGGAATACCCTTCAAAACATCTTATGTAACCCAAAAGACCCAGTAGCCCAAGAAGAAAAAAATAGGAGTTATCTACAACATACAGTGTAAGGACTGTAACAGCCACTATGTAGGACAGACAGGCAGAAAACTAACAGGCATCCACGAACACCAACTAGCAGTCAGAAGACACGATGAAAATTCCTTAATCTCACAACACATGGACAGACTCAACCATACTTTCAACTGGGAAACTGTGAGCATCCTAAACCAAGCCGAATCCAAAATTGCTAGAGAATTCCTGGAAGCTTGGCACTCAGACAAAGCAGCCATCAACAGACACATAGAGGTAAACAACATTTACATACCATTCAAAAGAGACTATAGAAAAGCCAAAAGACCAGAACACTTCCTCACCAGCAATCAACACCCAGATATGCAAAGATTAACACCAAGATCAACACCAGAGGAACAATCAAACAGCACAATATACCTTAATCAAGGAACTATTAACCTAGTCAATCAACCAAAGAGCAAGCAACAACCCAATCAAGGAACTCCCAAAGAGTGAACAACACCTCCACCAACACAAGCAGGACAAGCCATGATATATAAACAGAAAGCAAGTCCTACTCCCTTTTCGCACTGAAGATGTTGCCTAGTCTGGCAATGAAACATCTGCAAGACGTCTACAAGGCTCAGAGAACACCAAGGGCTCCACAATGCTCAATTGGGTCAGGGTGATGTAGTCATTTAGAAGGGTTTATAGAGCACTAATGTATTTTGGAAAAACTGGGGAGGGGGGAGTTTGTATTCCACAAATGGTGATTTTTTTTTATTTAGCATGATTGTGTGCTGCCAGAATAATAGATAAATAGAATGACTGGCCTCATGACTAACTGGGTGAAGCATGTGATGGGAACTGGACCATAGTGAGATGATGAGATGGGGAAAGCTGAATTTCATAGCTTGTTGAACCAATCTGCTAATTCTTTGAATACTGGCTCCTGGAGAAAGATTAGAGAAGAATTGGAAACTGTAACATCTATTCCCCACTCTTTTGCTTTTCGATCAACAATATATTTATTTGTTAGTTGATTTCAAAACCTGTGGATAGGTATTTGGAGCTAGGTAATAATATTAGTTCATCAAAAACATACTGTCACAGAGCTGACAACTTTAATGAGGCAAAATAAAAAAAATTAAAATGCATGACTGCTGGCATGGAATACTAAGTCCTAAGGATAACAGAAACAACACAAAAAGAACAGAAACAGGAACAGCAAGTCCTTTGGAAGAGAAAAAGAAATAAATACATTAATGTGCTAAAAAGAAACAAAAGAAATTTTAATGGGTGGCCTTAGACGTTCCAAGCATCAGAAGGGTAGTATTAAGAATCAACAATTCAGCCTGGAAACTAAGAAATTATGTTTCCTGATGTAATCAAAATGGAGTACATTTATTATATCTGTTGATGGTCTGTTGTGCTGATCATTGACTCTCTGAACTTTTTTTATTTATATTTCGACTTTCGTCACCACCCATCTCACTCAAAGAGCGACTCTGGGCGGTTATGGGCATAATACTAGTCTTGTTTACAGCATTTGCTCTTTCTAGCTAAAAGGTTACTGAAATCAGACTGCTAACCTTCTCTGTTCATTATATGCTCAATCTGCAATTATAACAATCCTATGAACGTTTATTCAGAAAAAAAAAACCTCAGTAGTATAAGTGTGAATAGTACTGCATCATTCTAGTCTCTTGTCTTCCCATAAATAAACACAGAGTAAAATATTAGGAGTTTATGACCAGTCAATACAAACTTTTATAGGTTACAATGTTTTGAAGTAACTTCAGATCTCCAGGTTGAGGAAGAGTTGTGCACATTAATATTTCACTTCCAGATATAAACAAAATAAACAATCGCTTTTGTACATTCCTAATGGCAATATTAAGGGGTGTGGTGGCTCAGCGGATAAGACGCCAGGCTTGTCGATCGGAAGATCACAAGTTTGGAGGTTCGAATCCCTAGTCCCGCGTGATGGAGTGAGCTCCAGCACTAGCCCCAGCTCTTGCCAACCTAGCAATTCGAAAGCATGCAAATGCAAGTAGATGAATAGGTACCACTTTGGTGGGTAGGTAACAGTGTTCCACGCGCATCATGCCGGCCACATGACCGTGGAAGCGTCTTTGGACAACGCTGGCTCTTCGGCTAACAAACGGAGATGAGCACCGGCCCCTAGAGTTGGACACGACTGCACAAATGTGCAGGGGGAACCTTTACCTTTACCTAATGGCAATATTATGAAAGAAGCTAGGTCCTAACCTAGTTAGGGTTTTGCTACAATATTTATTCTTTCTGAAGACAGGTGTTTTCAATGTGGAAAAGTATTTACTGAAATAATCCGCCCCTCTGGTCTAAAATATTTTTTACCACCTCATCTGCAGTTGGCATATATCTAGGTAGCTTTGCCTAATGCAAAGGAAAGAAAATAGTGGCCATATTCATTTGAATGTGTGCATTTTTTTATTGTAAAATGTTAGCAAAGCTTAAATGTAATTAAAGGGAATTACCTGTTTCAGCTTGTCAGGCAGTCGTCACAATCACCATCCAGTTAATTTTTCTAAAACTGCTGTAGTAGGCAGATAATTTGCCTCATTACTCCCAAAGCAGGGAAAGCCTTTATTGATATTTGTTTCAGTTAAAACAAACAAACAAATAATAGATTACCTTGCTATTTTAAGCTAAGTGCTTCCTTCCAAACCAAACCAAATCCTCCCTGAAATTTCTCCTTTACTGCCCTCAAAAATGCAAGATATTGCAACCCATTTTTTTTTTACAGAAAGTAACTTTTTGGGGAAATTGGAGAGTGATTTAGGCCCAGTGTTACTTGTACCTTGCATTGCTTGGGATAATGTACAGATGTCCTTCCCTTAAAGACCGAACTCTTCCCTCAGTAGAACTCTGAGATTGACTCAGTTAATACCTTATTGTAGCATGATGTCAGACTGGACTATATTAGCCTAAATACTAAACTTCTGCAAATTCGAATTAAAAAGTTAATATCCACATAGAACATTTTCTCTTTCAGATTTTTTAGGCTATCATTTCCAAGCCAGTAAGAAGTCCTTCAGAACCTTAAAAAACAGTCAATTTATTATGGCCTAACACAAATTTCTTTATTGCTTTTTTTTTCCCTGCAAGACTGGCTCAATTCAACTTCTATGCAGTCACTTCCACAGAATTAGTCCACATAAATCTGTGGTTTTAAACAGTCTGTTGAATCTTATTTGAGAATAAATCTCACTGAACACTGTGGCATTTTATGCTATATGTTTCTATTTTATTGATCAGAAAATATGCTTTCACTTTATAGGACAACGTTGCACCTTGTTCTTTTACTTTCTCCTGCTTTAGCCATGTGGATTCTGATTGTGTTTCATGAATGGGCAGATCCATTTCACTCACTTCTGAATCAACAGAATTGCGTAAAGAAGTTTGTAAGCTCTGCTGTTTTAACTTTGATCTGTCAAGTGGAGTTGACAACTCACCTTTCAATTACTTGTGGTGTACATTAAGTATCATACTCTACTCAATGTTCATCACCAGGAATGATGAATGATAAAATAAGAGGAGACTGTGACCCTGAAAACATAAAAGGTGTTCAGATGTGTCTCTATTGGCTTTGTTGTCAAGGAAGGGCTCCATTGCCATTCCTCTGGTCTCAGTTCACTACAATCAGCTCATTCACAATCACAATCTAACCTTGGCCTCTGTCTGCAAGACAGTCGTAAAATGTAGAGTAAATACTTTTCACTTAGAGATGAGCTGAATATTCAAAAACAGAAGTACCTTCTCTCGGCAAAGTTGTCAACTGCCCTTCATCTGCATTTTTTCTTGTCCCCATTCCTCCGTCCAATTTATTGGCAGTCACATATCAATCAAACTCTCTGTATACAAATTATTAAATAACAGATGCAGGCAGGTGGAACAGAACTGGAACCATAGAATGTGGGAAAGGTATATTTTAATTCTTCCCACCAATTCTGTGATGGTCTGATCCGTAAAAGGGAAGGTAGAGGAAAACTGCTTCTCATTGACTGCCTTCATTGAAACGGCCTTTTGTCTTTTATAACATTATTAATACCTCCAGGTTCCTATATTGTTTCTACTTGGTAGAGCAGGGAGGTGATTAGGCATGTGGCAAAGATCAAGACATCAGACCAATGTTAAACTAACAATAAATTTAGATTTTGCTACAGTTTTTGAAAAAGCAATTTCATAATTGTTATAGGGATATGTTGTAGGGAGAGGGAATAGATTTAAAGTCACATTTTGCAGTTAACCATAACATTCTCATGGAAACACCTCAGTTTAACCCTAATCAGATTGTTTCCCACTATCAGATGAGAGTTAGCACTGAAACAATTTCTTTCAGCTTGTTTTACTCCACTTGTCCTGCAGCTTTTTTTTTTTTTTTTTGCTTTCAGATCAGTTTCTTTTCTCCCTGGCTCCTATATGCCTCATCCCCCTCCCCTCCCCTTCCCCCCTCCTCCTCTTCCTCTAGTTTAACATGCCTTTCATTGCCTGCCTATACCATTTATATATACCATTCTATTTCTCCCTTCCAATTACAAGGGTGATAAAGTTTTGCTAACTGCCTGTTCCCATAGAAACTATGTTTCTTTCCTCCTGAGGCTTGAATTTTCTGAGTTGACCTTTCGAGCCCTTGGTAAGAATGGCTTCTAAACAGAAAAGCAAACATTTTTCTAAGAAAAACAAACACAAAATGGCGGAACAGATTCATTCATCCAGAATCTTAGAGAAACTCTCACCCCTCCTTCTGAGATAGACTATGAGCATCAATATAACACTACTTCCACCGAGTGGAACTTCTCTAATAAAGCTAAGCGTACCTTTGGGAGGAAAATTGTTATTGAGATTACAACAGGGGAAAGAATTAAAGCTCTTTCATTATATACCATAGTCCTGATCCTGTATGGAGGTGGAGCATCCCTAGACAGGATAGGCATGCCAGATCTGAACTGTAAATATCCAGACAACCAGGAGAGGGCAGCAAAGGGTAAGAGGTCCCTCCCCAATATTTCTTCACAATTCTCTCCCCCCTCCTCCATTTTTCAGTCTAAATCTGGGAGCCCTATCTCTGCAGAACCCATTAGTTTTAAAATATGCATATTAATTGTATCCATGAAATTTATTTATTATTTAAGGGTTTATGTGTTCTTCAAGACAATTCCCCCCCTGGATGACTTTCAAAATAGCAAAAAGTATCAAAATGTTTAAACTTAAAATGGTATTATAAAAGGAATCCTAAAAACAGTTAAGTGCATAAACATAAATAAAGCAGTAAGTTAAATGAGCAATTAAGACAGACTCTGACAGCAGGAACTAAAATAGCAGAAGACTAATTAAAAAGCTCCATTGCAGCATGAACAGAAAGTTAACATTGAAAGGCCCAGGAGAATAAGAATGTCTTTTCCTGGTGCCAGTAATGTTGTTGTTGCTGTTGTTGGTGTTATCCGTACAGTTCCAGGTCAAACATTCAGTTTCTGGAAAGGTTGTTAAGAAGATAGGGCCTTGCACCTCCTGATGGATCCCCTGCGTCCACGGGAGGGCAAATGGTGAAATGCAGATAATGACGTTACACAAATGCCTTGATTTGTGGACTTGCATCAGATATCAAGGAGCAAGTACATAATTGTGATACTTAAACGAAAATGTTATCTTGCATGTAATCATCTTCATGTCATCACAGTTTGCTGTGGATGCCATTGGATGAATCCAGATTCCCCTACCTTCTGGCTAGAGCTTTCCTTTAAACAAAAGATCAGTCCAGAAGTGGTCAGTCGTTCCCTGACCAAACCTATGATAAACAAGAACTGTTGGAAGCACCTCGAAGACATCTGATCAGCTCGTCCAAGACACTGGTGGGTCAGTTTGAATCTTCCTATTTAGAAGCTACTCCCATCCTCTAGAAAACCTTTGGTTGGATAAAACTGCTCTGTGTTCCAGAGCTAGCAGAGAGTAGAGGCAAAACCTTGCTGAGGAGTTCAAGATAATTGCTCTGTAAGTATAATCAAAGATTGACTGTAGCTTGAATCATGTCAACTGGATTTCTATTTTCTCAGTGGAAACGTTTCGCTCCTTATCCAAGGAGCTTCTTCAGTCTGAGCAAAGTTAGTAAGGGAATCCTTAAATATGTTTCTAGGTGGCTATGTGACCTTGCACCTGGGGCTAGGTCATGGTTATTTTGAGATGTTATTTCTAAGTCCCTTTATCATCTAAAGGAGGATCGTTAAGATTACCATGCTGCTGTTGAGCTTGCGAAATGGTCTTAATCTTCCTAGGCACAGAAGACAAAGCAGGAAGGAAAATAGGGGAAAGATTGTGCCTGAGGCCCCCACCTCTATTCAAGGAAGGATTTTCCAAGTTGGCATAAATGGATTCCTTGACCCCTCTCTCAAACAACCTATCTTCTCTGTCTAAAATGTGAACATTAATGTCCTCAAATGAGTGTCCTTTTTCCTTTAGATGAAGATAAACTGCTGACTCTGGTCCTGTGGTGTTACTTCTCCTGTGTTGGGCCATCCTCCTGTATAAAGGTTGTTTGGTTTCTCCAATGTAGAGTTCAGAGCATGTCAGGATAGCTACATCTGATAAGTTTTATTTAGCAAAATATATGTTTTGTGTAACCTGCCACTAAACATTCTTGACTACTCTTTGCTGGATCCTTTAATAAACATAAATGCCATTTACCTTTATTTAATATCAATTGGTAATTGGACTTGATCTTTTCCCCAGTCTTACCTATTGCCTGGATGTGCTTATTTGGTTCTTAAAGAGAGAAAAGAAAAAGATCTGCATAAGGAGCTTGCCCTTTTCTGGAGGTGCAAGCCTTAGGCCTGAATTCATAAATGTTCAGATTGAGATTTAGCAATGTAAATTGCTTGAATAGCAACAGCATATCTATCATGGAAATCTATAGTAAAAGGGGTCTGGTAGCTTGTCCTATCTTACATTTTGGAGGGGCAGTCACTTCTTCATGCAGTCACCTAGACATTTTTCAATGATATTTATACAAGGATTGTGGTCTGCTATTCTATTAAACCTCTTGGAAGCTTTTCGTACCATCTGGCAGGATTGTGCTGTACAACACAGTTTTGTAATAGTTCCAATTCTCCTTGTAGGTCATGTCCATAAAATGGTGCTGGAGGGCTCAGGCTGGAAACTTATCTCATTAATCTATGGTTTCACACATGGTTCCATCTTGTCCCCATATTCTTTAATATCTATATGAAACAACTGGGAAAGGTCATCTAAAGAATTGGAATGGGGTGCTATTCCAAATCTAAACAACTCATTGTTGTTGCTCTTGTTCAGTCGTTTAGTCATGTCTGACTCTTCATGACCTCATGGACCATAGCACGCCAGGCCTTCCTGTCCTCCACTGTCACCTGGAATTTACTCAAATTCATGTTCATTACATCAGTGATGCTATCTAACCATCTCATCCTCTGCTGTCCCCTTCTCCTTTTGCCTTCAGTCTTTCCCAGCATCAGGGTCTTTTCCAGTGAGTCCTCTCTTCGCATTAGGTGGCCAAAGTATTTGAGCTTCAGCTTCAACATCTGTCCTTCCAATGAGCAGTCAGGGTTGATTTCCTTTAGGATTGACTGATTTGACCTCCTTGCAGTCCAAGGGACTCTCAAGAGTCTTCTCCAGCACCACAGTTCGAAAGCATCAATTCTTCGGCGCTCAGCCTTCCTTATGGTCCAACTCTCACAGCCATACATTACTACTGGAAAAAACATAGCTTTAACTATACGGACCTTTGTCGGCAAGGAGATGTCTCTGCTTTTTAATATGCTGTCTAGGTTTGCCATAGCTTTCCTCCCAAGGAGCAAGTGTCTTTTAATTTCATGGCTGCTGTCACCGTCTGCAGTAATCTTGGAGCCCAAGAAAATAAAATCTGTCACTGCTTCCATTTCTTCCCCTTCTATTTGCCAGGAAGTGATGGGACCAGATGCCATGATCTGAGTTTTTTTAATGTTGAGTTTCAAGCCAGCTTTTGCACTCTCCTCTTTCACCCTCATCAAGAGGCTTTTTAGTTCCTCTTCACTTTCTGCCATTAGGGTGGTATCGTCTGCATATCTGAGGTTGTTGATATTTCTCCTGGCAATCTTAACTCCAGTTTGTGATTCATCCAGCCCGGCATTTCTCATGATGTACTCTGCATATAAGTTAAATAAGCACAGTGATAATATACAGTCTTGTCGTACTCCTTTCCCAATTTTGAACGAGTCGGTTGTTCCATGTCCGGTTCTAACTGTTGCTTCTTGACCCGCATACAGGTTTCTCAGGAGACAGGTAAGGTGGTCTGGTGCTCCCATCTCTTTAAGACTTTGCCACAGTTTGTTGTGATCCACACAATCAAAGGCTTTAGCATAGTCAATGAAGCAGAAGTAGATGTTTTTCTGGAACTCTCTTGCTTTTTCCATGATCCAGCGAATGTTGGCAATCTGATCTCTAGTTCCTCTGCCTCTTCGAAACCCAGCTTGCACTTCTGGTAGTTCTCGGTTCACATATTGCTGAAGCCTAGCTTGTAGGATTTTGAGCATAACCTTGCTAGCATGTGAAATGAGCGCAATTGTACGGTAGTTTGAACATTCTTTGGCATTGCCTTTCTTTGGAATTGGAACGTAAACTGACCTTTTCCAATCCTGTGGCCACTGTTGAGTTTTCCAAATTTGTTGGCATATTGAGTGCAGCACTTTAACAGCATCATCTTTTAGGATTTTAAATAGCTCAGCTGGGATACTGTCTTCTCCGCTAGCTTTGTTGTTAGTAATGCTTCCTAAGGCCCACTTGACTTCACTCTCTAGGATGTCCGGCTCAAGGTCAGTGACCACACCATCATATTTATCAGGGACATTAACATCTTTCTTGTATAGTTCTTCTGTGTATTCTTGTCACCTCTTCTTAATCTCTTCTGCTTCTGTTAGGTCCATGCCTTTTTTGTCCTTTATCATGCCCAACTTTGCACAAAACGTTCCCTTGATATCTCCGATTTTCTTGAAGAGATCTCTAATCTTCCCCATTCTATTGTTTTCCTCGATTTTTTTGCATTGTTCATTTAAGAAGGCCTTCTTATCTCTCCTTGCTATTCTCTGGAAATCTGCATTCAGTTGCTTCTATCTTTCCCTTTCTCCCCCGCCTTTGGCTTCCCTTCTTTCCTCAGCTATTTGTAAAGCTTCATCAGCCAGCCACTTTGCTTTCTTGCATTTCTTTTTCTTTGGGATGGTTTTAGTTGCTGTCTCCTGTACAATGTTACGAACCTCCATCCATAGTTCTTCAGGCACTCTGTCTACCAGATCTAATCCTTTAAATCTATTCCTCACCTCCACTGTATATTCATAAGGGATATGATTTAGGTCATACCTGAGTGGTCTAGTGGTTTTCTCTACGTTCTTCAATTTAAGCCTAAATTTTCCGATAAGAAGCTCTTGATCTGAGCCACAGTCAGCTCCAGGTCTTGTTTTTGCTGATATATATATATATATATATATATATTGTATATCTATATCTATATCTATATCTATATCTATATCTATATCTATACAATATCTATATATTGTATAGAGCTTCTCCATCTTTGGCTGCAAAGTATATAATCAATCTGATTTCAGTATTGACCATCTGGTGATGTACATGTGTAGAGTCGTCTCTTGTGTTGTTGGAAAAGAGTGTTTGCTATGACCAGTGTGTTCTCTTGAGAAAACTCTATTAGCCTTTGCCCTGCTTCATTTTGTACTCCGAGGCCGAACTTGCCTGTTATTCCGGTTATTTTCTGACTTCCTACTTTAGCATTCCAGTCCCCTATGATGAAAAGGACATCTTTTTTTGGTGTTAGTTCTAGAAGGTGTTGTAGGTCTTCATAGAACCAGTCAACTTCAGCTTCTTCGGCATCAGTGGTTGGGGCATAGACTTGGATCACTGTGATGTTGAATGGTTTGCCTTGGATTCGAACTGAAAGCATTCTGTCGTTTTTCAGGTTGTACCCCAGTACTGCCTTTCCCACTCTTTTATTGACTATGGGAGCTACTCCATTTCTTCTAAGGGATTATTGCCCACAGTAGTATATATAATGGTCTCCTGAATTAAATTCGCCCATTCCTGTCCATTTTAGTTCACTGATTCCCAAGATGTCGATGTTCAATCTTGTCATCTCATGTTTGACAACATCCAGCTTACCATGATTCATAGATCTTACATTCCAGGTTCCTGTGCAATATTGTTCTTTACAGCATCGGACTTTCCTTCCACTTCCAGACACATCCACAACTGAGCGTCCTTTTGGCTTTGGCCCAGCCGCTTCACTCTTTCTGGAGCTACTCGGAATTGCCCTCCGCTCTTCCCCAGTAGCATTTTGGACACCTTCCAACCTGAGGGGCTCATCTTCCGGTGTCATATCTTTTAGCCTTTTGATACTGTCCATGGGTTTTCTTAGCAAGGATACTGGAGTGGTTTGCCATTTCCTCCTCCAGGAACAACTCATACTATTGTTATTTATCATATGAGTCCATGAAAGCAGATCATACCCGTAAATGTTACTTAAATTTGATAATTGGCTGCATGAGAAGAACAAAATGAAATTAAATCCAGACAAAATGAAGGTGCTGTTGATAACTAACCAGACTGAGGGACAGCTGTTTTGGTCAGATAGTCCCTGAACGAGCAGCTCCACAACCTGTTAGTGTTCTGATCTGTGGTCACTGGATTAACTTTTGCATAATTATTGCTAGTGTACCAGCTGCAACACTTCCTGAGCTGCTCAGATTTGGCAAGTTATCCTTGCCCTGGTTATACTGTGCCATTGTGACATGACAATGTCTTCCAATGTGCTCTGTGTGAGACTCCCTTGAACATGGTCCCAAAGTGGCAAGTAGAGTAAAGTGCTGCAGCTACACTGAGAATTGATGCAGGATAGGGGGATCAAAATGATGCTGTTATTGAAAGATCTGTACCAGTTCCCAATTCCTTACTGGGCACAATTTAAGGTGTTTGTATTGAACTTTAAACCCCTAAATGGCTTAGAACTACTCCTGTAATGAACCTATTCAGGCATTAAGATCTGCAAGACAGACCCTTGTGAAGATGTCTCCAGTCATCAAAAGCTCATCTCATGGCAGACTGGAGAAGACAATTGCCCTACTGTCAGGGTGGAGTCTGAGTCCGAGGTGGAGAAGGAAGAACTGACTCTGGAAAAGGCGGGAAAAAATGGGGAAGGCGCGAAATTCAAATCAGGGGAGGAGGCAAATTAGAGTTTTGGGCAGCAAGACTCAGAGCCGCCAATTGGGGAAAGTCAGGGGGTGGACTCACCACCACCAATCAGCGCACGAGAGAGAAGGGCGGAGAAGTGCACTGAGCAGAGAGAAGCATGATTGGCTCCTGCTCGCAAAAGGCGGGAAAAGCAAGAGAATAAAAGGTGCCAGTTACCAGAGCAGGTTGCCGGAGACAACTGTTCACAATACCCAACACAAACGCCTTCCACCGGAGTGGATCGAGACTCAGAGCCTTGCCTTGTTGTCGACCCAAACCTTGCCTCACAGCCTTGCCTTGCTGCTGCACCAAACCTTGCCTCAGAGCCTTGCCTTGCCACCATGCATTTGTGAGTTATCAACCACTTAACCTTTTCTGTATCTCTTATTGTTAAATAAAGAACATTACCATCGCTTCTTGTGTCAAGTCTTAGTCAGAACAGGACACCTACTTGCTCAGGCTGTGGAATACACTCCCTTGCAATTTGCATCTGGACCCTATTGGCTCTTCCTTTAGAAGAATAGTCAGGTGTATCTCTTTTATAAGATACTTTGTTGTTAATTAATGTGTACATGAGTTTTAATTGATGTTGTTGAATTTTTAGTTTTGGTATTTTGCATTTTATTGAACGTTAACTACCTTGAGTGCTCCAGCTGAATAGTAAAGTATAATGTAAATCCAATAAATAAATAAAATGCATTGGGTTTGCACTCCACATTATCTATCCAAAGGACAATCAAAACTGTTAAATACATTAACAAAGTAGCACATAATAAAATAGGTGTGGGTGTAACTCCTGGGGAGGCTTTTTCCAGAGGTCAGGGATGAAACAACAGTCACTGAAAAGTCCTGTTGTTGGACAACCGGTCAGAGAGCAGTTGGAGGAGGGCCTCTGAAGATGATATTAGCTCTTGGTAGAAATACATAGGAAGAGATGTTCTTTCAGATATTGTGATCCCAGGCCACAAAGGGATTTCCAGCAAGACCATCAGTGTGTGTGTGTTGGGGTAGGGGGTCAATGATGTCAAAATGACAGGCATGAGTCAGCAAGTGAAGCTCCACCCCTTTTTAACATGCATTACATATATACTGAAAGGGTTGATCACCTGGCTGTACTCTCCATTTTGACATCCTTGAAACTTCATAGATGCTCCTGCTTTCTAGATTCAAAACATCACCTTGAACTAAGCCCAGTGGTTTCGTTCTGACAGCCAATAATTTGAATACCACAGGAATATGATACTGCCCATTGTAATGGAAGTTACTCAAAAATACATTGGGATAATCTCAAGAAATTTATATACCGCTTGATGAGGGTATCTTGATGAACCTGTATTTTGCATTAGGACTGCATAAAGTGGTTGTACTTTGCTTGTACAAGATGCAGCCACATAGGTGACACAATTTTCCATCTCAAGGTGAGGAGGCAATATGAATTTCCTTGATGAGGTGCTTCATGTTGCTCCAGCCCGCTCATCTTGCAGTTCCAGTATTTAGCAAAGACTTTTGCATTCAAACTATGGAAATTCTCTTCTGAGTTTGTAAATCTGTCATGGCTGAGAAAAACATTTGAAGCTTCAGAACAAAACTTTCCTGCAGGCTGATAGTCATCAAATTATTTTATACTTGTGCTGCTGTCATTTCATATTTTACTACCAATCATCTGTTGGCAAAATACTGTTTCATGCTAAAGATTTTAGGCAATTATCATCTGAAGGAAAGTAATCTTCCAGGAAGAACCATTAAGTAAATCATTCATGGGTGTTATATGCCAACAGAAATTATTTTATAGAAATGGAGAACTGAGCAAAAATTGGGATAGAAAAAAAATTGAATGACTGTTTTTGCAGAAAAAAACAGACTTAAAAACAATATTTGTCTAAAGACACTTTTATTTCATTTACTATAGCTTTTTTCACAGTATATTGTATTGTGTGCATACAAAGGAATTGTCAGTCATGATAACTGTAAAAGATTCATTAAATAATTTTTGTAGTGCGTGTTCTCTCATGCAAATCATGGGAAACTGTTCTTCTGTTTTTGGATTGATTGTGTTACATTGATTGTATATTTACTCTGTTTACAATCTGATTAAAATACAACAGAATATACAATTACCATAAAGCAATCAGTATGAAAAGAACAGCATTCTGAAGGTCATTTATAATATTCTGTTTGGATATGTTAGGATTTTCTTATCCTTATTGAAAAATGGTGTGGCTCACCACTTTACCTATATATTTTTGGAAAGGTGAGAAAGAAATATGAAATGTAAAGATAATCAATAATTGTCATATTCTAAAATGAGCCACAACAGCAATTTTAAATTTTTAAGATTTAATTCAGAACATATTCTATAATTAAGGGTACAAAAATGTTCACACTCTGGCCCTAGCAGATAATACTATGAAATGATTATTTCTAGATAGTGTTGTCATTGTCTTCCCTGGAGGATTCCTCATCTGGAGGAATTGGAAGAACCGGTTGGTTCAAAACTTGGGAAAAGTGAGTAAACAGTGCAGTGAAAACTACAGCAGCTGAATTCCCCCCAAGGTTGTAGAAAGAGAAGGCATTTGAAAGGATGCACCATGATGTGTACCGTCCACCTGAAACAGTAGTTTGGCAGAACTAAAGTTTCATTCCCTTGGCTGCCTCAAGGCTCACTATAGCATGTACTTATTTGTCCATTAGGTTTATATCCACTTTTCCTCCCGCAGCTCAAGGTGATACATGTAGCACCTGTTGTGGGGAAAATGCCTGCTAAGGTAAGGAACCAAAGTATTTGGAGATACATGCAACAAAGTATATTTTATTGGTGTGCACAACTACATTGATCCCTGGACTCCAGGGAATGCAGAAGAGCCTCAAGGCTCACAAGCTCACAGGTTATATACCCTCTGGAAATGATACATAGGACTTATAAAAGCAGTGTAAAATTATGCCACCATCTTCACTGCAGGAATGTAGGATCTGATAACAACATGGGGTGACCTTACTATGGGCTGACCTGGCACATCTACATTCTGCTCTTCTAAAGAGACTCCAAGCCTGCCCTTTCAAGCGATACTAGCACCTTCTGATATAAACTTATCTGCCTTTACCCTAAAGAGAATTAGGGAGGGTCAGGTCTGAGGCACTTTCTCAAATTCCATTCCTCCTCTGGGCTGAGATTTCTCTTATCTGACTGTTGCCTTGGCTGCAGCTCTTCCTCCTCTTCCTCAAGGTTATTCTCAAAGCCCATTACTGAACACCTCAAGAGGGCCCACTCTCTTCTCTTCTAACTACCCTATCAAAACTCCTCTATGTATATGTTGTCATCCAAAGCCTCTGTTACCAACATCTGCCAAGCAGGATGGCCAGGAAACGAGTGCCTGGCTCTGCTAAAAGTTCTTAAATAGTTCTTAAATATTCTCAGACAAAATTGGTAGCGGCTGGCTGGCTGGCTGGCTGGCTGGCTGGCTGGCTGGCTGGCTGGCTGGCTTCATTCATTCATTCATTCATTCATTCATTCTGCTGAGGGGAGTAGAGGAGGTAAATTAAAAGCCTATTTAAGACTTAATACACTGGGTTTTTGTTTATTTTAGGAAATAACATTACCAGTATTCCTAGTTTTGCTGCTGCAGTTCAGTGTCATAATTTTGGAAGTATGGGGGTTAAAAGACTCTCTCAGTCTTAGGAAGCCATGAGCCCTCTGCTTTAGAGGAAAAGCTCCAAGTTAAAGTAAGCCAGCTGCAGTTTGTTGTTGCATCTTCCCAGACAAAATAGGGATGTTAAAAAATAAAACCAGAAACATTTCATCTAAAATCATTTGGAAGTTTTCACTGTTATTCCTGAAAATTGTCAGAATGCCCTCTTCCAATATGCCTGTTGTGAGTGGGGTCATCATCATCATCATCATCATCATCTAGATTTATATCCCAACTTTCTTCCAGAGCTCAAGGAACCTTATATATATAGGGGTTTCTCTTTATTTCCCTGGGTCTCTATGGACTGAGTCAAAACATTAACCTGTATACGACTGGCTTTTGCAGCATTCCTGTAATCGCCACTTCACTGGAACCTGTCATTTCTTAGAATATGCCAGGAAATGTTTCCACTGGATCCATGTTATCATTTTATCTGTGTCGAAATAATCATCTGCTTGATATACCATCAGCTGAGGCTATGCTCTTTTGTTATGGAGGCACACAGAGGAAAATGGTATTTTCCTGTTTCTAAGTCCTTTGGAAGACATGTTCTGAGAGGAAAGGCTACAGTCCAAGCTTCAACTTACTACTGCAGTATATTATCCACAGTAGAATATTACCTACATTACACTAGGTGCTTCATTTCCTACCCCATTTCACATCTCATTGTTGAGCTATAAACTACTGGGGAGCAGACATATTGTCTTTTACCAGTTTTATGCAGTGGCTGCCACAAAAGAACAGCAATCCTTTAAACTTTGTTTTTCTTGACTTCATTTCCTTTCCTCAGCCATTCACTTCAGATCCTACCTGCTTTTTTTTCCCCAATGAGTTGAGTCAGAGCCCTAAGAAATGAATTCTACTCTAATCTGGGTTGGTTTACCTGTTAGCATCAATATAACGAAGCCAGCTAAACAAAGATAGAGCTCAAAACTGAAATATGCTTTCCCCTCTCTAAATGGGATTGCTTTTCAACAGCTCCCCCCTTCCCCTCACCATGGTTTCAACTGTGACTTGAATGAAACACACTGGAAGTCTAATTACTTGGTTGGTAGGGTGGTAGTGAATGATACCGAAAAAATAATAGTTCCATTCCCTGATGGCAAAGCCTCAGCAAATGAATGTTACTTCAGGTATGAAGCTTATATTTGTGCTGTTAGCCCAAATAAGTCAATAAAATTTCAGTCGATGTAATATTCCCAGGATTGTTCACAATTCAAAGTCTTATTCACCAGCACAAACTAACCATGTTCGCTGATGAATTTGTTGTATGGTTAAAACAATAGTTACTGGGAAGACAGAAGCAGGTCTAATCATGTTATTATTGTCTTTATGTATTTTAAACTCCTAAAATAAGATCATTTCCCCCCTGTTTTGGTCTTTTATTTTCTCTTGTATGTCTTAAGCACTTTTCTGTGTGGAGACAAGGCTGAAAATCAAAGCAGATAATAGTGCTGAGTGAAAAAAGGGGGTGTAGGTTTTGCATTCTCACCTCTGTATTACATGCAACTTGTTTCCTCCCCCAACCCCATCTCTAGATGAAAAAGGGTCCCAAAATGTTCACAAGAGAATAAGGAGGACAACTCTTCTCCACCATGATCACTGCTGAAGCTCACATGTTGTTGGACCCAAAATAACCACGAATTGTTTACTCTGGCAGATTATAAATGTGACTTGCCACTGCTGGGTACCATGGATAACTTTTATGAGAATGTGTTTTAGATGTGCACTACAATGCATTTCCTGCATACTTGTAACTTCTGCAGTTAATTCAGTGTAACTGAATCAGGGTGATATGCCAATGTTTGACCAAGAAAAAAAGGTTCCAAGTGTGCCCCAGTTGCCTTCCTGAATATAAAAAGGGAAGGTTCATGGACTTGCATTGTCAAGGTGGGAGACAGGCACCTGTGGGATTTTGATTAGCCAGAAGTACATCTGACATTGCATTTTATTCACTGCTCAGTCCTGGTGGACCTTCTTGAGCATTCAGATTATTAGCAACAATTCAGGGGTGTTGACCCCCAAAGGTGAACCTTGCTTCTACTGCAGTGAACTTTATATATTAGAGTGAAGTCAATTCAGGAACTGTGGCTATTGTGCAGCTGACATACTATGCCATTACTAAGATTCTTTTACTAACTCCCACTGTACTTTGAGCTCAGTTCAAAATGCTGGATTGGTTTTTAAAGCTCTATATGGTTTAAGGCTGGGGTGTTTGCCTATTGACTGAGATGGGCACTCTGGTTTGTCCATAAATAATCCTGTCATCTAAACTACAGTGAATGGTGAGAAACAGTCTTTTAACTGGTAGCTAGTTGGCTTTACAAGAGCCAGTTTGGTATAGTGGTTAAGGTACCAGGCTAGAAACTGGGAGAATGTGAGTTCTAGTCCTGATTTAGACAAAAAGCCAACTGGGTGACTTTGGGCCAGTCACTCTCTCTCTCTCAGCCTTAGGAAGAAGGCAAGTGCAAACCACTTGCCAAGAAAACTGCATGGACTGGTCCAGGCAGTCACCAGGAATCTACACTGACTCAAAGGGACAAAAATAAAATAAAATAAAATAAAATAAAATAAAATAAAATAAAATAAAATAAAATAAAATAAAATAATAAATAAAATAAAATAAAATAAAATAAAATAAAATAAAATAAAATAAAATAAAATAAAATAAAATAAAATAAAATAAAATAAAATAATAAAATAAAATAAAATAAAATAAAATAAAATAAAATAATAAAATAAAATAAAATAAAATAAAATAAAAAAATAAAATAAAAAATAAATAAATAAATAAAATAAAATAAAATAAAATAAAATAAAATAATAAAATAAAATAAAATAAATAAAATAAAATAAAATAAAATAAAATAAAATAAAATAAAATAATAAAATAAAATAAAATAAAATAAAATAAAATAATAAAATAAAATAAAATAAAATAAAATAAAATAAAATAAAATAAAATAAAATAAGATAAAATAAGATAAAATAATAAAATAAAATAAAATAAAATAATAAAATAAAATAAAATAAAATAAAATAAAATAGTTAGCTCTGCAATGCCTTTCCCCAACAGGCCTTGTGTGCCAAAGAAGAACACAATTCTTCCACTGTCTCTTAAAATGGTTAATGATTTGAGTATTCTTAATTTTTGTACCAGTTTTAAAACACGTATCCCCATTTCAGTGGACTGTGATTGCTTTAGTGAATGCTTTATTTTTCTTGCCCTGTGGACAGTGCTGCATTTTGCACTTTTTAAAAATTCTATGATTCAAAATACTGTAATATGATAGCAAAGCTATGTGATAATTTTATTCTTTTCTGCAAACTGAAACTGTTCACTAAGAAAGAGGCAAAACATTGTTTGATTCACAAAGGCTGCCTTTCTGTAGCTCAACTCAGTTCTAAAAAAGCCTTAATCTGTGGGAACTATGCATAGAATTTCAACCTGGGTGTGATAAATCATCAGTAGTAGATCAGGTTGTTGTAATATTATTTACTGTATATGTTTATTAGATATCTATCCTACCTTTCCTTCAAGAACTCAAGAGCACTCCCACAAGAACAACTCTATAGGGTAGGTTAGGCTGAAGGAAGTGACATGTCCTAAATTACCCATTTAGCTTCCATGTCTGAGGAAGAACTTGATCCTTAACCATTACGCTAGGGGTTGGTAGGGGGAGAGAGTTTGCTTATAGAAGTGCTGGGGGATCTTCCCCTTATATCCAGAAATGGTGCAGCCCAGCCCCTTGTTTACCACCTTATCTGCTCATTGGGAGACCTATGCCAAAATCACAATTAATTTCAGCTAGCTTGAAACCTCTTTAATACAAGGCATATGTAGAAATGCCTGGTTACAGGATACCTACAACATTTGCAATTTAAAACACAGATCCAAATGCATGCAGTAAACAGTACAAACATACGTTGTGTATTAATAAATCTAGATAAATTAATGGCCAACCATGGGGAATCTTTGTAGATGTCATTCTGAAAAGATCAGTAAACAACACTTAAGGCATCAGGGTTACAAAATATTCCTGCAAATAACTTCACAAGCCACAACACAGCTGCTGCTCTACTAAATCTTGTACCATCAAAACAACCAACAGACAGAATGCTGTGCATCTGTTTGGAGTATTCCCTATGTCCCAAGAAAGAGCGAGAGTGCATTTGAATCACCCTCTTAAACAATCTTTGCCCTTCTGGAATGAGTCAGGAGGTGTTTTTTTTTTATCAGTGTTAGATGCTTGATTAGAAAGGAGGGTTTTTTTTGTATAGCTGCTATAATATTTCACTGTAGAGTTAAGATTTTAATGCAAAGTACTCTGAAATCTTTGAAAGCATATAGTGTTCTAATGGATTACACAATATGTATGTATGTATGCATGTGTATGTGTATACACTGCAATGGTCAGTATGTTAGAATATACTTTGCAACTTCAACAGTAGATATAAAAATGTGCATGTTAGAGAAAAGAATGGATCCAAATGCATGCTAGCAGAAATCAATGTATATATTAGGATGAATGCCTGCAACAATGTGTATATTGGGAGAAAAAGGCATATAAAATGTATTTTGACTGACTGATTGATTGATTGATTGATTGATTACGTGCCTTCAAATCTTTGTCGAATCTTAGTGATCACATATATAGATTTTATTCATGATGTTCTGTTCCCAACCTGGTCCTTCAGCTCTTCCAATAGTTCCCCCATCACCACTGTAACGGAGACCACCCACCTTGCTTCTGGTCATCCCCTTCTTCTTTCTCCTTCCACCTTTCCCAGCATTAGAGCTAGGTCTTCACATAATGTGTCTGAAGTAGGATAATTTGAGCTTCGTCATTTGTGCCTTGAGTGAGAACTCTGGGTTGATTTGTTCAATGATCCATTTGTTTGTGGAGTCCTTGGTGCTCTCTGAGCCTTGTTGTTTTCTTGCAGACGTTTCATTGCCAGGCTAGGCAACATCTTCAGTGCGAAAAGGGAGTGGGACTAGCTCTCTGTTTATATACCATGGCTTGTCCTCCCTGTGTTGGTGGGGGTGTTGTATTCTCCTTGATAGTTCCTTGATTGGACTGTTGTTTGCTGCTTGGTTGATTGACTGAGTTAATAAGGACTCCACAGGTCAACCCTGAGCTACAAATATTATCTTTGATTGGTATCCATTTGTTTGTTTTCTTGGCTGGCCACAGTATACTCAGAAGTCTTTTCCAACACCAAAGTTCAAAAGTGTCATCACTCTTCCTACCCTGCTTCTTCAAAGTCCAACTTTTGCTTCCATAGAATGTCACAGGGAATACCATGGTTTGCACAATTCTGAACTTTGTAGGTATGGACCCATCACAGCATCTGAATATCTTTTTCCAAGGCCGTCTTGGCAGTTCTAACAAGTGCTAGTCTGCTGCCTATTTCTTGTTCCTTTACATTAGAAGAAATGCCCAGCACTGAAATACTTAAAAATTTAGAATGAAGAAAATGCAAGAGAAAGATCCCATCCCTATCTGCTCTGCTCAGTTCACTATTTGGTTTCCCTTCTTGTTCCTTCTTTTCCGCATTTCTTACAGTTGTGTCAGTCATGGGAAGATGAGGGCTTCTCAGACATCAGTAATCACATAGCCTGAGGACCACTCGGTTTTCTTTTTTGGCTTCTGAAGCTAATGTTTGTTTGTTTATACTATTTATAGGCCACCTGACTCTCAACAACTCTGGTCCACTTACAATTACAAAGTAAACAAAAAAAATTACACAAGAGAAAAAGTTGATGAAGGTTCTCAGTCATCCAGGTGGAACAATCTGTGGCTTGAATCATGTCAACTGGATTTCTATTTTCTCAGTAGAAACGTTTCACTCCTTATCCAAGGAGCTTCTTCAGTCTGAGTAAAGTTAGTAAGGGAATCCTTAAATATGTTTCTAGGGTGGCTGTGTGACCTTGCACCTGGGGCTAGGTCATGGTTATTTTGAGATGTTTATTTCTAAGTCCCTTTATCATCTAAAGGAGGATCGTTAAGATTACCCTGCTGCTGTTGAGCTTGCGAAATGGTCTTAATCTTCCTAGGCACAGAAGACAAAGCAGGAAGGAACATAGGGGAAAGGTTGTGCCTGAGGCCCCCACCTCTATTCAAGGAAGGATTTTCCAAGTTGGCATAAATGGATTCCTTGACCCCTCTCTCAAACCACCTATCTTCTCTGTCTAAAATGTGAACATTAATGTCCTCAAATGAGTGTCCTTTTCCCTTTAGATGAAGATAAACTGCTGACTCTGGTCCTGTGGTGTTACTTCTCCTGTGTTGGGCCATCCTCCTGTACAAAGGTTGTTTGGTTTCTCCAATGTAGAGTTCAGAGCACTCCTCACTGCACTGGATTGCATACACTACATTGCTTTCCTTGTGTTTTGGAGTTTGATCTTTGGGGTGTACAAGCCTCTGTCTCAGTGTGTTGGTGGGTTTGAAATATACAGGTATGTGGTGTTTGCCAAATATCCATTTTATCTTTTCAGACACGCCAGCCATGTAGGGAATGACCAGGTTCTTTCGTTTACTCTGAGTCTCAGCCCTATCTGTCGCTGTTTTAGGTCTGGTAGACTTAGATTTGGTGAAGGCCCAATTTGGATATCCACAGGCCTTCAGAGCTGTTCTCAGGTGCTGTTTTTCATTCTTTTTGGAATCCATGGAGGTGGGGATGGTTTCTGCTCTGTGTGATAATGTCCTGATGACTCCTAGTTTGTGCTGCAGTGGATGGTGGGAGTCAAACATCAGGTATTGATCTGTGTGTGCGGGTTTCCTGTAGATCCCTATTTTTAGCTTGCCACCGGTCCCAATGAGGACTTCACAGTCTAGGAATGCCAGTCTGTTGTCCTTGGTGTCTTCTCTGGTGAACCTAATGTTGGCATCTATAGTGTTTATATGGTCCGTGAAGGCCTGTACTTCCTGGGCCTTGATTTTGACCCAGGTGTCATCCACATACCTAAACCAGTGGGTGGGCACCGTTCCCTGGAAAGTGTTGAGTGCTTTCTTCTCCACTTCTTCCATGTATAAATTGGCCACAATGGGTGACACAGGAGAACCCATGGCACAGCCGTGTTTTTGTCTGTAAAAGTCACCTCTGTATGAGAAATAAGTGGTGTTAAGACACAGGTCCAGAAGATGACAGATCTGGTTTGGGATGAGATGGTTTCTCCTTTCAAGGGTGCTGTCCTCTTCTAGTCTCTTCCTGATAGCGGATAGAGCATGAGTGGTGGGGATGCTGGTGAAAAGGGAGGACACATCGAAGGAGTGAAAACATGAAAGAAAACATGAGTGGCCCCCACAACAACATATTACCCCCCCCCCCCAAAAAAAAATCCATCCAACCTTCACTTTGCCCCAGAGCCTGAGAGAATAGCCAGGTCTTTCTTTATTTATCGAATTTATCACCGCCCATCTCCCCCGGAAGAGGGACTCTGGGCGGTAATGGCTTCCTGAACATGATCAGGGTGGTGTGAGCCATCCAGATTGCTGGGGGGATATTATTATTATTTGTCTAGGCTTTTTACTACTTGTTAAAATGTTTAAAGTAAGATTGCTGCACTTTGCAACGTTGTGAATTTCTCTACTCCTTAAAGATTTTATGCTGCAATCTGTATTTTCCTTTCCTGGGATTTCTCAACCAACCAGAGAAACTTGGGTGATGGGCTGGCTCATAAATGTTGCAAATAATTAAATATTAGCCTCTTCATGAATTAGTCCTGAAATTCATCTTTAGGAATGCTGCTCACTATGTATGAATTACAAAAGGAATCAAGGTTCATATGCAATTATTTAAACAATAAAGATATGTCAGAGAAATAGCTGCATTCTGAATATTTCTCAGCACTGAACTAGAGAGAATTCATCCAGCACTAATGCAGAGATGAATATTCATTGAAGGTAACAAGGATTGTGATGCCATTGGATAGCACACTAAACAAAGGCTTTGATAACAGCTGTGGTATTTGTCAGACCTGATTTTTTTTCGTTATTCTCTTTTGAATATTTGCATTTTATCATAGCAATCTGTGCATCTGTGGGTTCATGGTCAAATAGATAATATAGACTTCTCTGAATGGATGAACTGCTGTGGGGAAAAGTAAATGAGAAGTAGTGGTTTCATTAAAAAGCTCATGTGCTTTTATGATTTATCTGTTTGCAGCAGCTCCTCCTTGCTAAAGAGACTTGACTGATCTGGGCATAATTTAAATGAATTCACAAGCAGGAAATGTTAAAATGTGTAGCAGAGCAAGAAAGCCAGACTAAGAGGCAGCTCATGGGAGACAAAAGTTTGGAAGAAAATGAAAATGGCATCAACTCATCTCGCAGAAAAGAGAGGGAAGGAATGTGTTTGCCATGTAAAATGACTCTGGGCTTCACCATCTTAATTGTGGAGTCCTTGGTGCTCTCTGGGCTTGGTTGTTTGCTTGCAGATGTTTCATTACCTGACTAGGTAACATCATCAGTGCAGGCAATGAAACGTCTGCAAGCAAACAACCAAGCCCAGAGAGCAGCAAGGACTCCACAGTTCAACCCTGAGCTACAGATATTCCCTTCTATTGGAACAATCTTAATTCCCTGAAATTGCAAGGCCCCTGGACTGTGCATAGTGAGCCACTTAAGCATTGTGATAGTCATGGAAACCCTACCCTCTCTTCAGTACTGTATGTACAGTATATGGACTTCTCTCTCTGATGGGAGACCAGTGACCTGAGTTTCATGCCAATGCAGAGCATAATCAAGTTTGTTTGTTTGCTTGCTTGCTTGCTTGCTTGCTTGCTCACGTACAGAGGTTGAAGGATAGCATTTGGAATAGCATTAGGCTGCATGTAATTGTCTCTGAACAATCTCCACCACCACTATTCTTTTTTCTCTGGGGGACTCTGATAAGTCATTCAAATGGAGTGATTTCGATTGTAATAACAGTACAGGAATGTGCCTTCTAAACAGCCACATTATTAATATGGTGTTTTCAATACTGACTGGTAGCAGCTTTCTGAAATTTTATAACTTCCTGGAGACGCTACGCTTGAACCTGTGATCTTCCAAATGCAAAGCATAGTGTCTTCCACTGAGCTACCCCCAGGGTGATTTCAACTGTTCTTTACTGTGATTATTACAACATCTGTGGCTGAAAGGTGACTCTTATCTCTGAAATGCTGTTCAGACCAGAGCCTACTGACATCAAGAAGCATTATGAGGATTGGTGGGGGGCATTGTTCATTAAAAGACTGAATAAGGCATTTTAAAGAGGCAAGCTTGCTTGAAAGTGGCTTTTGGCTGAAAAAATCAGTTCCGGTTGTGGCTGAAGATGATTGGACAATAAGAAAGAACAATTTTAGAGGGGAAGGCATACTCTAAGGGCAAAGCCACACTGCATACCTATGCTGTTCCAGTCTTGTTCTCATGCTGGTTTGATTCAAGCAACCAAAAAAAAAAAATTGTACACAAATGGACTTATTAGAAAAAAAGAAAAAAATCCCTCCAACAGAGAAGTAGGTAGCTTGGGGAAAGAAAAATAGTAATTAAAATTCATGCTGGGTTTCAATCTGAGGACATTCTGTATGCAAGGTAAGTGTTATAACCATTGTGCTAGTAAGAAAGACTTGCTAGAATAGCATTTGCAACAAAGGTTATTCAGGAAAAGCAGGGAAAATGCAGTGAGGAGGGCATTCTCATCTCTGCAAAATAGCCAAAATTCAGCGGTTGTCCTAGAAGAAAGCAAAATAAAGCAGGCAAACTAGAGAGCAGCAGCTGAACTGAGAGAAGCAAAAAACACTGCTTTGGAAGTGAAGCAGGAAAATGCACTCAAATATCACATTCACAGTGATCGGAGGGTGAATACAGGGTGATGACATCCTTTCCTGCCTTCTGAAAATGATGTTGGCCTGTACTTTCAACATGGCAATCTGTTAGTGTGGATTAGCCCTAAGCCAAGAGATCCCCAACTTCCATCACATCCTTCTCCACATGGCGTAGTACTCATAGTTCTGTTTTTGAGAATTTTACTGCCAGTCCATAGCTGTCCATCAAAGCTACCTCACAGATAACAATTTTCCAACACTATGGTCTCCAATTATCCCAGTACTGATCTCCAGAAGGTATAGCTTCAAATGATGTGCTGTTTTACAAGCCAAATTTGGGACCTAGGATCAGGCCTGCAACTAGGGTCTGTGTCACCTGAGGCAAACATGGATTCCATGCCCCCCCATGGATTCTTCCCCCCCCCGCAGGTTTGAGTTCCCCCCCTGCACCCCCAACACAGACCCCCCCTCCACGAAGCAGCACGGGGCTCCCCCAGGACAAGTGCCCCGCTACTGGCTGCAATCTCTCGTGTGCCCCCGGCTCTGGGGGAAGGAACCACTGCGCTCCTGCCTGCCCATCTGGGCCGGGTGGAGCAAGCTGCCCGCCGCTGCACTCCCAAGTGGGACGGTCTGGAGTGGAGCTTGGGGGGCACGGCCCTGCAGCCACCCCGGAGCCCACAGCCAGCCCCGGGGTGCGGGCAAGCCGAGCTGCGCAATGCCCCAGTGGGCTTCATTGCGGGCGGTGGCAGCGACAGGAGCGCAGGCCTCCCTCAGGCCTGGCTGTCAAAAGAGGCATTTTGGCACCCCCCCAGCACATGCCACACTTCCCCCCCCCTAGTTGCAGCCCTGCCTAGAATACTGCCCACCTAGCAGTAATCAGTTCAGGTACCCTAAAATCGCCCAGATTCATTCCAAGTTGGACTCCAAGCATGAGACAGGATCTGTGGAGATGCCAGGGGCTCGTACTTACCATGTTATCTGGGAACAGTTTGATCCTGTTGCGCCTGAAGAAGTGGACAGGATCCTCCGGACTGTGAACGCCACCACATGCCAGCTTGACCCTTATCCCTCCTGGCTGGTGAAATCGGCCAGTGAGGTGACATGTGGATGGGTCCAGGCGATGATTAATCTGTCCTTGAGTGAGGGGGTGTTCCCGGAGGTCTTTAAGGAGGCGCTGGTGCACCCCCTCCTCAAGAAGCCGTCCCTGGACCCTACCATCCTGGGCAATTTTCACCCAGTCTCCCACCTTCCCTTTTTGGGAAAGGTGGTTGAGAAGGTGGTGGCTTGGCAACTCCAGACGATTCTGGAGGAAACGGATTATCTAGACCCCTTCCAGTCAGGTTTCAGGCCAGGATATGGGACGGAGACCGCATTGGTCGTGCTTATGGATGATCTTTGGCGAGAGCGGGATGGAGGGAGTGCGTCCATCCTAGCTCTCTTAGATCTCTCAGCGGCTTTCGATACCGTCGACCATGGTATACTTTTGGGACGGCTCAGGGAGTTGGGGGTGGGCGGCGTAGTTTTGCGCTGGTTCACCTCCTTCCTCCGGGGCCATTCCCAGTCGGTGCTGATAGGGGAGGAGAGGGCTGACCCGCGCCCCCTGACTTGTGGGGTGCCGCAGGGGTCGGTTCTCTCTCCTCTCCTGTTCAACATCTACATGAAACCGCTGGGCGAGATCATCCGTCACCATGGGATGAGGTATCACCAATATGCTGATGATACCCAGGTGTACATCTCCATCCCAGGTGAAGTAAGTGATGCGGTCGATGCCTTATCTCAGTGTCTGGAGGCTGTGGGGGCCTGGATGGGGAACAACAGGCTTCAGCTCAACCCTGGTAAGACGGAGTGGCTATGGATTGATGGCCCCCCTAGATCCGGGAAGTTGTCATCTTTGGTTCTGGGTGAGGTGGCACTACCTCGCTCGGATCCAGTGCGGAATCTGGGGGTCCTCCTGGACTCGCGACTCTTGCTCGAAGAGCAGGTGGCAGTCACAGCCAGGAGGGCCTTTGCACAACTTCGTGTTGTGCGCCAGTTACGCCCTTTCCTGGATCGGGAGGCCCTCCGAACAGTCACTCACGCCCTTGTCATCTCCCGTATAGATTACTGTAATGCGCTCTACATGGGGCTACCCCTGAAGAGTATCCGGAAGCTTCAGCTGGTTCAGAATGCCGCGGCGCGAGCAGTTATGGGTGCCATGAGATCGGCACATGTAACACCTCTGCTACGCGAGCTGCATTGGCTACCAGTTTGCTTCCGGGTCCAATTCAAGGTGTTGGTGATTACCTTTAAAGCCCTATATGGCATAGGGCCAGGGTACCTGAGGGACCGTCTCGTCCCGATAACGTCGGCCTGCCCCACCCGTACATGCAGAGAGGGCATGCTTCGGACCCCCTCAACAAGAGAATTCCATCTGGCGGGGTCCAGGAGACGTGCCTTCTCTGCGATAGCGCCCGCCTTATGGAACATTGCCCCCGGAGGTGAGACTCGCCCCCTCACTCCTGGCCTTCAGGAAGGCCCTCAAGACCTGGCTCTGCCATCGGGCCTGGGATGACAGAGGTGGCAGTGCCTCCTGGCGTTGGCTGGCCCCGTAGTAATACGATCTATACTACGGTCTCCAATCCATCTTGGATTTATATAATTTATTACTGTATATTATTACTATTATTATTATTGTACTTCTAGATGATATTTTGTATAGTTTTTTAAACTTTCAATTGTTGTAACCCGCCCAAAGTCCCTTGCAAGGGAGATGGGCGGGGAATAAATTGAAATAATAAATAAATAATAATAAATAATACCCACCTTCTATATTTTTCAGAAACAGAAATATAAATTTCAGACAATTAGAATAGGAGGCGGACTTTGAAATTAAAAGCAAACAGGAGAAATGCTATCTCTGTGTAAGACTAGCTGCTTCTTTTCTTTCTCAATATTCAGTGTAAATCTTATCATTGGCCACGCACACCAAATTACTTCCTAGATTCTTCAAAGATTAGCCACTGAAAATGCAAATCCTCTTGAGGGTCTTCCAGTGAGAGAGGGGCATAACTCCGATCTCAGTCAAAACCTTTTTACCAAAGCTGAAGGTGCTGCTTTCCCTTTCCTTCCTCTGTGCCAGACTTTCATGAAAATTAATAACTTATCTGACAAGGCTACTTGTCATATAAAGCATTTGGTGGGAGACCCAAAATGCCCCGGGGAGACAATTATTTTCAGAGTTGTGGCTTCTTTTCCAATAGATATAAAATTACTGCTCACATTAACTTTGGGACAGCAATGCTGTGCCAACCAATCATGCAAGCAAAATACTATGAAAATGCTTTCCCATCAGCCCTGTTACAGTTTTGTCAAATTAAAATATTAGTTAGGTGACACTTCGACAAGAGGATCTTGCTATTTTCCTGTCCATGCTGCATGCCAGTCCCAAGTCTCCTAAGAACTGACTGAAAATTTGATTTTATCATCTGCAGTAGACTCATGATTTTCCATTTTAACAGTTTGGGAACATCAACATTTCAGTCAGTTCTTAAGGGACTTGGTACTGGCATGCAGCATGGACAGGAAAATAGCAAGAGATCCCCTGCGATTGGGAATTTTAATAATTTTCATTTTTAAAAATTTAGAGTTTAGAATTAAAACAGAGTCCATTTGGGTAGTTGCAGCAGCTGCTGAAGATTCCATCTTTTTCCTCCCAATCTTCTAGACAACACGATTTCAGCATCTTTTCTTTTACTGTAAGAACGGAAATGGAAATGGTTTGCCTGTTCTCCCAATCCCCTCTTTTAAAAAGATGCAAATCAGCAAAAAGAGAGAAAAGGAGAAAAAAGAAGATTTTAAAAAACCATCAAGTTATTTTTTTCCCTACAGCCTTCAGCTAGATGGGAAAGCAAGTTACATCCTCCAGTACAGGGGTTGTTGACCAACCCTGGGTCTGTCCTGAAATAGGAGTACTTAGTAATGCTACCTCATTAAAGGAATAAAGGGAATAAATATAAGGATAAATAAAATAATAATAATAATATAATATAAGGTTAAATAATATAAATAAAAGGAATAAAATTGGTGGCCACTGGAACCAACCAAGCCAATGCATCTGTTTCATTACTAGTCACTTGAAGAACAAATGAAGTTTTTTTAAAAATAGAGTGCTAATAGCATTATTGCCACCTATCACCACCATTTATTGGAAAAAGAGCTGGCCCTCTGAGTAGTCAGGCCAGCACAACTAAATATGCCTCCTTAGTCCCTCAGCCATAGCTTGCTCTTGGAAGACAGAGCTATGGTAGCACTGAGGTAAGATTCAAATCTCAAACTGATGGATTCTATGGATTCTAGAGAGTGGCACCATTTTGTCCTATATCTTAGAAATAAACCAATAGATTAACAAAGTATGCCTCCCCCCCACCCTGACCCACCTGAACCACAATTTGGCAACCTGCATGTATGGAAGTTTCTGATGTCACTTCTATTCTCTAGTTAATATCATGTTTGAACTGGTAGGCAGTAAAAGAACTTGAAGTAGAATGGCCTGAGACTGCATCCTTTTAATGCTTGAGTAATCGCTGAACTGGCAGCTCATCTGACCTGTGATTACCTGAAATGGAATAAATACAGTCAAAGAAAATTAATCTATTTGTATTCATTCCAATGTGTTATTTAGAGGGGAGGGGGAATCTTCCCTTAACTGACATCAACTCCTGGGGCTTTTAGTGGCTTTAGATTGACATCTCCAACACTTCATGCATAGATGCTTTAGAAGTGATGCTCATGCATAAGCAGGTATCATCTTTGTGTCACGGTGGCTAGGACAATGTGTTATTATGTAGGAAGCTGGATTAGGCAAGACACTCACTATCTTTATGATAGCATATACTTTGGGAAAAGAGAAAGAGAGAGAATAATCCAGAGATGTTAGATAGCTGCCTAATTTACATGGCTGTTGTAAGGACAGCATTGCTGATGTGAAAGAAGTGCTTTGACTACTAGAAGCATTATATGAAATCAAGCCATGAACATGATATATATGATTTACTTTGTTTTGGTAGAAAGTGAGCAACACTGATAAAGAGATTAACTGTCTCTGACACTGTATGAAGCATTAGAAATCTAACATTACCTTATCACCAGGACTGGGGGAAGACTTTCCCCTTTCATACACATGGATGGATCTTTGCCATGCCTTGTTTACTAATAAAGATGACAGGAACAGATTCATGGGGAAAGGTGGCTCCCACTTTTTATTTTTTTATTTTTTTAATGGGACTGAAAATGTTATTGAAATACATAAGATTGCACTGGCTGTTCTCATTATTTTGTGTCTTCTCAGTTGAATTTCTGAAACATGGAATCACACCACCAGTCAGATCCAGAGCCAAGCCACAGCCATATTTTTCAGGGGTCAAAAAAAGCAGAAAAAGCATTTGAACGAAGAGGCAAATTAAGGGTTCTGAGTGCCCTTGTGCGGAGGGCTGTCAATAAAACATCTCTATTAAAACTTGAATTGATGTTATTTTGTAACATGACAGCCTATCAGCTTCAGATCTGTTTTACCTGCAGACATTAACTGATTTGAAAAGTAAATTGCCTCTTCGTTGTTTTTTTTCCAAAAAGTTTCATGTAACATAAAAACTGTGTGATATGCAAATGAAGATTTGCTTTATTTTTTTTTTACATATTATAGTAGTTAGGAAAAGAGTATAAGAGTATTATTGCACAAAGATGAAAAGATTCGGCATTACTCACCATGGAGAAATGGTTGGTAAAATTGACAGAACTTGCTGAGATAGATAAACTGACTTCTTCGATTAGAGGAAAGGACAATATCTACATTTATTGGTGACTGGAAACCCTTTATGGAGTTTTGCGTGAAAATAAAAAAAATAAACTTGTGATTTATGGTTTTGATGATTAGACAGGATAGATTATAGAAAGAAGAGAGTCATGATGTAACTTTAGGGAGAGAGGTTAAAATATAATTGTACTTATAACTGCTGTGGATAATATTGGAAGCTACTTCTTTTTATCTTTATATCTTTCTCTTTTTTCCTACTTTTCTTCTTACTGCACTTTTAGCTTTTTCTTTTATTTCTTTTTCATTTTCTCTGTTCTATTTTAGTTTGTATTAGTCATTATTATTATTATTGCAGTTAAATTTTTCAATAAAAGTTATATAAAAAAAAGGAAAAGAGTATTATTTATCTTATAATATTAATTAACCTATAATAGTTTGCAACCAAACACATAAGCATGGCTACAAACCTTCAACCGATGAGCTTACTCAGTGGAAAGAGAGAGACGCCCTTCCCAGGCCTTAGAAAGAAAAAAAGGAAAAGCAAGACAAAACGCTGGAAATAATTTTGCCTCTGAGAATTAGATCTACACAGACTCCAAATTCACAATGCTCTGATAAATTCAGCACTGTGACCAAAAAAAAAAAAAAAGTCTATGCCTCATCATCAGGAAGATGCCAAAACTGGAATTGTTCAAACATTCAGAATGAGTTTTGAATGCAGCAAGGGTTTCTGCTAGTGTCTTATTTGCTGGGTGCACATAGATATTATGGAGAGTTCTATATTTCTGTGCACTATACCATCATGGTGGTGTTATAATCCTCAGAATCTTCCTCAAATGTTATAACTTATAAAACTTTATAGAGCATCTATAATTGAAACTTTCTCCTTTTTTTTTCTTAAGTTTCCAGCAAAATGTAATTCAGGTGAGATTTAAAAATCATCCACATTTTTTTCACCAATGCACACTGATGCCCTGGAAAACCCCTTTTCAGATGACCTTGAGGGAAGCCTTCTCTTCTGATACTATGGACTGCAAGGTCTCTTAGGTCATGGTTAAAGCAGGGGAGACTTTACCTACTTTATTCATAATCTGCCCTTAGGCTCTGCTTTTCATATCCAACATAGTCCAGGTCCAGACAGCTCCACAACAGGTTTCTTTGTGATTTATTACTGTACAATAGATAGAGAGAATTTAGCCTCAGAGGACTCTTACACTGCCTCAGTTCCCAAGCACCCCGAAGGGAAAAAAGAAGAGGCCTGCTCAGGTCTCAGAAGAAAAAGGAAATGGAAGCTGAAGCCTGCCAGTTTCCTAAGCCAGGGAGTTTCAAACATTTTTAGGCTGTGGAACCAGTTTGAAAAAAAAATTCCTGGAACCCCTGATCAAAAGGGGTGGGGCTTCTGAATGTCAGCTGACATGCTCTGCCCCTTCTACTGTCCCTTAGAAAAAGGGCTATGGGTGCCCGTGAAGAGCAGTGTTGAGGGCAGAGCAGATGGCTGAATGTTCAGGTTTCTTCTCCCCACCTTAGTCACTTGTGGTCATCCTTTTTCCCCTTTCACTCCCTTATGGAGAAGTCCCCCCCCCCCGACAGTCCCATGGAACCCATTCAAGGTTTCATGGAACCCACTTTCAAGATCCCTGCCCTAAATTATATACATATACATTAAACCCATTATTATTATTGTTCCCTTCATTAAGCATTTCTGTATTAAATATAATTATACACAAGCACTTATTATTTTACCTGTCCAAATAAATATCACAGTCGAATCAACTGAGTGTTGACTCCAGTGATTCATATCTTAGCCAAGGTCTTCTTACAATATTATTTTGCAGAGTTGCTGGGGGTTGGGCGGCATATACATCATCATCATCATCATCATCATCATCATCATCATCATCATCATCAGTTACTGGTGTCCAGTCTGGTGTCACATTTCTAAATTTATGGTGAATCCTTTTGGCATTGAATCAAGAGTTCCAATTACAGTCAGCAGGACAATTGGGTTTTTTTCTATAATTTTTCAACCTCAATTTGTAAATCACAATACTCTGTTATTTTGTCCAGTTGTTTCCCATCAATTAACTGTCTCCAAATATTGCCACATCAATGAAGCACACCTTCTTCTTTTCCACAACAGTACCAGGTGTATTAGGTTCTAAATACCTATCAGCTTAAATTTTGAAATCCCACAAACTTTTGATCTCCTCCTTTTGCAATTTTTTCAGGCAATGGTCCCAGGAGGGGTGTTTCTTTGTTTTCAAATAGAAAAGCCAAATTTTCTACATAAATTCCAGTGGACAAGTTTTGCAGCCTATCATGATTTGTTTATACTCTGAATTATTTTACTACCACCACTAATGAAATTTATTTATTTATTTAATTTTTATCCCACCTTTATTATTTTTATAAATAACTCAAGGTGGCGAACATACCTAATACTCATTCCTCCTCCTATTTTCCCCACAACAACCCTGTGAGGTGAGTTGGGCTGAGAGAGAGTGACTGGCCCAAGGTCACCCAGCCGGCTTTCATGCCTAAGTCTCAGTCTAACTCTCAGTCTTCTGGTTTCTAGCCCAGCCCCTTTAATTTACATGATTAGCATTTGGCATTGTTAGCAATATGTTTGATTTTGGCTTTGAAGGTATTGATTTGCCGGGCTTGTTCTAATGTGCTTTGACAGTTCCCTTCATTTCTTTTTTAAGTGTTCCAGATTTCAACCACAACCATATTAGATTTTCAATTACCTTTCCTTCAATATCATGCACATACTGGCCTTAGAGTAGTGTACTTTTCCAAAGTGTTCATCCAACTTTGAATTATTTGCTTTTTGTACTCTGATTTAGTTTTTGTTTTCCTTGGGAATATTTCCTTACAAACTTCCATAAATATAGCCTCTTTACTTTACCTGATATAATCATTCAGATTATGCTTTTTTTCTTTCATAGTTTGTCTTATTTGCAGTGTGTTCTACCACCCTTATTTCTGAATATGTATAATCTGCAAATGTCACTTCTTGGGTGAAGTACATGATGTATAGTTATTAGTTTCCTTGATTTTTTAAATCAAGGTTGCCCAATTTGGCTTGGGCCAAAATCATTGGCTAGGACCTGAATAATTGGAGTCAACACCCAACTGATTAGACTGTGATATTCAGTTGAATAAACAGAATAGTTGATGATCAAGTTCATGATCATCGTAATAATAATGATCCTCCTGCAGCAAACATCATGCCCAAGATTATTCAAAGTACCTCTTTGAAGCTTTAAAAAAAAAAAAGAAAGGAAAAGAAAGGAAAAGCAAAGTCACTAAGCATTAATCAAAATTATATTCAGGTTTACCTTGAAGTAACAAATGACTGAATGAATAAACAACAACAACAAATATATAAGAATTATTAATTCCCACTAATTTGAAACCCTCCTCCTCCTCCTCCTCCTCTTCCTCTTCCTCCTCCTCCTCCTCCTCCTCCTCCTCCTCCTCCTCCTCCTCCTCCTCCTCCTCCTCCTCCTCCTTCTCCTCCAATTTCCTGGGGACCCCAGAAAAAAACACCCCAGTTGTGCTCCTTCTATCCTCCTACTGTTTGGAGAATCTCATTATTTATAGTGTAAGCTCTACTGCTCTACCATTGTAACTCCAACGAATGCCTGCTCCTCTTCTTAATCTTCAGATTATTTCCATCCTTCTCTTGGTCAAATTCAGAAGGTCAAACATTTTAGATCAGCTTTAGTGACAACATATTCACTATTTATAGCAGTTTATCTCTGTACCTTTAGGGTATGGCCCTCACTACACTTCTCTATAATATTTCTAGTAAACATGTGTTCCACTAGAGAATTACCAAGAAGACGGAATGAAAAGGAACAGTCAGCACAACTATAGTTGGATTGGATTGGCTTTTCTTTTCAGTGTAGGCTTTTGAAGTATAGTGTGGGATTTCAGTGGTGTAAATTGTCATACATTTTTCAAGACTGAATTCAGCAAGGTCTAGACACAGGTTTTGACCCCCTGCCCTGACATCCCCATGAATCCAGCAGGAGGTGAACTCAGCACTGGAGTCAAAACTCTGGGGCATAATGGTTTAAAGTTTTACCATGTTGTACTCAGCATTGCTACAAGATAAAACTACTGTTAATCAACTGCCTATGAATTTTTCAACATTGTTTAGGGGTTGTCTACATACGTTTGGCAACTAGACTAATTAATCTCTATTTAAATTCAAATTAAGGGAATTAATAATTCTTATACATTTGTTACTTCAAGGTAAACCTGCATACAATTTTGATGAATGCCTAGTGACTCTGCTTTTCCTTTCTTTTTTTTAAAGCTTCGAAAAGATACTTTGGATAATCTTGGGCATGGATTTTGATGCAGGAGGAAAAAACAAAATAATAAATTATGCGATACAGTCACGCAATCCTTTGTTTTTTCTGGCTGTGGATTTGTGTGTCTATGTTTTTTTTTTCTAGTTTTGCTTCACAAATTTGATATGTACCTTTCTACAGGGTGTGTATTTTTGTTCGCAAGTTGTATAAAACCTTCCAGTTGTGCTTTCCCCCCCCACACACACACAACAATATCAAACTTTTTCTGACATTTGTTTTTGCGGTTTTACAGAACTTTCCTAAAAAACCTTCCTTGCCAAGTATGATGAATGCCAACAAACTCAGATAATGCTGCCTTGCCATGACGGAGTCCACTTGGTGCATTATGGCTTTTCAGGATAAAAGAAATCCATTATGGATTTCTTTTTCATCCCTAAGATAATGCCCACTTGATGTAGCAGAAATATAAGTACAGGGTTTCTAATTCAGTTCTGAGGTAATTGTCTGAGATCACCTAGAAAGTATGGCAAAACGATTACATGTTTTGGGACAGCTAGCTGGGAACTATGAGAGATGTAGCTTAACAATTCAGGAAGGCACCAACTTGGGAAAGGCTATTCTAGTACATAAGTTTTTTGCTTTGATGACAATGGATGGAAACAAATGGTAGCTATTTAAAATACACTCCATTTCTGCCATAGCATCTGGAGAAACCACTGTCTATAGTTTTTGGCTAAACAACAAGCTCAGTATTGCTAATCAGTCTTAATTCACTTGTCTGTGACTCATAGGGGCCTGTTTCCACTAAGTACCCTCTGAAGAAATCAAAGGGGTGGAAATGTATTCAAAATAGAAGAAATATATTTATTATTATTACTTAGTGGACAATTTTATTTTTCATGATGGGCATCTAACATTAACAGATGCCTCCTTAAACTCTCAAGCAATGGAGCTCTCAAAGTTCTGATAAACTGCAAAATCACAGTGAAATCCACTGGGTGCTTTTTGTACAAACAGAATCCAATAAAATTGCTGTGGCTAGCATCCATATATCCACAACTATAGTATAGCAGTCAGAATTTATGGGAGCAAGTGTTTTGACTTACAAGCAGCCATAACACAGGATCGTTCAGATTGTGTTCTTCAAGGAAGCATCATAAAAGACAGAATTTTATTTACATCTATGTGAATGTAACACTACTGAAATAACAGATTGTTAAATAGCCATAAATGACCCTTTTATCCATCTTTCCCATTACATTACTTTGTATCACATAAGTTTACTATTTGTCATAAGCTCTGTATTTCTTTGACCCTTACTTCTCCTCTACTATGACAGAATTCTTTATGAAATTTTCAATGTATATCTAAGTTATTCTGAAAATACTACGAATGCTGGCACTTCCACTTTCATCTGTAAATCATTCATTGCTCAGCTATTTAGTCACAGAACTATAAAATTTCCTTCCTTCCTTCCTTCCTTCCTTCCTTCCTTCCTTCCTTCCTTCCTTCCTTCCTTCCTTCCTTCCTTCCTGTTTTTACTGTGCTGAAGATTCATTTTAGACGTTAATGGTTAACTTTTTGGCCTGGGAGCAGGGGGACCCAGATTCTGCTCTACTCACAGTAATGGACGTTCACTGGGTGACTTTGGGCCAGTAACCCTCTCACAGCTCATAGAATCGGGGAAAAATAGGAAGGGCCAGTATGTATGCTTCCTTGAGTTCCTGAAAGAAAGGTGGGTATAACTCTAATAAATAAATACAATCATATCATTAAACACTTTCTAGGATCTGTGGCTGCTTTTTCATTTGTCAAGATGAGACCTGATATTTTTCTGTTCCTTCCCCCCACTTAACTGGTCCACCATAACATATGGCACTTTCCTGTAACTTCAGTCCATTATTTCATGCCATGCTGGGTGAAAAAAAAGTTCTGAGCTTTTCTATGGGACATCCTTTCAAGTATTTTGAGAGTTATATCACATCCCCTTTCAGGCTTTTCTTCTCAAGGCTAAGTATAACCAGCTCTTTCAAGCTCTCTTCATAATAGGACTTAGTTTCTAGACTCTCCACCCTCCTCCTTGCTCTTCTATGAGCCTGTTCCAATTTGTCTGAATCTTTCTTAAAGTGTGGTGCCCTAAATTGGATACAGTGCTTAAAGTGGGTTCTGAACAATGCAGAATGAAGTAGAGTGATTACGTCCTATGCTTTGCAAAGCATATTTTTGGCGTAAATTCATTTGGTTGCATAAAACCAGTAGTGTCCTTTCTCTTTATGTACAATCTATTATTTATGGGCTAAGAACTTTGAGGAAGAGAAGATATGAAACCATGTTGCCGTCAAATTATGTCAAAAGGAAATGTAATGCTCAGCTTAAATATGAAAGTAATTTGAAAAGCAATAATAGAGCCAGTTTGGTCTAGTGGTTAAGATGCTGGGCTACAAACCAGGAGTCTGTGAGTTCTAGTCCCGCCTTAGGCGTGAAAGCCGGCTGGGTGACCTTGGGCCAGTCCCTGTCTCTCAAGCCTAGGAAGGAGCCAATGGCAAACCAGGAGAGTGAGAGTTCTAGTCCCGCCTTAGGCATGAAAGCCGGCTGGGTGACCTTGGGCCAGTCCCTGTCTCTCAGGCCTAGGAAGGAGCCAATGGCAAACCAGGAGACTGAGAGTTCTAGTCCCGCCTTAGGCATGAAAGCCAGCTGGGTGACCTTGGTCCAGTCCCTGTCTCTCAGGCCTAGGAAGGAGCCAATGGCAAACCAGGAGTCTAAGAGTTCTAGTCCCGCCTTAGGCATGAAAGCCGGCTGGGTGACCTTGGGCCAGTCACTCTCTCTCAGCCCAACTCACCTCACAGGGTTGTTGTTGTGGGGAAAATAGGAGGAGGAAGGAGTATTAGCCTTGAGTTATTTATAAAAATAATAAAGGCAGGATAAAAATTAAGTAAGTAAGTAAGTAAGTAAGTAAGTAAGTAAATAAATAAATAAATAAATAAATAAAGTTATTTCATTTAGGAGAGATCATAGGCTGACTTTTAATTGACTGAACCTAACCCATGATATATAAATACATTTGTTACATAGGTGCAATATGCAAACACACACACACACAAACACATGCACACAAATGTTGGACTAGGAGTGGGAGACCCAGGTTCTAGTCTTCCATTAGGCAGGAAAGCTGGCTGAGTGACTTTGAACCATGGGAGGGCACACTTATACTTAGGAGAAATATATGGCAACATTTTAATATATGAGATCCAAATGATTCTTTGTATTTAAATATTAGGCTATTTGATAAAGTATTTTCCTTACTGGATCACATTTACAGTATTTCTGTTGTTGTTTTCACGTGGTATATATGTTAAAATTATTCTGACAATCAGCTAGTTTTAGGGGTATTCAAAATTATAATGGAATATGAGGAAAAATGCTTCTGAAGGAATATGTCTATGAAGGTTCTCAGTCATCCAGGTGGAATTGTCTGTAGCTTGAATCATGTCAACTGGATTTCTATTTTCTCAGTGGAAACGTTTCGCTCCTTATCCAAGGAGCTTCTTCAGTCTGAGCAAAGTTAGTAAGGGAATCCTAAATATGTTTCTAGGTAGCTGTGTGACCTTACACCTGGGGCTAGGTCATGGTTATATTGAGATGTTATTTTAAGTCCTTTTATCATCTAAAGGAGGATCGTTAAGATCACCATGCTGCTGTTGAGCTTGTGAAATGGTCTTAATCTTCCTAGGCACAGAAGACAAAGCAGGGAGGAAGATGGGGGAAAGATTTCTTTCCCCTATAATAAGAAGGCACATTCTCCCTTGACCTCTGAAGTTTTTGGTGCTGAAGCCATGTTCTTAATTATAAAAATTATGCATACAAACTAACGCCATTTTATTTCACTCTCCCTGAAATATAGGGCTAATAATAATAAGTTGGCATAGTTGATATTTCAGAATAATAGTAATAATAATAATAATAATAATAATAATAATAATAATAATAAATAATAGCAAGCCTACAGCCCAGCTTGATTCCTGGTGGCTACATCCCTGCGGGTTTCTTTATATCGTTACAGAGGTGATTTGACATTTCTTTCCATTTCTATCTTCCAGCATGTTGTATTAAACTTCCCATTCTAGTGAACAGTACTGGAGTTCCCAGGTAGTTCCTGCCCATTGCTAACCTAGGTCAAGCCTGCTTTGCTTCTGAGATCAGCCAAGACTGGTTAATTTCTTTCACCTGCTGAAGCATTTCAATCATAGACACTCTATATCAGCGTTTTTCAAATTTGGCAACTTTAAGATGTATGGATTTCCACCCCCAGAATTCTGGGAGTTGAAGTCCACACATCTTAAAGTTGCCAAGTTTGAAAAACACTGCTCTACATTAACTAAAATAAATATATTAATATTTGTCAATAGCTGACATTAAGGAGATATATAGAAAATATAGAAAAATTAGAGTAAATGAGTTCCAATTGCAGCTTCAAAAAATTATATATTGTATTTGAACAATTCTTTTATTAGGTTCCTAGCATTATATGATTGTTCATTTAAGAACTAGGAGTTTGAAGAACTTATAAGGCCTCTGTATTACTGTCAATTATATCCTTTGAAGAAATATAACATAAATTATATTTGCAATAAAGTTATGCCCCTGTGTCCTAAATCACCAGACTTTAATTGTGGTGGAAGAGCATTAAATGCTGAAGGCAAGAGAACAATTAGCTAAAACAATCATGTTTGGGTCAGATGCTTAGATAATGAAGTATCCATGTCGGGAAGACATTTCACAAATTGGGTGCTTTAGTAGAACCTATATAAACTTTATGTTTTTGCCACTACATTTGGAGATGACGGAAAAGAAACTGCTCTTTTATTTTATATTTTATGAGCATTTGATAATTTGCCTTCTTTTAGAGAAAGTATGCATTAACCTAGTGTTTTACAATCACTCAGAATAGCTTACATTTATGAAACGAAAACAGTAATGTAAAAACAAAGGCTCAGCAGCAGATAATTTAGAGCACATTGGAATGACCCAATTTTAATGCAATTAATATCTGATTTTCCAAGGAAGAGGTATAGCTGTGCAGCACCTAAACTGGAAAAAAGTAGCTTCTACCATAACGTAAAGTCCACATACGCATTATACCACCCTGCTTCTCAGAGTGGGCTGATTAAGAACACAGTGACAAATTTCAGTTTTCCCCACTGCTTAAATAAACTTGCCCTAAACATTTGCACAATTTCAGGATTTAAATGGTCCACTTGACATTTTTGGAGCCAAAGTTTATACCAACTTGCCAAAATTCAGAAGAAGAGGAGACAATAACATCGATCCACCCCACCCGATCATGCAGAGAGGGCATGCTACGGACCCCATCGACAAAGGAATTCCATCTAGCGGGATCCAGGAGGCGGGCCTTCTCTGCAGTAGCACCCGCCCTTTGGAATATCTTGCGCCCGGAGCTGAGGCGGGTTTCCTCACTCCTGACCTTCCGGAAAGACTTGAAGACCTGGTTCTGCCGCCTTGTGTGGGATGGGAATGCTACTAGTTCCTCCTAGGGGTGGCTGGTGCCATGAAGCCCGCCCTATTATTAACATCTAGTCCACTTGGATTTTATATTTATTTTTATGGATATTCTAATTTTATATTTATGTTTTTAATTTGTTTTATTGTGAACCGCCCAGAGTTCCCCGGTTTGGGGGAGATGGGCAGTAATATAAATTTAAGAAGGAAGGAAGGAAGGAAGGAAGGAAGGAAGGAAGGAAGGAAGGAAGGGGAAGAAGGCAAAAGTAGAGAAGAACTTTGCTTATTTTTGAGTTTAGCTCACAGTGGAACAAATTGGATCTTTTGGCTATTGGGCTTCCTATGTTTCCTCTACCTTCTATTGTATTGAAAACCATACCCATTGGGATGAGGGTTTTAGGTGACTACATTTCTGGGCAGGATTGAATAGCTGCATGAATCTCTGCATGATCCTCTGAACGAGGTATAAAATCTATTCTGAAATAGGAAGTGAAATTGTGTGCCCTTGTTTCAAAATGCCTTTCCAACGTATGCTCTAGAAAATTCTGCAGGCACACACATCTTGTGAGTATATGTGTGTTTGAAAATTCCATCATGTGTCAACAGCAGACTCATCAACAGCCTTTTATTGTCACCTTAAGCACATTCCATCTTTCACTGAAGAAACAATATAGCAAACCACCCCAGACTGTCAGTACACAAAAAAATAATATGAATATAGATATTCATTCTAAGCTATAACTTTCCCTTTGTACTTATACTCGCAACTCATTCTTCTTGTGTGGTTTCTTTGACTTGGGAATTAATGTTTGTTGCATTTTTATTACCTTAGTTCTTCTTGGGATGATTTCAGTCACTTTCTTCAGCTGATGGATATGTAGAGTTTAACCCAAGGGAAGCCATCATCTTTCCTCTTAGAAATTATTACTTTCTTTATTGTCGGTGTCATTTTGAAAATATCTCTGTGCCTTACAATTAATCTTTATGCATGTTTTTAAATATTTGAGAATCTCTTTTCATCAAGTGGAAACATGCAGCATTTGAGTCAAAGCACATCTGCTGTCAAAGGCAGAATTAGGAGTTGAAAAAAGGTGAACACTTTTATGACATGATGGCAGTGTAGATTTTTCCCCAAAACTTACAATCAAAAGGGATTAATAGCAAGACCATGACAATTATTCGAAAATATAAAATTTATTTATTTATTTATCACATTTATATCCCGCCCATCTCCCTCACAAGGAGGGACCCTTGAATATTACTCTTGAAAAAGCACACCAGTTATATGAATATGTCAATGAAATGTGTAATCAGACTCAGAAATCATTGCACATATATGGTATCCAATAGAAAATTTCACACTCAAGCTCTCTTTGGCAATATAAACTGTTCAGACAAACAAGTAGCAGTCAAATCATTTATAACCTATGGCACAATATGTCATACAGACTATAACAATAAAAGAACATACTGTACATACAGTGACCCTCAAAGTAAAGTATGAAAATTCTCTCTAATACGCTTCATAAACATACTGACTCATTATTTTATTATCCATTAATCAGTGTTTTATATCACGTGTATTTTAGCTCTTAAACCACACTACAGTATTCATTCTTTCATAGTGTGTTAATCCCTTTCTGCTTACAACAGTCTTCCTCGGCATTTATTAATTCAATAGTTTGTTGTTGTTTTACTGCCCTTCAATAAAAGGTTTCCAAGACTGTTACAAACACAATGCTCAGTTTCTGTTTGGGGAGGCCCTGGGGCAAAATGCTTCTAAGGAGATGCCACCATAGGGTCTTTCTCTCTTCTTTCTCAACACTGTTGCTATCTCCAATTAATAATTCCCTTTTCTCTTGTGCTCAGTTGACACAGGTTTCAGAGATAATAATGCTTTCTTCTGGTTTCCCTCACTATTTGCTCTCTCTCATAGAGGGCAATTAAATTCTATGGAGGAACAGGAGGGCCATGAGGCTCTAGAGCAGAGCTTTCCAAACTGTGTGTCGCGACAAAAAAGTGTGTCGCCACACACAGTGTGGTGTGTCGCCACACAACCCGGAAGCGCTGATCATCATCAGCGCTTCCGGGTTTTCCCGCGGCGACACACCAACGGCGGCGCGCAAAAACCTGAAAGCGGCAGCAGCGCTTCGGGGTTTTTGTGCGCTGCTGTAACAGCGGCACTTCCGGGTTTTCCTGCGGTGCCACACCAATGGCAGTTGGTGTGTTGCCACGGAAAAACTTTGGAAAGCCCTGCTCTAGAGATAGCCAGTGGCTACTCAACTGAGATGGGAAAATTGACAGTTCCCTCAAAATGGCAGTTCCTTGTCTTGATAAAAAAACAACAAGAAGAATCTATGCTTTATTGGAACATTACAAACAAATTTGATGGTTTCAAAAAACTATGCTAGCAGCCTTCTCTTTCAGGCTAATCCTCAGCTTGCTAGCCATTTCCCACTCTTAGAGAACTAAGCTATGTATGTCAGCTTTCCTACCCTGGACCCCCTAAGCTAACCTGTTACAGATATTATTTCATCATTGGATAAGAGTCAGATGTTAGATGATTTCTGAATGAGATGGTGGAAGGACATCCTGTATTTAACTTAGACAGTAAAGTACTGTATCTTGAACCACACCACAATGTTCAACTTGAATATGTATGGAATTGGTTGGTACAAACACTTGACTCAACAGCATCCTGGCTTAATTATACTCATTTTAACATGAAGCTGTATTGTCTAATTTGTAATTATCCTTTTCATTAGGATGCCTTCATCATTTGATAAACATATTGAAGGAGGGCTTTTCATGTTATCATTTTATACAATGTATAAAACAACAGAAGCTAATAAAACTCAAGTGAAATCAAAATGTTACTATAAAATAAATATAGATAGGAATCTTTTAAGAAAAATTTTCAGAACAGAAAGTGCTCATTTATAACATTCAAATTACATTTCTTATATGTGGAATTGCAGCATTACATTTCTGGTTCAAAATTATTCGATTATTCTGGTTCTCTTCGATGATGGGGTATATGCTGGCTTAAAGGGGAAAAACCGAGGCTTGAGAATAAACAGACAAGAATGCAGCTTGTTAGGGCCAACAGTGTTTACTGATAGGCATAGGGCAATAATGCAGATACAATCACATTATCGCAACAATGAAAAAGATGAATATACAAGATACATCATTGTAAAAGGAAAAACAAAACAAACTTATAAGCAGAGTTCCGTGTATTGATCCCAGGGCCAGAGTTCCTGCCATGGCCTATACCCAAAGCCAGGCATAGCTCACTCTGCCCAGTCCACGGGAAGTGAACACGTGAAGAACTACATAGCTAAGAGACACTAGAAATCAAGAAGACATAGAACACCATTTTGCATGGTTGTATATTCAGTTCTTCTAGCTTTCTGATTGGCTGGATGTTAGCTGTTACACACACACTAGGCCTCAAAGCATTAGGCCTAAAGCACATAGCATGACCTGCTATTGGTTAGCAGTGCTGCCTCTACGCACTGAGTTCCCCCCTCCTCCTTGCTCAGGGGGGGCTTGGGCATGGGCAAGGCTTCCCACGGAAGGACATCAGGAGGATATCTCTCATGGGAAGATTTCCATTGCTAGCCATAATAATGGTACCTTCTAGCTTCATTATCTCATGAGGACGTAAACAACGCCAAGGAAATCTGACATTCGATTGGTATCAAAATTATCAGTCTGATAAGTTTGACACTTGCACTGCAATATCCTAAGCATCTAATTTCAATACAGTCTCCACCTTTTCTTAATCTTACTACATCACTCAGCCTAGAAATATTATAGCCAGCCTAAAGGGGCCCTTTATGTAGCCTTTATAGATGTGAGGGTGGCCTTTGATTCTATTCCTCAAGAGTGACTCTGGAGGAAATTATCTAGTACAATGAGAGACCGCTGTCTTCTCGGGCTAATGCTATTCCATCATGGCACAACCACTCAAGTTAAGCTAATATCCTTGGTGATTTAACTGAACCCATATTCACTAGCAAAGGTTAACACATATCCATGCCCCACTATTTTTCAACTTTTACATTAACAATATTGTTGAGAGGTTTGCTAAGCCAGAATTCCATCCTCCCTCCCTTGCCCAACCCACCATCTCTGTTTTCCTTTATTCTGATGATGCAGCCATACTGTCTGTAACCCAAGTAGACCTTCCAAGCTTTACCATTCTGCTGCTCTAGAGAACACCTTGAAATAAACTACTCTCAAACAAAAGTATTGGTATTCTCTAGGAAATGCTTTAAGTTAGATGGATATTCAATGGCAAATTCATCGAGCAAGTGAAAACCTTTAAATATCTAAGTGCCTATTTTCAATCTTCTGCCTGCTGGTCTATTCAAACTAGAGAGCTTCTAGTAAAAGCCCCAAAAGCATCCCTTGCAAGTGTTAAATTTGCAAGTCAGTTTGGTAATAATTATGTCCTAGCAGTTATTAAGCTATTTAAAGCCAAAGTTCTGGGTTTGATGCTATATTGTGCTCAGCTATATATTTTTAATGAGTCTCCTGGTTTAGAAGCAACACAATCAAACCACTTGAAATATTACTATGAGTTCCTTATTCAACTTCTAGTATTCTAACATGACTGGAATTAGGCTGCATTTTCCTTGGGGCTGGATTAACACTTTGCCATCTTAGATTTTGGCAAGTCTATTGGGGAATTTCCTTAGTCCATCTCACCTTGCACCTCTTCTCTTCCACCCTAAGAAGACAAATTAATGATGATTTGGCATACTGAGGTCTTACCTTGTCAGCACTACCTGCATTGGGACTTGATAAAACTCTGGCTGAATTGAAGCAGAGAATTTGGAATTTCAAATATCCAAAGTGACAGAACAATGTTTCCCATCCCTTTATAGCACAATTGCTCCTCCTCCCTGGACTGTTCCTAGATATATCTTTAACATCCTATCTGCTCCTCATAGCAGACTATATACATTGGCCTGAATTAGGGCACTACCTGTTAGGCAACAACCAGTACATACCCAAGTCTCCCATATGAAAGCCAAACTTGCTTTTGTTTAGACACAGAGGTAGAATCTGTCTCACATGTGCTATTAAAATGTCTATCCAATGGCAATCAAACTTAATGCTTCCAAATGTTAACAACTCTAACTCCATTGTGATTTTGATCTGAATCTCCAAAAGAATCATTATGATATTGCAGTACTTGAAAATAACAGACAGAATACTTTTGATGAAGAAATAAGGGATTATGAAAATTGCATTGTCCCATCTAGGTTAGGTCATTGAAAGCAAAATTAATTTGGAATGTATTTAATAATTTTTTTTAAATATATTTTATTGAATTTTAAATATACATAGATAAAAGGTTGAAACCCCTTCATGGATCACTGCCTTGTCGTGGCGAAGGGGCTTGCGTAACTCAATGAAGTCAGGTCAAGAAGAACAGGTCATGATGGAGAGTTCTGACAAAACGTGGTCCACTGGAGGAGGAAATGGCAAACCACTCCAGTATCCTTGCCAAGAAAACCCATGGACAGTATCAAAAGGCTAAAAGATATGACGCCGGAAGATGAGCCCCTCAGGTCGGAAGGTGTCCAAAATGCTACTGGGGAAGAGCGGAGGGCAATTCCGAGTAGCTCCAGAAAGTGTGAAACGGCTGGGCCAAAGCCGAAAGGACGCTCAGTTGTGGATGTGTCTGGAAGTGGAAGGAACGTCCGATGCTGTAAAGAACAATATTGCATAGGAACCTGGAATGTAAGAACTATGAATCAAGGTAAACTGGATGTGGTCAAACATGAGATGACAAGATTGAACATCGACATATTGGGAATCAGCGAACTAAAATGGACAGGAATGGGCGAATTTAATTCAGGAGACCATTATATATACTACTGTGGGCAAGAATCCCTTAGAAGAAATGGAGTAGCTCTCATAGTCAATAAAAGAGTGGGAAAGGCAGTACTGGGGTACAACCTGAAAAACGACAGAATGCTTTCAGTTCGAATCCAAGGCAAACCATTCAACATCACAGTAATCCAAGTCTATGCCCCAACCACTGATGCCAAAGAAGCTGAAGTTGACTGGTTCTATGAAGACCTACAACACCTTCTAGAACTAACACCAAAAAAAAGATGTCCTTTTCATCATAGGGGACTGGAATGCTAAGGTAGGAAGTCAAAAAATAACCGGAATAACAGGCAAGTTCGGCCTCGGAGTACAAAATGAAGCAGGGCAAAGGCTAATAGAGTTTTGTCAAGAGAACACGCTGGTCATAGCAAACACTCTTTTCCAACAACACAAGAGACGACTCTACACATGGACATCACCAGATGGTCAATACCGAAATCAGATTGATTATATACTTTGCAGCCAAAGATGGAGAAGCTCTATACAATCAGCAAAAACAAGACCTGGAGCTGACTGTGGCTCAGATCATGAGCTTCTTATTGCAAAATTTAGGCTTAAATTGAAGAATGTAGAGAAAACCACTAGACCAATCAGGTATGACCTAAATCATATCCCTTATGAATATACAGTGGAAGTGAGGAATAGATTTAAAGGATTAGATCTGGTAGACAGAGTGCCTGAAGAACTATGGATGGAGGTTCGTAACATTGTACAGGAGGCAGCAACTAAAACCATCCCAAAGAAAAAGAAATGCAAGAAAGCAAAGTGGCTGACTGATGAGGCTTTACAAATAGCTGAGGAAAGAAGGGAAGCAAAAGGCAAGGGAGAAAGGGAAAGATATAAACAACTGAATGCAGAATTCCAGAGAATAACAAGGAGAGATAAGAAGGCCTTCTTAAATGAACAATGCAAAGAAATCGAGGAAAACAATAGAATGGGGAAGACTAGAGATCTCTTCAAGAAAATCGGAGATATCAAGGGAACGTTTTGTGCAAAGATGGGCATGATAAAGGACAAAAAAGGCATGGACCTAACAGAAGCAGAAGAGATTAAGAAGAGGTGGCAAGAATACACAGAAGAACTATACAAGAAAGATCGTAATATCCCTGATAAATACGATGGTGTGGTCACTGACCTTGAGCCGGACATCCTAGAGAGTGAAGTCAAGTGGGCCTTAGGAAGCATTACTAACAACAAAGCTAGCGGAGAAGACAGTATCCCAGCTGAGCTATTTAAAATCCTAAAAGATGATTCTGTTAAAGTGCTGCACTCAATATGCCAACAAATTTGGAAAACTCAACAGTGGCCACAGGATTGGAAAAGGTCAGTTTACATTCCAATTCCAAAGAAAGGCAATGCCAAAGAATGTTCAAACTACCGTACAATTGCGCTCATTTCACATGCCAGCAAGGTTATGCTCAAAATCCTACAAGCTAGGCTTCAGCAGCATGTGAACCGAGAACTACCAGAAGTGCAAGCTGGGTTTCGAAGAGGCAGAGGAACTAGAGATCAGATTGCCAACATTCGCTGGATCATGGAAAAAGCAAGAGAGTTCCAGAAAAACATCTACTTCTGCTTCATTGACTACGCTAAAGCCTTTGATTGTGTGGATCACAACAAACTGTGGCAAATTCTTAAAGAGATGGGAGTACCAGACCACCTTACCTGTCTCCTGAGAAACCTGTATGTGGGTCAAGAAGCAACAGTTAGAACCGGACATGGAACAACTGACTGGTTCAAAATTGGGAAAGGAGTACGACAAGGCTGTATATTATCACCCTGCTTATTTAACTTATATTCAGAGTACATCATGAGAAATGCCGGGCTGGATGAATCACAAGCCGGAGTTAAGATTGCCGGGAAAAATATCAACAACCTCAGATATGCAGACGATACCACCCTATTGGCAGAAAGTGAAGAGGAACTAAAGAGCCTCTTGATGAGGGTGAAAGAGGAGAGTGCAAAAGCTGGCTTGAAACTCAACATTAAAAAAACCCAGATCATGTGATCTGGTCCCATCACTTCCTGGCAAATAGAAGGGGAAGAAATGGAAGCAGTGACAGATTTTATTTTCTTGGGCTCCAAGATCACCGCAGACAGTGACTGCAGCCATGAAATTAAAAGACGCTTGCTCCTTGGAAGGAAAGCTATGGCAAACCTAGACAGCATATTAAAAAGCAGAGACATCACCTTGCCGACAAAGGTCCGTATAGTTAAAGCTATGGTTTTTCCAGTAGCAATGTATGGCTGTGAGAGTTGGACCATAAGGAAGGCTGAGCGCCGAAGAATTGATGCTTTCGAGCTGTGGTGCTGGAGAAGACTCTTGAGAGTCCCTTGGACTGCAAGGAGGTCAAACCAGTCAATCCTAAAGGAAATCAACCCTGACTGCTCATTGGAAGGACAGATGCTGAAGCTGAAGCTCAAATACTTTGGCCACCTAATGAGAAGAGAGGACTCACTGGAAAAGACCCTGATGCTGGGAAAGACTGAGGGCAAAAGGAGAAGGGGACGGCAGAGGATGAGATGGTTAGATAGCATCACCGATGTAATGAACATGAATTTGAGTAAACTCTCTAGAGACAGTGGAGGACAGGAAGGCCTGGCGTGCTATGGTCCATGAGGTCACGAAGAGTCGGACACGACTGAACGACTGAACAACAACAACAACAAAACGTTGAAAAGGAAAAAGAAATAGAAATACAAATCAAAGAAAGAAAGAAAAAAGTGTAGTAAAGTAACTAGAAAAAGAAAAAGATGAAACATAGAAATTAGAACTTCCGATTTATCTCTGGTCATAGTGATTTAAAAAATAGTCTCTTACATGCTAGATCTATATATAACATTGTCAAACATTTCCTGTCTAATATATCAATTTATATATATTTTAATCTTCAAAACCCCATATAAGCTTTACCCCTCCTGCATTTTGTAAATAGTCCATTAATGGTTTCCACTCTTTAAGAAAATAATAATTTGTATTTTCTTTTAATAAACATGTCAATTTATCATTTTCTGCCATTTCCATTACTTTTAACATCCAGTCCTGTATTGTAGGTATAGTCTGATTTTTCCAATTTTGTGCATATATAAGTCTTGCTGCTGTAACCATATATTGCATAATTCTTGTAACTTTCTTTCCTATTTGTTCTTCTGTTATTCCCAATAAAAATAATTCTGGTTTATGTGGAACTTGAATTTGTAAAATATTTTGCATCAATGAATGTATCTGAGTCCAAAATTTCTTAGCAATCTCGCAAGTCCACCACATATGATAAAATGACCCCTCTTTTTTTTTACATTTCCAACATAAGTTGGAAACATTCCCGTACATTTTAGCTAACTTTTGTGGGGTCATATACCATCTATACATCATTTTATAGAAATTTTCCTTCAAATTATAACACAAAGTAAATTTTAATCCTTTGGTCCACATATCTTCCCATTGTTGCATTTGAATATTATGACCAATATTTTTTGCCCATTTAATCATACAATCTTTAACTTGTTCCTCTACCATCTCACCTTTTAACAATAATTTATACATTTTGGCAATTAAATGGTCATCTGTCTCACATAGTTGTATCTCAAATTCCGATTTATTTTGTTCAAATTCAAGGTCTTTTTTATCTGATTTAAATTTTTCTACAAGTTGCATATATGAAAGCCATTGGAAAGTATATCCTTCAAAAGCCAGTTCTTCTTTTGATTTAGTTTTATATTGTCCTTGTTCTTTTTTTAAAAGGTCTTTGTAAGTCAACCATTTATCTTTAACTCTTACTTCTGTTCTATAAAATGTATTTAATAATTTGATTACTGAGTAACTAAAACTGTTCAGAATAATCTAGGATAGGTATTTAATCAAACCAATATAGTTTTCATAACTAATGTAAGCTCACTATTTCATCACTCAAAATCATGAACAAAAGCATAATATATAATGTGGTTCCTTAGATTTCTAAGTGGTGATAAAGCATGTCAAATAAATAAGTGTCCCTTTATGAAAACAACAACAAAGTATCTTTACCTGCTTTTGTCATTGTTGTTTGTTTTCAGATAGATTGTAGTGGAATTACAAGAGATGTTGTTCACTGGTAGGGAATATCTGTGCCAAACTTCAGACAGATAGGTTGAGTGAGTTTCATGCCAAAGGAAAGGATATGATAAAGTATGATGAGGCCTTTTCTTGTATATGATGGAATTGATGGCTGGAGGTTGAGATAGATGTAGGAATGATTAACTCATTTTTTCTTTCCTATAAAATAAATCATCCCTAGGCTAGGTCAGAAGGTACTTCAAAAGACATGGCCGAAGGATGTGAAGCAAGACAAAGAAGAACAACTGGTAAAACTAAGGATTTTTTCAATCACATCTCCCAAGACAAGATGTTGTGGTGGCAAGAGTCACTTTCCTTACAAGCATACCTGTTAAGTACTGAATCCAATATTTCTCCCTGTCTTCCCCACTAAATGATGAAAAGACTGAGGGTTACTGTCCTGGTACCCTTCATAGAACAGCCAAGCTCCAAGAAACATAACGATGGAATTCAATCAGAATAGGGCAAATTCAGACCTGCCCATCCAGCCTAGATAGATGAACCAATCCATCTCATCTTGTACTCTAGGCTTAGACTGTCTCCAATTCAGACCCCTAACTTTCCTCCTGGCAAGAAGCTCTGTAACTATCAAACACTTGCCTAACATACACCATAGGATTGTTGTTATAGCGATAAAATTAGGCATGCTTTAATGTATGCTCTCTTCATCTCTCTGAGAAAAGGCAGAAGATAAATGCAATAAATGCAGCAAAGTACTATTAGCTTTTCTTCATAACATCCACATGCCTCTAAAGTCATTATATTCTTGCTCCCCTAAATCTTGTCACATTATTTAGTTTTATTACACAAACAAACACAAAAGTCCCTTTTCCCAATAAAGTTTCTAACTTCAGAGCTCAAAACACATACTGAAACCATGATCTCTCAGAATATGGAATTCAAATACCTTACAAAATTCTCCTCCCTTGCAGAAACTAATTCCATAATCAGTGCTTTGGTTTGGAAGGGAAGATGCTTCCCATCAACTTGCACAACACCTCTGACATCTTTTCTCTCACTTATTAAAAAGCACCTCTTGAGGCTTATGATTTCCTGGTGCCCTTGGCACAGAAAGCCATTAGCTCTTTCCATCTGAGCCACAAAAGTCAGATTCGCAGTCTGTTCCTCAGTTCAATTTGTCTTTCTATTCCAACTTGCTTTCCTTGGTGCTGTTTTCTCCAGGCCTCCCTGGGCGAGTGAAAAGTATTTCTTTCTGTGTGAGGGCTGTCCATATCAGACCATTTGGCTTGAGAATCAGTGTCACTTCCTCCAATGTTCCCCTGCTATCTTTTTCCCGATTGAAAATCTGAATGCTCTTTCACTGTTATTGTCATAGTACATTGTGTCATTCCCTAAAAGTGGATTTGCTAACAGTAGGAACAAATCCATAAGTGGTTTAAAAAGATTTAGTTACAGCATGATTCCTCCTGAGATTTGAATGGCCCTCACTCTATTGGTCTTTCGAAGGGCCCTCAAGATGTGGCTCTTCTCCCAGGCCTTTGATGAAGATTATTGATGCCCCTTTTTTCCTTTCCAGGATTGTTTTCTTTGCCATCATTGTTCTTTTGTCTTCTACTGTTTTTGTGTTTTTTGTATTGTTCTTTGTTTTAAATGTTTTGAAAAATTGTAAACCACCCAGAGTCACTGGGAGTCGGGTGGCATATAAATTTAATAAATTATGGTTGATTGCATAGTCAGCCAGATGTTTAGGTTGGATTTGGCATTTTTGTTCACCTATCGAGTCCTTCCCAAGGACCTGGGATAGGCAGATGTTGTTGTTTAATAATATTAAAGGTATCATCGCAGGATGAAAGCTGTTCCAAGTAAAGCTGCCTTTTGCAATTGATTATGGTGATTTTGTCCAGGGCTTTGATTGCCCAGTGACACCCAACATTTTGGTGTTGCTGCTGCCTCCTTGACTATGCTCCTTCTCCTATGTGCTCTTCATCACATTTCCATGCAGGCCTATGTCTTCTCACACCTTGTCTCTCAGGGTAAGGAATGACCCCAAGCTCTCAGCCTTCAAGAGGACCTTAAAAACTATTTTATTCCACACAGTGTTCAGTACTGCTTTAGTGAATTACATTAAATTGACTGATGGTTATTTTGAGTGGTTGGTATAATGCTTATTGTAAACCAACTAAAGTCCTTTGTGGAAGTGGGCAGTCTATAAATAATTGCAGAAACAAACAAACAAAATAAATCCTCAAAATTCAGTGGGATTTGTTCCCATGTAAATAACTACAAGATTGAAGCCATGTATTTAATTGACTTCCAAATATTCAGAATGCTTTCTGGATGAAAGAGGAAAGAAAAGGAAGAAAGCCATAAAATGAAAAAAGCATAAAATATAATGCTACATTGAAGAGTCACCGAATTAAACCAAAGTAAAATGTTATCCATCAGGTTGAAATAATTCATGCTGTCAATTTTAGGAAAATAAACAGTTTAGGTTTTGAAAGGTAATAAACTTGCATACGATGAAATGCAAGTAATACCTGACATTTTAAAAGCATTGATGTACGTGTTATTTTAGCTGGGTTCCCCCCCCCCCCAGAAATGCATGAATGTAAGAGTTCCCCTAAAAGTGCATGAATTGGAGAAATTAGGACAAGTAGAATGGCTTACTTTCTAAATCAGTAGTACTCAACGTTGTTAGGAAGTCTTGATAGATTTTTACATGGATTTTAGCCCCATTTCTACTCACAATCATTGAAATTAATTGATGTCTCTCATCTGGAAGTTTATAGAACTTAGTATATTCTTAAAAGGACTCTGCATAGAAATCTTTTGTCATGATACAAATCTTGGAATGTAGAATAAAGTGAGTTTTTAAAATTGCAGTACCATAAAAATGTTCTAACATTTATCCACTCTATTGTTTCTCAAAATAAAACGGGCCAAAGATTTATGTCAAGTCTCTTCTTCAGATATTTAGCCTGAAATCATATTTACATAAACTGCTGCACTCCAGATGAATTGAGATTATACAACTCACATAATTCCCAGTCATCACAGCAATTGTTCATGTTGGCTAGAAGCTCAAGGTATCATATTCATAATATATCTGAAGTCTGCCATCTCCTGATCTCTGTGGTGGTTGTTTATTCATTCAGTCGCTTCCGACTCTTCGTGACTTCATGGACCAGCCCACGCCAGAGCTTCCTGTCGGCCGTCGCCACCCTCAGCTCCCCCAAGGTTGAGTCCGTCACAATCCATCCATCTTGCCCTTGGTCAGCCTCTCTTCCTTTTGCCTTCCACTTTCCCTAGCATCAGCTTCTTCTCCAGGGTATCCTGTCTTCTCATTATGTGGCCAAAGTACTTCAGTTTTGCTTTAAATATCATTCCCTCAAGTGAGCAGTCTGGCTTTATTTCCTGGAGAATGGACTGGTTTGATCTTCTTGCAGTCCAAGGCACTCTCAGAATTTTCCTCCAACACCACAGTTCAAAAGCATCTATCTTCCTTCGCTCAGCCTTCCTTATGGTCCAGCTCTCACAGCCATAGGTTACTACAGGGAATACCATTGCTTTAACTATGCGGACCTTTGTTGTCAGTGTGATGTCTCTGCTCTTAAATATTTTATCAAGATTTGCCATTGCTCTCCTCCCAAGAAGTAGACGTCTTCTGATTTCCTGGCTGCAGTCAGCATCTGCAGTAATCTTTGCGCCTAGAAATACAAAGTCTGTCACTGCCTCCTGTCACTTTTTCTCCCTCTATTTGCCAGTTATCAATCAAGCTGGTTGCCATAATCTTGGTTTTTTTGAGGTTTAACTGCAACCCAGCTTTTGCACTTTCCTCTTTCACCTTCGTCATAAGGCTCCTCAACTCCTCCTCGCTTTCAGCCATCAAAGTGGTATCATCTGCATATCTAAGATTGTTAATGTTTCTTCCAGCGATTTTAACTCCAGCCTTGGATTCCTCAAGCCCAGCACATCGCATGATGTGTTCCGCGTACAGGTTGTATAGGTAGGGTGAGAGTATACAGCCCTGCAGTACTCCTTTCCCAATCTTAAACCAGTCCGTTGTTCCGTGCTCTGTTCTTACCATTGCTACTTGGTCGTTATACAGATTCCTCAGGAGGCAGACAAGATGACTTGGTATCCCCATACCACCAAGAACTTGCCACAATTTGTTATGATACACAAAGTCAAAGGCTTTAGAATAGTCAATAAAACAAAAATAGATGTTTTTCTGAAACTCCCTGGTTTTCTCCATTATCCAGCGGATATTGGCAATTTGGTCTCTAGTTCCTCTGCCTTTTCTAAACCCAGCTTGTACATCTGGCAATTCTCGCTCCATGAATTGCTGGAGTCTACCTTGCAAGATCTTGAGCATTACCTTACTGGCATGTGAAATAAGTGCCACTGTTCGATAGTTTGAACATTCTTTAGTGCTTCCCTTTTTTGGTATGGGGACGTAAGTTGATTTTTTCCAATCTGATGGCCATTCTTGTGTTTTCCAAATTTGCTGGCATATGGCATGCATCACCTTGACAGCATCATCTTGCAAGATTTTAAACAGTTCAGCTGGGATACCGTCATCTCCTGCTGCCTTGTTATTAGCAATGCTTCTTAAGGCCCATTCAACCTCACTCTTCAGGATGTCTGGCTCTAACTCACTGACCACACCGTCAAAGCTATCTCCAATATTATTATCCTTCCTATACAGATCTTCCATATATTCTTGCCACCTTTTCTTGATCTCTTCTGCTTCTGTTAGGTCCTTGCCATCTTTGTTTTTGATCATACCCATTTTTGCCTGGAATTTACCTCCAATGTTTCTAATTTTCTGGAAGAGGTCTCTTGTCCTTCCTATTCCATTGTCTTCTTCCACTTCTGCGCATTGCTTGTTTAAAAATAATTCCTTATCTCTTCTGGCTAACCTCTGGAATTTTGCATTTAATTGGGCATATCTCCCTCTATCACTGTTGGCTTTTGCTTTCCTTCTTTCTTGGGCTACTTCCAGTGTCTCAGCAGACAGCCATCTTGTCTTCTTGGTTTTCTTTTTCTTTGGGACGTTTTTTGTTGCTGCCTCCTGAACAATGTTGCAAACTTCTGTCCATAGTTCTTCCGGGACCCTATCTACTAAATCTAGTCCCTTAAATCTGTTCTTCACCTCCACTGCATAATCATTAGGAATGTTAGTGAGCTCATATCTAACTGATCTGTAGGTCTTTCCTATTCTCTTTTGTTTGATTCACTACTACAGGTCTTGTTTTTACTGAGTGTATCGATGTCCGCCACCTCTGGCTGCAAAGGATGTAGTCAATCTGATTTCGGTGTCGACCATCTGGTGAAGTCCATGTATAAAGTTGTCTTTTAGGTTGTTGGAAGAGAGTGTTTGTTATGCACAGTGAGTTGTCTCTGTGGAGCTTACTTCATATAGTTTCATATAGGATGGTACTGTTGACTTTATTTATGATATAAGGAGGCTTAAGCCTTCAGCCCCAAGCAAGATCACTTTGATCCTATATATACAGTATTTAATATCAAAACATGTGTGTAGACCAGCATTCAAAGTGACCAGAAAACCACATCTGGCCGGAGTTTGCCGGGTTATCTGGTGCAGCACTGTTGAGTAAGTAAGCCAAACTGGCTTAGCATTTCGTGAGACACATTCTTCATCTGCCGGAGCAAAAATGTTTCCATCACTCTACTTTCAAGCCAGCATGAATGTCCCTTTCCTTTTGCAAATCACTTCTGGAATGCTATTAGTCTCCATTCTATTATCTCCATCTGTGTAATTTGATTAACTGATTATTGTTTTTAAAGTGGCAGCTAGAAGGAGATAAACATCCCATTAATCAATAAATGACAAGATCTCAAACAGAGGCATTTATTGATTCTTATCTTCACTTTGCCTGCGCAATAGATTTAATTATACTTACTACAGTCCATTTGCTTGGGGGAGGGTTTTGTGTACAAATATAAAAAGAAAAAAGAAAAAGTGTACATCAGCTTTGTAGGCCTATTAAGTCATATTACTTTTAAAACAATTTATTCCTTCAGGCTAGAAAACGTATTTTGGATATTCTTCTGTTTATTGCCTTGGCAGTGTTAAATGCCTCACTGCTTTAAAACACCCCCTATAAAAGCTAATTTCCCCTTCAGCAGGTAGTATTAGGCCTGACAATAACATCTAGAGAACTATAAAATAAAACAAAATAAATTGCTTCTGTAAATGAAATCTACGACAGGAATAAGTCCAACACAGTCACCAGAACACTGCTTACGTTTTCCTTTTGCTTAGCCAGGATCTTATATTGTATGGATTCTCAGAATTGATAACTCATTGTATGTACTGTATTTCAGATATTATTGCTTCAAAAATGGCCTGGACATGTGAATATGAAGAATATATATGTAAATGAAAGCCAGGATCTAATTTTACTTGAAATAAAAGTCACTCAAAACAGGCTCCTCTTTCTTTAAGAATCCCCCTTTTTTCCTGAGAAATAGAGCATAGGGGAATTGCACGGGTTACAGTTCCTACATCAGTAGGCTTTGCTTCAAGCAGACAGCTCTTTTCCCCTTCTGCTAACTGTCTACCTCTATTACTCTGTCCTTTTCTACCCACACACACAACACATGTACACATACTGTACATATACACACATGCACAACCACACAAACACATACATACATACATACATACATACATACATACATACATACATACAAACATATGTACCATCAGATAGGGTAAGATAAAAGCCCCCACCAGCAGAAGCACCTGATATCAGGCCTTTCAGGTAGCCAAGGTCAAGAAAGGGAAGCAGCATGGATTTCAGAAATGCTCTTTATTATGGTAGGTGTAGAAGTACAGAATCTTGAAAGCCTATGGGGTAGAGTTTCTCTCCACCCCATTTTATACCAAACAATATCAAGGCAGGGTTATTATGAGCTTCTTTCTCACACTTTCTTCTTTCTCAAGGCTGAGTAATTTGTTCTCCTCCGTTAATGGTTTGTTGCTCCCTACTCTCTTCCCAAGGCCAGGTCTATGTTCCTTCATACTAGACCATATGGGGAGGAGGAAGAGGAAGAGCTAGCTAGTGGAGGCAGTGGGGAAAGAGGCAACATGAAACAGAAGACATCTGGGGTGGCACTTACTGCTCTTAGGGCAGCTAAATGTCCTGCCAGTACTCCGATTGTCTATTCATGCCCAGGTTCACCAGCACTTTTGTCATAATGCAGAAATGTGTATAAGAAAGTGAACGGAACATTATGTGATCCAATCTAGTTCCTATACAAGGACTCTGATGGGTGGGAAGCTACATGGACAAATATGACAAGCCAAACATTAACTCATCACATTTGTTTTACACAACCATAGAGGTCACCATGGCATGAAATTGTTATGCACTTTTGTTATGCACTTAAGATACAGAGGAGAATTACAAATATCTAAAGTACAATACATGTAAAACCAATTCACATAATCCTTCACAATTTTGGAAGGCAAAGGATGTCCTGTTCCGATTTAAGACTGACACACAGATTGGGTTTAACAGTTTTATTGAGTTACAATTCTATGAGCAGGTTCTTAATGGCAAGCCCCAAGTACGGTATCTTCTGATTGGATTGCAGTACGCAATTTTGGTGCAGTTAGTTCCTGACAGTGATGACCGCTGACTCAGGAATCCCACTGGATCAGGAGAATGGAGAAGACAAGGGTGGAGACAGGAACAAGGCTTCAGAACATAGACATGTGTACCACTCAAGGACAAGACAGACAAGGCTTCAGGTTAAACAAGGTACGTGGTTCAGTTCAGAGGCTTATGTAGGGGGCGTGACGGGAGCTGTGACAGGGCTATTGACAGTGCTGACAAGGTAGCTGTCAAAGGTTGGTAATGCGGGGTTAGGCGGCAGACTGAAGGGGCGGGGCTGGCTTGGAGGCTGGCAAGATCATAACTGGCCCTGGGAGATGGGATGTAATGACCTTCGGAGGTTTGAGGCTAGGTCTGGTCCAAAGGCGGGCAGAGGGAGGCTTGGAGGAAGGATGGTGACAGCAGCGGAAAAATCCCAGTAGGTTTAGCTAGGATGGTCAGCACTGGGAAAGGAAGGCAGTGGGCTCAAGTTGCAGTGGTGGGCAGAGGCATGGAGAGACAGGTGAGCTCGGGTGCGATGATGGTCAGTGCAGGAGGAGGAAGGTAGTAGGTCCGGGTTGCAGGAGTGGGCGGAAGAATGGAGAGGTGGGTGAGTTTGGGTACAGTGGTGGTCAGAAGGGTGGTAGGTAGTTCAGATAGGGCTGTGGCATGAATGGTTGCGGTGGGGTCAGCGGTGGCCATAGGCAGGAATGGAGGTACCGGTGGATCGGTTCCTTGGTGGGTCCGGTAACACAGGGCTGAGCAGGTCTTCCAAGGTCTGGAGCTGATAGGTAGAATAGATCTAGGAGCGATTCCTGAAGAATGGTTGTCCCTGATAATCTGTTCCTCTTTTCTCCTTCCTTTTATTCTTTTTGCTTCGCGCCATTTGGAGATAGCAGCCAATGGGCTTTCTTTCTTTTTGGTGCTTCTTCCAACCATCAAGCTGAGCTCTGTTGCAACTTTTCTGCTGTTGCTGCAGAGCTCCACACTTTTCCCACTTTTTCTGCAAGGCTTGCATTCTAACAAAGGCCTGTGCATTAGCTACATTAGGCTTGATATCGGGATAATGACAGGCAGCACAGATATTTCACCTTTTCCCACTTTCCAGTACAACTACCACTTCAACAAGATGGGCTCTGTTTTTTTTTTATGTGAGTGCTCTAGGTCCAGGCAGGAGCCAGGCAGTCTATCTCTTAAAGCAGGGGTGGGGAACGTCAGGCCCGTGGGCCGTATAAGGCCCGCGGGGCTCCCGCCCGCAAACCCCACCCCCTTCCATGTGATTGGCTCCTGCCCACAAACCCTGCCCCCCAGTGCTTGTGATTGGCTCCCGCCTGCAAACCCCGCCCCCCCAGTGCACATGATTGGCTCTCACCCACAAACCGGTCTGCGGAAATCCTGGAAACCCCGTCCCCTGCCCCCCCCCGGTCCCCGGTTATAAATATCCAAATGGCCCTTGGCAGAGAAAAGGTTCCCCACCCCTGTCTTAAAGTATAGGCTGGAAAAAGCCTGATAGATCTACCTGAAGGAGGATTCACACCCTTATCACCACAAGTATAAACCACGGCAGTGTGCTTTACCAAGAGCTGCCTTTGAAGTCTATTTGTAAACTGTAGTTGCTGGAAAATGCAGTAGCACAGACATTGGTGGGCGAGAACCACTGAAGCCCAAAAGCATCTGTGTTGTGCACACTGCACTGGCTTCTGGTAGGTTTTTGGCTACAATGCAAAATGCTGATTTTAATATTTACAGCCTTACATGCCTTGGCTCCTGGGTATTTTCAGGATTCACTCCTTTACTTGGAACAGTTCCATCTGGTATGTTTCTCCCAAGTGGGGATGCTGAAGTTCCCACATGAGGAATGGGGGCCTGGAAGTTGTGTTTTCCTCTGGTGGCTCCCAAGTAGTGAAATAGCGTCTTATGAGAGGTCCAGTCAGAATCATCCTTGGAATCTTTCCGTACAGTTGGGAAGACAGGTTCATTCATAGAGTTTCTGAGACCTGATTGTGGCTGCTGGGATTGGTGCCAGGGTAGTATTTGGAGTTTGTTTGATTAACATTTAAATTGTAGTTTTAATGTAGATCTATTTTTTTTATTGGATTGTAAACTGCCAGAAGTCAATTTGATCATGGCAGTCTATAAAATCAATCAACCAACCAATCAATCAACCAATCAATCTTGCATTATGAGTCTTAGCCTTATATGTTTCTCATCCAGTGATTGTGATTCCAGAAAGAAATATAGGCAATGAAAATAAACTAACAAGTCAATGCAGTGTTCTGATCTATAGGCAGGGAAAGGCACAATTCTTGCACTCTTTACTCACTTTATAGTAGCTCTGGCCTTGTAAGCCACATTTCTTCCCATTCAACCTGAATTGCCTGGGAACTTCATTCAATTTCTCAGAGTGACTAGCATTTTAAATAAATGCTCAGATCCGGTCTAAGTTAGACTCCAAGCGTGAGGCAGAGTCTGGAGAGATGCCCAGGGAACGTCATTACCCGGTTTTCTGGGAACAGTTTGATCCTGTTGGACCTAAGGAAGTGGACAGGATCCTCCGGAGTGTGAAGGCCACCACATGCCATCTAGACCCTTGCCCTTCCTGGCTGGTTCAAGCAGCCAGGGAGGTGACCTGTGGTTGGGTCCAGGCGATGGTTAATATATCTCTGGAGCAGGGGGTGTTTCCAGATGCTTTTAAAGAGGCGCTGGTATACCCCCTGCTCAAGAAGCCATCGCTGGACCCTACTGTATTGGGCAATTTTCATCCTGTCTCCCACCTCCCCTTTTTGGGGAAGGTGGTTGAGAAAGTGGTGGCCTTGCAACTCCAGAGGATTCTGGATGAAACGGATTATCTGGACCCCTTCCAGTCAGGTTTCAGGCCGGGATATGGGGTGGAAACTGCATTGGTCGCGCTTACAGATGATCTCTGGCGGGAGCGGGATGGAGGAAGTGCATCCATCCTGGCTCTCCTTGACCTCTCAGCGGCCTTTGATACCATCGACCATGGTATCCTTTTGGAACGGCTCGAGGAGTGGGGGGGCCCAGCATAGTTTTGCGCTGGTTCGCCTCCTTCCTCTGGGGCCGGTCCCAATCAGTGGTAATAGGAGATGAAAGATCCAACTCTCGCCCCCTCGTTTGTGGGGTGCCACAGGGTTCGGTTCTTTCACCTCTCCTATTTAATATCTACATGAAACCCCTGGGTGAGATCATCCGTCACCATGGGATGAGATATCATCAGTATGCTGATGATACTCAATTGTACATCTCCATCCCTGGTGAAGTAAGTGATGCAGTGGCTGCCCTCTCTCAGTGCCTGGAGGCTGTGGGGGTCTGGATGGGGAACAACAGGCTTCGACTGAACCCTGGTAAGACGGAGTGGCTGTGGATTGATGGTTCTTCTAGATCTGGGAAATTACCATCTTTGGTTCTGGATGGGGTTGCACTACCCCGTTCGGAATCAGTGCGGAATCTGGGGGTCCTCCTGGACTCACGACTCCTGCTTGAACAGCAGGTGGCAGTCGTGGCCAGAAGGGCCTTTGCACAACTTCGTGTTGTGCGCCAGTTACGCCCTTTCCTAGATCAGGAGTCCCTCCGTACAGTCACTCATACCCTGGTCATCTCTCACATAGATTACTGCAATGCGCTCTACATGGGGCTACCCTTGAAGAGTATCTGGAAGCTTCAACTGGTCCAAAACGCGGCTGCACGTGCAGTTATGGGTGCCCCTAGATCGGCCCATGTGACACCTCTGTTACGCCAGCTGCACTGGGTGCCAGTGTGCTTCCGGGTGCAATTCAAGGTGTTGGTTATGACCTTTAAAGCCCTACATGGCATGGGACCAGGCTACCTGAGGGACCGTCTCATCCCCATGACTTCAAACCGTCCCACTCGATCATGTAGAGAGGGCATGCTTCGGACCCTGTCGTCAAGGGAGTGTCGCTTGGCGGGGTCCAGAAGGTGAGCCTTTTCCGTGGTGGCACCCACTCTTTGGAACATTCTGCCCCCGGAGGTGAGACAGGCCCCATCGCTCCTATCCTTCCGGAAGAATTTAAAGACCTGGTTCTGCCGCCTCACTTGGGATGGGAATGGGAATAGTTCCTCTTGGGGATGGCTAGTGCCATAGAGCCCTTTTAAAGAGAACCATCTATCGCCTATTGGATTTTTATATTTAATGTATTAGTTTTGTAATGTATTTTAAATTGTAGTTACTTTTAAAGATTTTAAATTGTTGTACTGTAAACCGCCCAGAGTCCCCCTCAGGGGAGATGGAGCGGTAATACAAGTTAACATATAAATAAATAAATAAATAAATAAATAAATAAATAAATAAATAAATAAATAAATAAATAAATAAATTTTGCAAGGGCTGAATGACATTAAAGGGCTGCATGTAAGGGATAAAACTACAATTCATAAAACTTTTCTTTAATAAAGAATTGTTCTCAACTAACTGTGAAGTACAAGAACAATCATAATAGAATATTAATTAAACTGATCATTAAATGCTGTTATGAGTTGTACACTGATTATACGAGAACAATCCGTCACTGTAACAATGGCTCATTAAAAACACCATCATACTAATGCTAATAATCATCCACTTTAGTCTTCCCTTTGTATTTATTTATATTTAGCAGAACTACAGTACCTTTTGGAAAGAGGCTAGAAACATCTTAATCTAATGCTGTTCTTTGACAATTCTGACAGTTAATCTCAATTCAGAGTTGAGAAGGTGTCCTAATTGTTTATTGGTTTTGGATATTATAATTAATAAATATATAGGCCCAGCCCACAGTGAACTATTTTATTAGCAAGAATTTTTTACAGATGTAAGTGCAGTTTTTTGAAAGGTCAAACAGAAAATGCTACATGTGCTGTCACGGGTCAATATTAACAAATTGTTATATTTTATTATCCTTTCCCATTTTTACGGTGATCTTTGAAGTCTCATGTGAGATTGTTCTGTGTAAATGTTAGGCACTAAATAGGTGATTTCTGAACTTAGGTTTATGAAAGTTCCAGAACAGAGGACCTGAAGGCAGGGATGGACCTAGGGTCTGTGTCACCCGGGGCAAACATGGATTCCGTGCCCCCCCATGGGTTATTTTGTCTTTTTTGGGGGGGCCCGGGCATCATTTTGGCACACACCCCAGCGCAGCGCCCGGGGCACATGCCCCACTTGCCCCCCCCCCTAGTTGCGGCCCTGCCTGAAGGATGTAAACTGGGCAACCTGCATGCCAGCTTTCAGATTTGGCCAATGTAGAACAACCATGCTGGGAAGGGATTTTTAATAATAATAGAGTGTTGCCAACAGCCAAAAAAAATAAGTCTGTGCCTGATTTGGTCCTTTGGAAAATAATCTAATTCAGTTGGGACCAAATTGGAGGTGTTATTTTCACTTGGACTCACCTCAAAAGTGGTAGAGTTGGAGCACCTCAGAATCTTTTATCACTCGAATTCAACTGTGTCACAAGCAACATTTTGTCTGCTTTATTTTCATGATGATTTCTTCATATGAACCTCATCCCATAGCTGAGGCAGCCTTAAATTGTTCTTAGTGTTACCAGCATTTAAGATGTGCTTTCCTCTTTATCTCAAGCCGGGTTTCACTGTGGATATAATCTGACGTGCTTCATCAACCATTACTGTGGTAAAATAGTCAGGTGACCCCTAGGGGTAAGATCAGCCTGGTACCTATTGGTCATTTTAGGCTGGCAACAGCTAGTTAGGTTTGGTGGTAGGGGAAGGAAACAAAGCCTAAGGAATCCTTCTGTCTCTGTCCTCTACATCATGAACAAAGAAAGCACTATTTGCTAGCATCGTTCCCGTGACAGGATGCCGTCAGGGGCAACAAATTTTCTGCTGTAATTTTTTGCTGCCTCAAGGACTATTGGATAGGACTTTATCTCAATTGTGAAGAAGAACCCTGAAACCTGCTATTTCCCATCAACTAACTTTCCCAATAATTACTGTATCATTTTACTTTTCACAGATTTGGGGAGAAGATTAAAACCTTCACCTGTAAAGATTGCCTGCTAAACAATATGGAAGATAGGTGCGGGGGGAACCTTTACCTTTTTTTACATGGAACTTGTAAAAAAAGGTAAAGGTTCCCCCCGCACATTGTGCAGTCGTGTTCGACTCTAGCGGCCAGTGTTCATCTCTGTTTGTTAGCCGAAGAGCCAGCATTGTCCGAAGATGCTTCCATGGTCATGTGGCTGGCATGACACATGCAGATAACTGTTACCTTCCCACCAAAGTGGTACCTATTCATCTACTTGCATTTGCATGCTTTCGAATTGCTAGGTTGGCAAGAGCTGGGGCGAGTGTGGGAGCTCACTCCGTCACAAGGTGCTTGGGTCTCGAACCGCCGACCTTCCGATCGACAAGCCTGGTGTCTTAACCACTGAGCCATTGCGCCCCTAGTTACTTAACCCTAATAAGATTGCTTTGAATTTTACTGAAAAGAAAAATCTTCAGTAGCTGAACATGCTCTCAAGCAAACGGGACACAAAATCCTATTTGAAAACACAGAAATACTGGACAACACCAAAAGCCACTACACCAGATTATACAGAGAAGCCATTGAAATTCACAAACACCAGCACAGTTACAATAAAAAAGAAGACAGTTTAAAAATTAGCAAAACCTGGCTACCAGTCCTGAAAAACACAGCCTGCAAAAGGTCAACGAACTCAGTCCAACCACCAGGACATGGGAATACTTCTCACAATGAACATGCTAATCACGCTCATCAGCCACTCGTTAACATTTCAACACAACAAAAAACCCCACCTAATCTCCTATAATTTAGCTCTATAAATAGAACATTGCCACTCTACCTGGGCACAGAGATTTTGCTTCTATCTGTGCTCCTGCCCTCTGAAGATGCTGGCCACAGATGCTGGCGAAACGTTAAAAACCACAACTTCCAGAACACGGCCACACAGCCCGGAAGACCCACAACAGCCATTGAACTCCGGCCGTGAAAGCCTTCGACAATACATTGAACGCCTCTACGGGGAGGAAACGTTCTGACAGACACGGAGACTGGAAACACTCCGGAACAGAAAAGCACACCTTCTCTGCTCCTTAACCTTCCTAGTGCGATGCAGAGATACCAGGACCATTCCAGCCTTTCTCAGAACGAAAAGGACCTTCAAATCATCACAAGCCAGCCGCATTTACGACCTCCTTGAACAAGCCCTCCTACGCGAGAGAATTCACACAACCCGCCGAAACCTTGCCATCACAGAAAAAGATCTATTCGACACACATATGAGCCTCAGTCACAAAATGAGAAGCCAGGATTGGGACAAGATTGATACCATATCCTACAGAAAAATGGAAAAGGACATCTTTGACTACACAAACAGACAAAAGCAAAAATTCAACAAATGCCAAAACAGTCAACCAAAACCGGCACTGGATACTTCACGCATTGTCATCAATTTGACAGAACGCCTGCTCTCTCCTGAAGAAACCTCCATCCTAAGCAAAGGAGGAAACTTTGCAATTACACCCACCAGAATTCCAGTGGAAGATATCATTGCCAATGTGGAATCAGCCATTCACCAACGTCCAGAGGAAGAAGCAGAAGAAATAAGGGGTGAAGTGGCAAGAATCCTAAGGAAAGCAAAGCCCCCCACCAGCAACATTACTAAGAAGGAGAGAAACGCCATAGAGACCCTCAATTCGGACCCAGACATCATCATCCTTCCAGCGGACAAAGGCAGTGCCACGGTAATTATGAACATAGATGAATACAAAGACAAAATCAGAGAATTACTAGACCCCACCACATATAGAACAATAAGACGGGATCCGACCAGCAAAATCATGAAGCAAACCAACACACTGATAAAGAGCTCCTCCCTGCATCCCAACATACTACAACGTATTTGCAAGACAGAAGCTCTCTCACCTAGACTATACGGACTCCCCAAAATCCACAAAGACTCGATCCCACTCAGACCCATTGTAAGTGCCATTGGCTCCCCGACATATGAATTATCCAAACATTTGGCAACCCTTTTACAGACCCACATCGGACAGACTCCATCCCACATCAAAGACTCAGGACACTTCATCAACAAAATCAGCACCCTAAAACTCAACCACACGGACAAACTGGTCAGCTTTGACGTGGTCTCCCTGTTTACCAAGGTGCCAGTAAGGGACACCCTGGCACTCATCAAGCAAATCTTCCCAGAAGACATTACAGCTTTATTTCAACACTGCCTAACAACTAGTTACTTTCAATGGGAGAATGAGTTCTACGAACAGATGGATGGCGTTGCCATGGGAAGCCCCCTGAGCCCAGTCATAGCAAACTTTTACATGGAACACTTTGAAAAACAGGCTTTGGAATCGGCACCCATTACACCAACAGTCTGGTTCCGGTTTGTGGATGACACCTTCGCAATTTGGAGTCATACTGAAGAAGAACTGGAGAAATTTCTGGACCACCTAAACAGCATCCACCCCAATATACAATTCACTATGGAAAAAGAAACTGATGGAAAACTTCCATTTTTAGATACGCTGGTCATACGCAATCCAGACCTCAAACTAGGACACAAAGTATACAGAAAACCCACCCATACAGACCGGTATCTACACAAAAATTCCAATCACCACCCACGACAAAAGAGAGGCATGATCAAAACCTTGGTGGATCGTGCTAATCGAAACTGTGAAACCCAATTTCTCAACAATGAACTTAACCATCTGAATTGGGTCCTACAGGCGAATGGCTATTCCAAGAATGAAATAAAAAGAGCCATCAAACCAAGAAAACAACATCCAACTGAAGAAAAACAGCCCCCCACAAACAAAGTATTCCTGCCCTACATCAAAGGAGTCACTGACCGCATGGGAAAACTGATGGAAAAACACAACTTTCAAACAGTCTTCAGACCCACCAGAAAAATACAACAAATGCTAAAATCAGCAAAAGACAAAAGGGACCCCCGCACCGCTGCAGGAGTATACCGCATACCATGCAGCTGTGGACAAGTATACATCGGAACCACAAAACGAAGCATTCACACCAGGATAAAAGAACACGAAAGACACTGCAGACTACAGCAACCAGAAAAATCTTCAGTAGCTGAACATGCTCTCAAGCAAACGGGACACAAAATCCTATTTGAAAACACAGAAATACTGGACAACACCAAAAGCCACTACACCAGATTATACAGAGAAGCCATTGAAATTCACAAACACCAGCACAGTTACAATAAAAAAGAAGACAGTTTAAAAATTAGCAAAACCTGGCTACCAGTCCTGAAAAACACAGCCTGCAAAAGGTCAACGAACTCAGTCCAACCACCAGGACATGGGAATACTTCTCACAATGAACATGCTAATCACGCTCATCAGCCACTCGTTAACATTTCAACACAACAAAAAACCCCACCTAATCTCCTATAATTTAGCTCTATAAATAGAACATTGCCACTCTACCTGGGCACAGAGATTTTGCTTCTATCTGTGCTCCTGCCCTCTGAAGATGCTGGCCACAGATGCTGGCGAAACGTTAGGAACCACAACTTCTAGAACACGGCCACACAGCCCGGAAGACCCACAACAGCTATATCTTTATTACTTGGTTGTAGCAGAAGGTGGTGTTCTGGTCACAAGTGCTTATTGGTATGAATCTATACTGACACTGCTAGTTTGCTACTGACAATTTTTGCTTTATTATCTGTGCCTCAGCTTACCCTCTTGATTCATTAAACCTAGACCTTACAAAGCTGCAAAGCTCTTACTGTCATCCTATGTACTCACATTTCACATCATATGCCAGAGCTTTCCAAACTGTGTGTCGCGACACAAAAGTGTGTCACCACTCACAGTCTGGTGTGTCGCCACACAACCCGGAAGCGCTGATCATCATCAGCGCTTCCGGGTTTTCCCGCGGCAACACACCAACTGCAGCGCGCAAAACCCGAAAGCAGCAACAGCGCTTCCGGGTTTCTGCGAGCTGCCGCACTTCCGGGTTTTCCCACGGCGACACAACAATGCCGGTTGGTGTGTCGCCGCGGGAAAAACTTTGGAAAGCCCTGTCATATGCAATTTGAAAAGGCCCACTGCCTTTTTAGGACTTAATCTTACATTACCTTAACATCAAGCAGTGGCCTTGTTCCTTCAAAGTTTCCTAATATAGAAATCCATGTAGCTGCTACCTATTGGGCTACCAGATCTGGGCTGCAAAAATTTGGATGACAATTACATCGTAAGTTCTTCTAGTAGTTATCTAGATTTTTAACAACCCAGATATGATAGGCCTAGTTTCCATGCCAGTATCAGCCCTCAAAGAACTGAAAAAATGCTAGCCAAGGTGGCCTCATTTTGATGCTTCCTATATGACTTAGATTATGTCTGTATTTCCAGATATCTTTCATTAAATGGGTATATTATTATATATATATATATATATATATATATATATATATATATATATATATTAATTTATATGACCGCCCATCTCCCCCAGCGGGGAACTCTGGGCGGTTTACAATAAAATAAATTAAAATGGAATATAAAATAGAAAACATCAATTATACAGTATATGTAATAAATAATTATAAATCCAGATGGAAGATAGAATTAATAAGGAAGGACATTATAAGATTAGGGGATTAGCCACCCCCATGAGGAACTATCCCTTCCTCCTTCCCATGCCATTATCTCAGAGATAATGTGGGACTATATCTTGCATAGCACTCTGGGATATGTCTATTGGGATTTACATAGGAAAGAAATCTTTTGGGATCCGCTTTTCTGTTTTGGACTGTTCCAGACAAAACTTGATTGTGTTTTGGGTTCAATATGGACGCCCACTTCAGTTTTCTGAAGCTTATATCCTCTTCCCATTGATGATGGATGCACAACCTGTATCTCCCAAAGTTACCATCCCAAAGCAGTTTTCAGTAGAAAAGTTAAAATTATTTTTTTCAATCAGAGTCGTGGATAAAGTGGGATGGAATGGATGCCAAAGGGATGGAATCATCTTATGGATCAGATAGAAGAAAAAATATGCTGCTTTTTACAGTGAACATGCCACTTTCTGCTATGATCACGCATTCTTGTACCCTATGTGGGATTTTTTTTATTTTATTATTTAACCCGCCTTTATTATTTTTACAAATAACTCAAGGCAGGGAACATACTTAATACTCTTTCATCCTCCTATTTTCCCCACAACAACCCTGTGAAGTGAGTTGGGCTGAGAGAGAGTGACTGGCCGAAAGTCATCCAGCTGGTTTTCATGCCTAAGGCAGGACTAAAACTCATGGTCTCCTGGTTTCTAGCCTGGAGCCTTAACCACTAGACCAAATTTAACAAGAGCCTCCTGAGACTCTCAGTCCCCTCTCTCCAAAGGTTTTACAACCATGAAATGGGAAAACAAACCCATGGCTATAATTTATTTCACATTTTGAACTGAATGGGCTGACATTTTGAAGCAGGTTGCACACATATGTATAGGGATTATATGTGATCAGTGTGCACTATTAATTTGTACTGTGTCTCTTTAACATACATTGGAAGTGGGAGAGGCTCAGTATTGTGAACATCATGCTCCTTGGTATGCTACTGCTTTATCCTATACTGACTTCTAAAAGAGTCCCATTGCACTGCAGTTTGAAAGCTGAAGGAAAGTCATTTGGTGTTTGGAAACCTCAACAATCAGTCACAAAACTATACCTCCCTGCATCCCAACGTACTACAACGTATTTGCAAGACAGAAGCTCTCTCACCAAGACTATACAGACTCCCCAAAATCCACAAAGACTCGATCCCACTCAGACCCATTGTAAGTGCCATTGGCTCCCCGACATATGAATTATCCAAACATTTGGTAACCCTTTTACAGACCCACATCGGACAGACTCCATCACACATCAAAGACTCAGGACACTTCATCAACAAAATCAGCATCCTAAAACTCAACCACACAGACAAACTGGTCAGCTTTGATGTGATATCCCTGTTTACCAAGGTACCAGTAATGGACACCCTGGCACATCAAGCAAATCTTCCCAGAAGACATTACAGCTTTATTCTAACACTGCCTAACAACTAGTTACTTTCAATGGGAGAATGAGTTCTACGAACAGATGGATAGCGTTGCCATGGGAAGCCCCCTGAGCCCAGTCATAGCAAACTTTTACATGGAACACTTTGAAAAACAGGCTTTGGAATCGGCACCCATTACACCAACAGTCTGGTTCCGGTTTGTGGATGACACCGTCGCAATTTGGAGTCATACTGAAGAAGAACTGGAGAAATTTCTGGACCACCTAAACGGCATCCACCCCAATATACAATTCACTATGGAAAAAGAAACTGACGGCAAACTCCCATTTTTAGATACGCTGGTCATACGCAAACCAGACCTCAAACTAGGACACAAAGTATACAGAAAACCCACCCATACAGACCGGTATCTGCACAAAAATTCCAATCACCACCCACGACAAAAGAGAGGCATGATCAAAACCTTGGTGGATTGTGCTAATCGAAACTGTGAAATCCAATTTCTCAACAATGAACTTAACCATCTGAATTGGGTCCTACAGGCGAATGGCTATTCCAAGAATGAAATAAAAAGAGGCATCAAACCAAGAAAACAACATCCACCTGAAGAAAAACAGCCCCCCACAAACAAAGTATTCCTGCCCTACATCAAAGGAGTCACTGACCGCATGGGAAAACTGATGGAAAAACACAACTTTCAAACATTCTTCAGACCCACCAGGAAAATACAACAAATGCTAAAATCAGCAAAAGACAAAAGGGACCCCCGCACCGCTGCAGGAGTATACCGCATACCATGCAGCTGCGGACAAGTATACATCGGAACCACAAAACGAAGCATTCACACCAGGATAAAAGAACACGAAAGACACTGAAGACTACAGCAACCAGAAAAATCTTCAGTAGCTGAACATGCTCTCAAGCAAACGGGACACAAAATCCTATTTGAAAACACAGAAATACTGGACAACACCAAAAGCCACTACACCAGATTATACAGAGAAGCCATTGAAATTCACAAACACCAGCACAGTTACAATAAAAAAGAAGAAAGTCTAAATATTAGCAAAACCTGGCTACCAGTCCTGAAAAACACAGCCTGCAAAAGGTCAATGAACTCAGTCCAACCACCAGGACATGGGGATACTTCTCACAATGAACATGCTAATCACGCTCATCAGCCACTCATTAACATTTCAACACAACAAAAAAACCCACCTAATCTCCTATAACTTAGCTCTATAAATAGAAAACAAACAAAACATTGCCACTCTACCTGGGCACAGAGATTTCGCTTCTGTCTGTGCTCGTGCCCTCTGAAGATGCTGGCCACAGATGCTGGCGAAACGTTAGGAACCACAACTTTCAGAACACGGCCACACAGCCCGGAAGACCCACAACAGCCATCGAACTCCGGCCGTGAAAGCCTTCGACAATACATTAAAACTATACCTTCTTATATCTCTTCCCTTTCTTTTTTATGGACAGTTTCAGATAATTGTTCAGAAACAATTTCTTCCCATGTGACAGAATTAACTATAATAAAAGAGAATCCAACCATGTCCTGCAGCTCAATAGATGGTGGTAGCAGATTATTTGGTTGATATTAGGGAAAATCTGGATTCAGTGACAGATTGAATGACTTGTCTGATAGAGCCAGTGACTTTTAGGAGACCTCTAGAATGCCACATGTACTTGTCATGTCCTGCTCATTGATTTGCACTAGAAACAAATAACCAGATAGGCATGATAAGACCACTTCAAATAACATTTCTCTTTCAAGAAGTAAATTTTACATCGGAATAGGACTATCAGATCTGGGCTGCAAAATTCTGGATGAGCAATAGATGGAAGCAAAGTTAGAATTTTCTGTATCTCTATGCAATCATCTAGAGCAGGGGTGGGCAACGTCAGGCCCGCGGGCCATATAAGGCCCGCGGGGCTCCCGCCTAAGGCCCGCAGGTCTCCCGCCCGCCAACCCTGCCCCTTCCACGTGATTGGTTCCCGCCCGCAAACCCTGCCCCCCAGTGCTTGTGATTGGCTCCCGCCCGCAAACTCTGGCCCCCGGTCAGCAGAAATCCCAGAAATCCCGCCCCCCACCCCCCCGGTCCCCAGTTATAAATATACAAATGGCCCTTGGCAGAAAAAAGGTTCCCCACCCCTGATCTAGAGCTTATATAGAATTTTGCAGCCCAGAACTGATAGCCTTTAAATAGGAGATACTCAAGTTTTGTGGAACTATGGGGTGAACCATTATCTAACCCAGTGTTTCTCAATCTTGGCCACTTATAGATGTGTGGACTTCAACTCCCAGAATTCTACAGCCAGCATGGGTGGCTGGGGAATTCTGGGAGTTGAAGTCCACACATCTTCAAGTGGCCAAGGTTGAGAAACACTGGTCTAACCCTAGGAACAATGGAAGTCTAATCCTAACTCACACTGCAGGTCCAAGAACTCAAGCTTAAAGTCTTCAGTTCCAAACTGTTCACTGCTGGAATAAATTTTGTGCATCAGTTATTTCTTTGTTTACCTTGCCTGCTCCTCAGCTGGACTTATTGGACCCTGGTCTTCACTGAGACTTTCCTTTTACTGCCCATTACTTGGCTGGATTCACTGTGCTAAACCTAAGACATTGTCCTGGACTTTGTTTCTACTAACCCTGGGGCAATCAGCCTGGACAAGAAACACCCATTAGCAGTGGGGAAGCAATATTTTTAAACTAGGTCACTACTCTGTCTTTAAGCCCTTTTTAAAAACTCAGTTTCTACATTTACTTTTCACTATATGTTGCCTTTAGTTGCATGAGGATACATTCTATAGGAACAGCGGGCAGGTTTCTAAATGTTATGAGCATTCAGTACGATGCAGAACAATTGCCTTGAAGATGCAAAAATTCCATTAACTTTGATAAGTGAGCTATGCATAGCATTTTTTTTAGCACAACAGGAGCTGTTGTGGGCCTGCACTGGTTGGCATTGAATTTGTAATTGGTAGCAACTTTCTAGTCATTAAAACTAAGCTACTGTCGTTAGGATACAATGGGCAGCAATTGCCTAAAATGTTTAGGTAAATCTTTTGGAACTGGGTAACAGACAAAACAGCAGGTGGGATAGAAAATATTCTGATTTTCAGGCCTATTACAAGATAAACACTATATTCCAAACATCAAAATAAAAACCTCATAAAAATAAACCTCAATAATATAAAAGTAAAGACACTAATAAATACCAAAACTTGATTATATTCATCCTGGGGCGGGGTGTGTGTGTGTGTGAGGCTAGTGCTTTAATGCTCTGATACTGTAAAGAAAGTGAGTAATTTCCTACATGGTTTCATAAGCAACCATGAATACCACTCTCTAGTTGTCATGTCCTGTGCCAAACAAGCAGAAACACATGAGAAAGGCGGTTGCAAGTTTTACTGTTGGTCTCTCAAAACAAAACTTAACATAGCTTTACATTCTCAAAGTGTTTTATAAATTCAAATATTACTTATGTCCTTTTTTTGGTTATCTATCCTAGTTATTTATAGCATTTAGATTATTCATTGTAAAATTAATTGTAATTTAATAGGATTCTCTTGTATTTTAATTGCTGTACTCTGTAATTTTATGTTACCAATTAAAAAGAGAATATCTGTAGCTCAGGGTTGAACTGTAGAGTCCTTGATGCTCTCTGAGCTTGGTTGTTTGCTTGCAGATGTTTCACTACCCAACTAGGTAACATCATCAGTGCTAGTGAGTGTGGGGTTTGCTCCCTGTTTATGTACAGTAGCTTGCCCTGCCAGTGTTGGTGGGGGTGTGGTTTTCTCCTTCATAGTTCCTTGATTAGGGTATTGTTTTCTGCTTGATTGTTTGTCTGGTGTTAATCCCTGTTTATTTGGGTGTTGGTTGCTGGAAAGGATGTGTTCTGGTCTTTTTCTTTCCTTCTTAGCTTTTTTATTCTCTCTTTTGAATGGTGTGTAATTGTGGTTTATCTCTATGCGTCTATTGATGGCTGATGTGTCTGAATGCCAAGCTTCCAGGAATTCGCTAGCATTTTTGGATTTAGCTTGGTCTAGGATGGAAGTGAAGAATAGATTTAAGGGACTAGATTTAGTAGATAGGGTCCCGGAAGAACTATGGACAGAAGTTCGCAACACTGTTCAGAAGGCAGCAACAAAAAACATCCCAAAGGAAAAGAAAACCAAGAAGGCAAGATGGCTGTCTGCTGAGACACTGGAAGTAGCCCAAGAAAGAAGGAAAGCAAAAGGCAACAGTGATAGGAGGAGATATGCCCAATTAAATGCAAAATTCCAGAGGTTAGCCAGAAGAGATAAGGAATTATTTTTAAACAAGCAATGTGCGGAAGTGGAAGAAGACAATAGAATAGGAAGGACAAGAGACCTCTTCCAGAAAATTAGAAACATCGGAGGTAAATTCCAGGCAAAAATGGGTATGATCAAAAACAAAGATGGTAAGGACCTAACAGAGGCAGAGGAGATCAAGAAAAGGTGGCAAGAATATACGGAAGATCTGTATAGGAAGGATAATAATATCGGGGATAGCTTTGACGGTGTGGTCAGTGAGTTAGAGCCAGACATCCTGAAGAGTGAGGTTGAATGGGCCTTAAGAAGCATTGCTAATAACAAGGCAGCAGGAGACGACGGTATCCCAGCTGAACTGCTTAAAATCTTGCAAGATGATGCTGTCAAGGTGATGCATGCCATATGCCAGCAAATTTGGAAAACACAAGAATGGCCATCAGATTGGAAAAAATCAACTTATATCCCCATACCAAAAAAGGGAAGCACTAAAGAATGTTCAAACTATCGAACAGTGGCACTTATTTCACATGCCAGTAAGGTAATGCTCAAGATCTTGCAAGGTGTTGTTGTTGTTGTTGTTGTTCAGTCGTTCAGTCGTGTCCGACTCTTCGTGACCTCATGGACCATAGCACACCAGGCCTTCCTGTCCTCCCCTGTCTCTCGGAGTTTACTCAAATTCATGTTCATTACATCGGTGATGCTATCTAACCATCTCATCCTCTGCCGTCCCCTTCTCCTTTTGCCCTCAGTCTTTCCCAGCATCAGGGTCTTTTCCAGTGAGTCCTCTCTTCTCATTAGGTGGCCAAAGTATTTGAGCTTCAGCTTCAGCATCTGTCCTTCCAATGAGCAGTCAGGGTTGATTTCCTTTAGGATTGACTGGTTTGACCTCCTTGCAGTCCAAGGGACTCTCAAGAGTCTTCTCCAGCACCACAGCTCAAAAGCATCAATTCTTCGGCGCTCAGCCTTCCTTATGGTCCAACTCTCACAGCCATACATTGCTACTGGAAAAACCATAGCTTTAACTATACGGACCTTTGTCGGCAAGGAGATGTCTCTGCTTTTTAATATGCTGTCTAGGTTTGCCATAGCTTTCCTTCCAAGGAGCAAGCGTCTTTTAATTTCATGGCTGCAGTCACCGTCTGCGGTGATCTTGGAGCCCAAGAAAATAAAATCTGTCACTGCTTCCATTTCTTCCCCTTCTATTTGCCAGGAAGTGATGGGACCAGATGCCATGATCTGGGATTTTTAATGTTGAGTTTCAAGCCAGCTTTTGCACTCTCCTCTTTCACCCTCATCAAGAGGCTCTTTAGTTCCTCTTCACTTTCTGCCATTAGGGTGGTATCGTCTGCATATCTGAGGTTGTTGATATTTTTCCCGGCAATCTTAACTCCGGCTTGTGATTCATCCAGCCCGGCATTTCTCATGATGTACTCTGCATATAAGTTAAATAAGCAGGGTGATAATATACAGCCTTGTCGTACTCCTTTCCCAATTTTGAACCAGTCGGTTGTTCCATGTCCGGTTCTAACTGTTGCTTCTTGACCCACATACAGGTTTCTCAGGAGACAGGTAAGGTGGTCTGGTACTCCCATCTCTTTAAGAATTTGCCACAGTTTGTTGTGATCCACACAATCAAAGGCTTTAGCGTAGTCAATGAAGCAGAAGTAGATGTTTTTCTGGAACTCTCTTGCTTTTTCCATGATCCAGCGAATGTTGGCAATCTGATCTCTAGTTCCTCTGCCTCTTCGAAACCCAGCTTGCACTTCTGGTAGTTCTTGGTTCACATGCTGCTGAAGCCTAGCTTGTAGGATTTTGAGCATAACCTTGCTGGCATGTGAAATGAGTGCAATTGTACGGTAGTTTGAACATTCTTTGGCATTGCCTTTCTTTGGAATTGGAACGTAAACTGACCTTTTCCAATCCTGTGGCCACTGTTGAGTTTTCCAAATTTGTTGGCATATTGAGTGCAGCACTTTAACAGCATCATCTTTTAGGATTTTAAATAGCTCAGCTGGGATACTGTCTTCTCCGCTAGCTTTGTTGTTAGTAATGCTTCCTAAGGCCCACTTGACTTCACTCTCTAGGATGTCCGGCTCAAGGTCAGTGACCACACCATCGTATTTATCAGGGATATTAACATCTTTCTTGTATATTTCTTCTGTGTATTCTTGCCACCTCTTCTTAATCTCTTCTGCTTCTTTTAGGTCCCTGCCTTTTTTGTCCTTTATCATGCCCATCTTTATCAAGGTAAAATGCCCATATTTATCAAGGTAGACTCTAGCAATTCATGGAGCGAGAATTCCCAGAAGTACAAGCTGGGTTTAGAAAAGGCAGAGGAACTAGAGACCAAATTGCCAATATCTGCAGTATAATGGAGAAATCCAGGGAGTTTCAGAAAAATATCTATTTTTGTTTTATTGACTATTCTAAAGCCTTTGACTGTGTGGATCATAACAAATTGTGGCAAATTCTTGGTGGTATGGGGATAAGAAGTCATCTTGTCTGCCTCCTGAGGAATCTGTATAACGACCAAGTAGCAACGGTAAGAACAGAGCACGGAACAACAGACTGGTTTAATATTGGGAAAGGAGTACGGCAGGGCTGTATATTCTCACCCTACCTATTCAACCTGTATGCAGAAGACATCATGCGACATGCTGGACTTGATGAATCCAAGGCTGGAGTTAAAATCGCTGGAAGAAACATTAACAATCTCAGATATGCAGATGATACCACTTTGATGGCTGAAAGCGAGGAGGAGCTGAGGAGCCTTATGATGGTGAAAGAAGAAAGTGTAAAAGCTGGGTTGCAGTTAAACCTCAAAAAAACCAAGATTATGGCAACCAGCTTGATTGATGACTGGCAAATAGAGAGAGAAAAAGTGGAGGCAGTGACAGACTTTGTATTTCTAGGCGCAAAGATTACTGTAGATGCTGACTGCAGCCAGGAAATCAGAAGACGTCTACTTCTTGGGAGGTCAAAGCAATGTTACTCCCCGTAGTAACCTATGTCTGCGAGAGCTGGACCATAAGGAAGGCTGAGCGAAGGAAGATAGATGCTTTTGAACTGTGGTGTTGGAGGAAAATTCTGAGAGTGCCTTGGACTGCAAGAAGATCAAACCAGTCCATACTCTAGGAAATGAAGCCAGACTGCTCAATTGAGGGAATGATATTAAAGGCAAAACTGAAGTAGTTTGGCCACATAATGAGAAGACAGGATACCCTGGAGAAGAAGCTGATGCTAGGGAAAGTGGAAGGCAAAAGGAAGAGGGGCCGACCAAGGGCAAGATGGATGGATGTTATTCTGGAGGTGACGGTCTCGACATGGGGGAGCTCGGGATGGTGATGGCCGACAGGAAGCTCTGGCGTGGGCTGGTCCATGAAGTCACAAAGAGTTGGAAGCGACTGAACGAATAAACAACAAGGATGCTCACAGTTTGCCAGTTGAAACTATGTTTGAGTCTGTCCATGTATTGTGAGATTAAGGAGTTTTCATCATGTCTTCCGACTGCTAGTTTGTGTTCATGGATGAGCAGAGTAAAGTTTTGAAGTCCAAAGCAGCAGGAAAAAGAATAGTCAGATTGATCCAATCTGATCCATGCAAGAAAATAGAAACTAGTCTGTACCTTCTACATGTCGTGGAATAATATTCTGCTTGTCCAGTTAGTTTCTTTGTTCTTTGTTTGAAAGACCTCTCCAGTGTTGTGTTAAGTCAGTCTGATGATATATACCTTTCTGGGGATATGCTGTATTTTTTTTAAAGTGAAGTCCAAGTTTCTTTAGCTTGGATTCTTGAAAGAATGCTTCATACTCTGAATTCACATGTGCCACAACCTCTTGTATCTTTTAAGCAGTTTATTTAAAAATAGGAATGCTGAAGTCTTATCAGTGGATAGTAAGGCTTTGTGAATATTCAATTGAGAGATTCAATCCAATCTCTGATTTTCCAAATCAAATTGGATACCACTGAAATTCTGAAGGATATTGACATGATTTGCAGATTTAATGGGTATTTCATTTGTGCAGATGCTCCAAACTGAATTAATTCAATTTTTTAAATTGATATCAAAGTCTACTGGAGACTTGGTTCATTTGATTCACATATTTGAACCAAATCAATTGATCTTTAATCTGTTCAGGAATTTCAACTGGAACAGAGCTAATTTCCACATTGTCATAAAATACTATCAAAGGTGAATCAGAAATTTTATTTATTTCTACAGTAATTTTTTGAATATGCTAACCTTTGCTTTCAGAAAAGAGCCTGTGTATAGATACATAAACTGATTTGATTTGAGAGATTACAAGAATCACTCTCTCATGAGATATGACTTGATGTTTTTCTGGTTCTGAAAGCTCAATTCAACCATTCATGAAGAGTGAGGCTATGGTAACTATGTTCTGATCCCCATATCAAAGCAGGAGGTGGTAAACAGCAATTCAAAAGCATGCAAATGCAAGTAGATAAATAGGTACCACTTTGATGGGAAGGTAACAGTGTTCGGCGTGCGTCATGCTGGCCACATGGCCGCGGAAGCGTCTTTGGACAACGCTGGCTCTTTGGCTAAGAAACGGAGATGAGCACCGCCCCTAGAATCAGACACGACTGTGCAGGGAAAAACCTTTACCTTTTTTTTTTGTATCAGATATGACTGAAACAAGTACTTTGAGCATCTCTAACTATGTCAGTCCTTTTTCTTTGGTTTGAATAACAAAGAGAGAAAGCTGACTACTGTCAAGGCTGCTGTTCATTGTCACAGATTCTCTCATCTTCTTCTTTTGCCTTGCTAAATTATTCCTGTTGACTTAAGTCTGTCATACGTCCTCAGTAAACTTACTTTTTTCAGACCCTTTTGATCAGGTTAAACACTTTGCGTTCAGTTATGGCGTTTACAGAAGGGGGCAGGCAAAACTTGAATGCAAATGGATTTTTCCTCCTGGATGGGTGAACGCATGCAAAGTTGGCCAGGGCACCATTATTTTTTAATAGCTGTGTAGAAAATGTGGTCTAAGTTGATATTGTACTTCTTTAAAGGGAGGGATTAAATGGCCCTTGAGGTTACTTTCTACTCTGATTTCATGTAGGGATAAAAAGAAATAAACCCTTTTTTTTCTCTCCACAATGATTTAAGTTACAAGAGACCCGCTCCCTATTACATCTGGTCACTGTAGCTTTCATTGCCAGTATGCTATTAAGCAGTTAGAATTACAATGTCCAGAAAATATTCATATTAAAATCATTCAAAGGGAACAGCAGGCTGTTAAAGACATGATTATGAATGTTCCACACAATAAAAAGGGATGTGCTTGAAGAGGCATACAAGCATGTTTTTACTGGTAGGATATCATCCTGGGCCTGCCAAGATCTTCTGGTGGAACACGCCTGGGCCATTATATTTCAGATTAGTTTCAGACATCAATGTTATCATTTGTGCTGGATATGCTTTTACAAATAAAGTCTCTGTCCCCAAGATGACAGATCAACCCACCTCTGCTTCATTTTGCTATAAAGATTAGAGCTCAGTTTAGCTCGCTCTATCTATCTATCTATCTCAATAATGCATATGATTGAAATGTGTGTATACGTATCTGTGTGTATATTAATTAATGGTAAACATCAGGTTTGGATGAACCCCACATCAAGAGGCAATTGGATAATTAGAATATACTGTATATTTCAAAGCCTTGGCAAATCCACTTTGATTTAGTAGAGTTTTGGACAATGCTCTGGTCTTAATCTTCATCTCTGGAGCTTTGGTTCTTTATGACACATTCTTAGAAACTTCACTTTCTCAGACACTTGATGGAGAAACAATGGAGGGGGTAAGATGGATTTAACACCAGCTGGATTTTAGTGACTGACAGGTGTCCTTTCAATTCAGAGTGCTCTTAAGCTCTCTCAAAGTTATACATTCACATGTAGAACTGAACATGTGAAAAGCAGTGTGAGCAACTCTTCCCCTTTGTAAAGGCCTGCTGTGACTTTAATGACTAGCAGGTCATCCATGAGTACAATATGATTGCCTGAAATTGGGAGCCGGAAGCCAGAATTATGTTTAAAGCCAGATATAATAAAAACTCAAAAGCCTGCTTAAAAACAGTGTTTAATGGCTTTTAGAAAGCAAGACACTGGGGACAAAATGGAACTTGAGAGATGGAAATGGAGACACTACAAATTTTCCAAATCTCTGAGATGATCTAGAACACAGCTTTCCAAACTGTGTGTCGCAACACAAAAGTTTGTCGCCTGCAGGGCCCAGGTGTGTCGTGTCAAAACCCAGAAGTGCTGCTGGTGCGCCGCTGCTGCGCGCGGCAGGCCATCAGCGCTTCTGGGTTTTTGCACGGCACACAATGACACTGCCACCACTGCAGCGCACAAAAACCGAAAATGGCGGAGGCGCTTCTGGGTTTTTGTGCGTGCCGCCGTTGGTCTGTCGCCGCGAGAAAACTTTGGAAAGCCCTGTAGCTTGAATCATGTCAACTGGATTTCTATTTTCTCAGTGGAAACGTTTCGCTCCTTATCCAAGGAGCTTCTTCAGTCTGAGCAAAGTTAGTAAGGGAATCCTAAATATGTTTCTAGGTAGCTGTGTGACCTTACACCTGGGGCTAGGTCATGGTTATATTGAGATGTTATTTTAAGTCCTTTTATCATCTAAAGGAGGATCGTTAAGATCACCATGCTGCTGTTGAGCTTGTGAAATGGTCTTAATCTTCCTAGGCACAGAAGACAAAGCAGGGAGGAAGATGGGGGAAAGATTGTGCCTGAGGAACTTTTCAAGGAAGGAAGGATTTTCCAAGTTGGCATAAATGGATTCCTTGACCCTCTCTCAAACCACCTATCTTCTCTGTCTAAAATGTGAACATTAATGTTTTGAGGACAAGGGTGCCCGCCTTACCTCTGGGGGCAAGATATTCCACAGGGCGGGTGCTATCGCAGAGAAGGCACGCCTCCTGGACCCCACTAGATGGAATTCTCTTGTTGAAGGGGTCCGAAGCATGCCCTCCGTGCATGACCGGGTGGGGTGGGTAGATGTGGTCGGGATGAGACGGTCCCTCAGGTACCCTGGTCCCATGCCATGTAGGGCTTTAAAGGTGATAACCAACACCTTGAATTGGATCCGGAAGCAAACTGGTACCCAATGCAGCTCACGGAGCAGCGGTGTTACATGTGCTGATCTTATAGCACCCATGACTACCTGTGCAGCCGCATTCTGGACCAGCTGAAGCTTCTGGATACTCTTCAAGGGTACCCCATGTAGAGCACATTGCAGTAATCTATATGGGAGATGACAAGGGCATGAGTGACTGTTCAGAGGGGCTCTTGATCCAGGAAGGGGCGCAACTGGCAGACAACCCGAAACTGTGCAAAGATTAGGTTCCCCAGGGACTGGAACTACTTCCTAAATTCTTAGACTCTTACATTACTAATCTTGCTTTCCTGAAATGAATTGTGGCTCACCAATGTGACTGAGATCTGTCCCCATTTTGCCCATAATTGACTTTTTTGAACAATCTTCTGTATTGCCAAATCAGTGCCCAAGAATTGCTGTCCCCATGATCTTTCACTACCCATTTCAAAAGCTGTGATTTTGATGACTGGTGGCAGAAGTAACTTGATTTGAGAGCGGTCCTATCAATCTCTGAAGCCAGTATAATTTACTGCAGCTCCTGTGTTCTCATGGGCAGAGAAAGGCAATCCTAAGACCAGGCATAGGATTTCTAGCAGCAGCTGTGCAGGAAAAGCTCACTACAGTCACTGCTTTGCATAGATACATATATTATGGCATGCAACGGAGTGTCCTGATTTAACTGCATATGCTGATGGGTTTGTCACTGAGTATGCCACATGACCGCGGAAGCATCTTCGGACAATGCTGGCTCTTCAGCTAACAAACGGAGATGAGCACCGGCCCCTAGAGTCGGACACGACTGCACAAATGTGCGGGGGGAACCTTTACCTTTTTATGCCATTAAGACATACCAAAGACATACCAGAGACTTTTCTCTTCGCCCCAGAGACATTTAACATTTGAATCCATTCATTTATTTATTTATTTCGAAAACTATCCAAAAATGTCAAGATAAAAGTCAGCAACTTTCCCCCAGTGAAGATTTGCAAAGAGCATCACTACAGAAGAGATCCTGCCTTATCCTCAAAATATGAGCAACTAAACCTGGAGATCTTTCTCCGAAATATATAAGAGAAGAAATCTCATAAAGCCCTGGAGTTCAGCCCTTTTTGAAATATTCATACTAAAAATGAAACATACAAATCACCCCAAATAGTTCTGCAGTGCATCTTTGTTAAAAATAATGTTACAATGTGTTACTATTTTTACAGTTGGAAAGAGGGCTCCTGATAGTTTAATAATAATTTAATTATTTGATGTTATTTATCCAGTTGGATTTATTTCAGTGGTTTTCATCAAATGGTATTCCATAAATGATGCTGTCCTAGATTGCTCTGTGCTGCTTACTCAAAAAACAAAAAACCTGTTACCTTAATTAAATATTCTCAAAAATTACCTTTATTGAAATAGTGTAATGCTTACATTGGGTAATTAATCCATTAAATGGTTAAGGGCAGGAGACTTAATTGACAAAAAAAATTAATCATTTGGCAGCCTCAATTATTTACGGTAGGATTATGCAGATGTGCTCAAAATATTCTGTGCTGCTAAATACATGCTGAACAGGGCTAACCTCTTGTTTATAGGAGCTTAAGTTGTAATTAATGAAGATGTTACATACACTTTGGCTTTCCCTCCATTATTCATTGTCAAGTGATTAACACAAGCCACAATAATCCAGAAGGAGCTGTGCTGAATTGGTCCCCTACAGGTTTCTCCAAAAGCCCTCTCTACTTGTGTGTGTAAAGAGTATTATTAGCTTAGAAGTAATGAATATCCTGCTGGAGTTGACTTGCCTTTTTGCTGGCCTACAATGCTTTGATCCATTTCATTACTGCCCCTTGACTGTTTTTGAAGGAAAATGCAGTTGGAGAACTTTGAGCACTGCTTATGTGGTCACTTATCTCATCCAAGGAATGAGCAAATATGAGTGCATAGGAGCAATGGGTTACAAGCAAGTTAAACTTTCACTATGGAAACGCAACCTGTCTAACCGGTTGTTCGAATACAGAGATAAACGTTTTCCAGCAACCTGCTGGGAAAAGAAAAAAATAAACCAAGCTAGATAAAAAGTAAAATAATTTTTATTAGAATCACCCCTAATAAGATAAAAATTCACTTTTTAGTGTTGGGAGAAAGCAAAAATCTCTGTATCAAGATGTTATCCTGCTGTTTTAAAGACTCTGAAGATCTTCCTTGAGGTTCCAGATATTAAGTTTTAGTTCGCTTTCTAATAAAAATAAATGCTCCAACAAAGATTATTCAGCTATTTTCAACCACCAGTAAATAACTGGGTCAGTGGTCAGGCTAATCCCCAGAGGTGAGTATCAACAATCAATCAACACAATTTTGTGCAAGCATAATAAAGCCAGGTTCATTGTCTTTATAGGACCACATGGAATCATCTGACTTCCTTTAGCTAGTCTGATCTTTTGGCCATTGACACTTGTGGCAGAGCATCTCTGTTTTCTTTCAAGTTGATACAATGTTCACAACTCTTCTGAAATCATGCCCCAACTGAATATGTTTATATAGCTTGCTATGTTCATGATTTTGCATTAATTTTCAGTATTATGAATTTATCCAAGTCAACATTGATTATGATGGATGGCTTTGGGGCTGCAAATGTGACAGAGTGTGATGCCTCTACTTCTAAATCCCCAAATCAGTCTTCTCAATCCACTTCATTTGAAATGCAGAAGAAAGCTTTATTGGAGATGTACAAATCAAAGCATTGCTAGAGACCTGAATAAGAGTTCCCACCTAAAAGTTAAGCTTCCCTTTCTCCGGCCGCCATACCAGCCCCCTCCATCCAATGATGTCAATCCCTCCTCCTTTCCCACACATTCTCAGTCCCCCTCCCAGTGGCGCTTGTCTTCGAGACAATCCCAGGTGGACGACCTTGGTGACCTGCAAAACAGTCTCCAACCGTCTTTGCTGGAATGCTCTCCCCCCCCCGCACACCGCTCCATCTCACTGACACGCATCTGCCTCAAAGTCTCTAAAGCTTCATGGCAGGATTTGCACTGGGGCAAACCTGACACAGAGATCCTGACCCTATAATTTATTTCTATCTCATAAGTATGTAAAATGGTACCAAATATTTATTTATTTAATTAATTAATTAATTAATTAATTAATTAAAATTTGTATTACCGCCCATCTCTCCCATTGGGGACCCTGGGTGGCTCACAATAAAACATAGTTAAAAACATAAATAGAAATTTACAATATTAATAAATAATATAAAATCCAAGTGTAAAAGATGTTAAAGATGGTAATACTTTTTTTTTATTAAGTTTTATTAGGTTTTTAAATATACAAAGCTAAAAGATAAAGATGAAACGGAAAAAGAAATACAAATTAAAAGAAAAGAAAAAGAAAAGTGCAGTAAAGAAAAAGAAATAAAGAATAAAGAAAAAGACATACATAGAAATTAGATAACCTCCGATCCGTCTATGGTCATAAGAATAAAATAGATAGTTTGTTTTAACATGCTGGCTATTCATATAACATTCATATATTTTTCCTTGTCTATTATGTACTATTTATCTATAATCTAATCAACAAATACTCCATATTTAGCTTTACTCCTCCTGCTTTTTGCAAATAGTCCATCACAGATTTCCACTCATTAAAGAATAATAATTAAACTTTTTCTTTTAGTAGGCAAATCAATTTATAATTTTCTGCCATTTCTAATAGTTTCAACATCCATTCCTGTATTGTTGGTACACTTTAATTTTCCCAAAACTATACATATATAAGTAAAAAGAAATTTTTTTTTCTATTTATGCATCCCAAATTCCGAATAATAAGAAAAAATTCTAATTTAAATCTTTTAATTTATACCCAACTATACTATTATACTATGCATATAGAAATAAAAAGAAAAGAATTTTTCTATTTGTACAACCCAGATTCCAAACAAAAAGAAAAAGTTCTGATTTAATTCTTTTAAGTTATACCCAACCCTACTATTTTTGATCTCTCGCTATAATATTTCTTCAGATTTTGCTCTTTTATAACTTTTCTCACAAAATATCTTGACAATTTCTTATCTCTAACATGTGAGTCAACTCTAAAAATTTTATCTATCTCAGAGTCCATGTCTTCTTCTGTCTCTAAATATTGAACTAAAGTATCAACTATATATTTTCTCATATTCTCATCTAATTTTTCCAGAGCTCCTATCAGACTCAAAATACATTCTTCTTCTCTCATTTCTGCTAATACAATAGCATCTAAATTATATTCCATAGTAATAGAATCTGATTTAATCTCCAATTTCTTAACCTGGCCTTGTGTCTCTTTAAAATCCCCTGGAAGAATATTTGCAATTTCTTTGACAGTCTGTATTTCATTTCTAAATTCTTTTTCTGAGTCTTCCTTCATCACTTCCATTTTCTCTTCTACTTGTTGATCTAGAATATTGTCCATCTTTTTATCTATTTTTATATCAAAAGAAGTAATTAAGTCATCCATATTTTTCTCCAAGGTAACAGTTAAAATAACCATCTTTTCTTCCAAGGCAGTAGTTAAATCATCCATTTTTTGATTCAGTGCTGTAATCGCATCCAATATTTTTCCCATATCTGATGTTGGTACTTCTGAAGGTGCAGCCATGGACTCCATTTCCTTATATCTATCCGTCTTCACTCTTGCAACCGCAGTAACCAGGTTGTATATAATATTCCTGTAAAGAGAAAAGAAAAATAACAAAAGACAAAGGAGAACTACTATAAACAATAATAAAAAAGAAAAAGAAAAAGGGAAGAGGAGGGATAAAAAATTATTAAGGATTCAAAAGAAAAAAGGAGGGAAGAGAGGAGAGAAAAAAATCCAAATACAATGAAAAATTAAAAAATAAAAGTAATACTGCTTTTTCTTAATAGATATTGCATAAAAAAAGGGCAAAATGTACTTTGGTAAAATCAACAATTCTCACATAAAAGAAAAATAAAAGATAAGAGTACAACGGGTAAGTCCTTTAGCTGTAGTCAAAATATCCTTGAAAATGTAATAACAATCCAGTTCTCAGGCAAGCTTATAATCACAAGTCCCAAAGAGGAGAGAGAGAAGAAAAAAAAAAGAGAAGGGGGGGGAATAGGAAAAAGCCCCAACTCCAAATGTCTTCACTCTCCAAGACAAAAAGCAACAAGAAAGTCCACTAAAATCCCAAATAATAAGAAAGTTCCCAAAACTGTTTAAAACAAAAATATTCCAAAAATACCCATTATAATCCAAATAATTTCCAAATGCATTACAGAAAAAAGAAGGAAAAAAAAATACCATCTCAAGATGAAAAGCAGAAAAGCAAAGAAATAAGATAAAAGGCAGACATTAACCCATTTAAATTCAAAATCCAGAGAGGAAAATAGATTAGTCCCACTTCAGTAAATAAGCCATTCATCAATAGTCAATGTCACTCCATTTCACTTCCAAGTAAAGTCATTGTTCTTTAAGCTCCCACCATCTCAAGTCGTCTTTAGCAAGAAAGTTACACAATCACCAGCAGCATCGGTCATGTCCATAGAAGGATCTTAGCAGATAATATGTAAAGTTAAAATAAACACAAATATAAAACAGTGACTAAAAGTGCTGAATTTAGGTGCTACTCATCTGAAAAGATTTCGCTGTTCCCTGTAGAGCAATAACGATGGTCCTTCCAGTCGCTTTCGTCGCTTCAATTTCCTTTTTCCCGTGGTGGAAAAACGGGAATTGGGAAAGAGCGACGATTCCAGCGACCCTTGTGGTTTATCTTCTGATCCCCTTTTCTTCAAAGGGGAGATTTCAGCAGTTTTATGTCTTTAAAAACTGCTGCAAGCAGGCAAACAGCTGAGCCGAGCCAGGAGCGCTCGGTTCAACGCACCGGCGTCTTCAGCACCCGGAAGCGCTCTTAAAGATGGTAATACTGAAGGGGTTTCATGGGACCAGCCATCCCCAAGAGGAACTGTTGGCATTTTCCTCGTGGCAAGCTGGCAGAACCAGGTCTTTAAGTCTTTTCAGAAGGTCAGGAGCGAAGAAACCTGCCTCAGCTCTGGGGGTAAGATTTTCCAAAGGGCGGGCGCTACTGCAGAGAAGGCCCACTCCTGGACCCCGCTAGATGGAACTCTTTAGTTGATGGAGTCCGTAGCAAGCCCTCTCTGACTGAACGGGTGGGATGGGTCGATGTTCTGTGGATGAGACGGTTCCTTAGGTAACCTGACCCTATGCCATGTAGGGCTTTAAAGGTAATAACCAACACCTTGAATTGGACCCAGAAGCAAACTGGTACCCAATGCAGCTCACGCAGCAGAGGTGTCACATGTGCCGATCTTCTGGCCCCAGTAACTGTCCACGTGGCCGCATTCTGGACCAGTTGAAGCTTCCGGATACTCCTCAAGGGTAGCCCCATGTAGAGCACATTACAATAGTCTATATGGGAGATGACAAGGGCATGAGTGACTGTTCGGAGGGCGTCTCGGTCCAGGAATGGGTGTAACTGGTGCATAACCCGAAGTTGTGCAAAGGCTCTCCTGGCCACAGCTGCCACCTGCTCTTCAAGGAGGAGTCGTGAGTCCAGGAGAACCCCCAAATTCCACACTGGCTCCAAGTGGGGCAGTGCCACCCCACCCAGAACCAAGGATGACAACTTCCTAGATCCTGAGCGGCCATCAATCCACAGCCACTCCATCTTACTAGGGTTCAGCTGAAGCCTGTTGTTTCCCATCCAAGCCCCCACAGCCTCCAGGCACTGAGATAGGGTGGCGACCGCATCACTTACATCACCCAGGATGGAAATATACAGTATCATCAGCATATAGATGGTACTTCGTCCTGTGGTGACTGATGATCTCACCCAGTGGCTTCATATTGATGTTAAATAGGAGAGGAGAGAGCACCGAACCCTGTGGCACCCCACACAATAGGGGTTGTGGGTCAGATCTCTCCTCCCCTATCGCAACCGATTGGGAATGGCCCTGGAGGAAGGAGGTGAACCAGAGTGATAATGCAGTATCTGTCCTTCCTTCCTTCCTTCCTTCCTTCCTTCCTTCCTTCCTTCCTTCCTTTCTCTTCTCTTCTCTTCTCTTCTCTTCTCTTCTCTTCTCTTCTCTTCTCTTCACTCAAATGAATAAACAACATGAAAGAACTAGGCATAATGTTTGCATTTTAAAAGTGGAATGTGCTGATAGTTTTATATGCATGGTTGCACTCTTCACATCTGTATACTTATACCTATGCCTATTCCTATACTGTTCTTCATATTCATGGTTGCATATTTCTGTTACATAGTTCTACTGTTTTAGTATTGCCTTTTCCCTTCTGATCCTGGTTCTTTCTCTCTACCCTCAGAAGGAAAAATCCAAGCCTTCATGTACATCAGTGCTTCCCAAACCTTTTCCTTCATTACCAAAAACTGCTTATCAGAAATTCCTTTTTACCCAATTTGGGTAAAACACTTTAAGTCAATGTAATGGGTTTCTTTGTCATTACCGAAAGAAAAACTTTTACCCAACTTTGGGTAATTTACCCATGTTTGGGAAGCACTGATGTACATCATTAGATGTCCTTTCTCAGGCTGTATAATTGGTGTTCTACACCGTTTGCAATAACTTTTTAAAAGAGCTGTCAGTGCTAAGGGACTAGGACACCATTGATGCTCCATAAAATGTTCTAAGGTCTAAGACTAAGTATGTATGTAGATGACACCTTCGTCATAATAAAAAAGGATCAACTGGAGGAAACACATGAAACCATCAACAACATCTGCAAAGGAATAAAATTCACAAGGGAAGAAGAAAACAACAACACACTACCCTTCTTGGACATCCTCATCAGTAGAGAAAATTATGGCATTCTAGAAACACAAGTCTACTGGAAATCTACCCACACTAACCAAGTGCTCCACTACCAAAGCAATAACCCAACCTCCCACAAGAGGAGCTGTGTAAGAACACTATTCAGATGAGCACAAACGCACTGCAGCAACCCAGAACACCAGAAAAAGGAAACAGACCACTTATATAGCATCTTCCAGCAAAATGGATATCCACGCAACTTTAAAGTTTACAACTTTAAAACTTTAAAGACATTCCACTTCTCTTTAGAAGAGTCTGCAGCAGCTGAACAGCAGCCTGATCAAAGGTTCATTCATGAGGGTCTTCTGAAAAGAGCTTGGTTCCATTCTCAAGCTGAACCTGATCTTTCTGGCGGAAGACCCTTCCCATTCAGAACTGGCTAATGATTACCCTCTGATGCTTTGCACCATGTCTACAATTTGTCTTTGCAGAACTGACACTACTGCTCATTTACAGAGCTTTGAAGCAGAGCAGAGGCATCTGTTCCTCACCACAGCGATGCCAAAATGACAAAACATTGTGCTTTGACATCACGATGCAAGCTCTGCCCTTTTGTGGCTGTGTTACAATATTACATGGAAATATGGAAGGGATGGAGTGTGCATCACAGTGTCATGACACACATTGTAAATGTCTGTGAAGAGAATCAGTTTGTACTGGAGGAGGAGGGAAAGCTGTGAGCACTGATGATGTTACCTAGTCGGGTAATGAAACATCTGCAAGCAAACAACTCAGAGAGCACCAAGGACTCCACAGTTCAACCCTGAGCTACAGATATTATCTTCTGAGGGAATGCTCTGTTGTGTGAAAAAACACAAACTTATATTTTCACTGTGAACGGTCTAAACTGGAACACTTTCTTTGCATTCATTATAACTCCTGACATCTTTTAAATGTGTTGAATAGATTAAAGAAAGTATAAAATCTCAAGATCATATTTTAGGTAAATATTTAGCATACCTAGCAGATATCTCATGGGGTAGAGGTGTCAAAATCAGAATTGTCTTTATCTATTTACATGTTGTTGTTAACTGTGTATTCTTTCTTCACTAATTTCAAACTCTAAATTTATGCTATATAGGTTAAGATGAACTTGTTTTCTTGAACACATTATTTTTCTTTTTCCTTTGATGAGTAAAGCAACAAAAGATTATTTGATGCCAACCATTTAACAAAAGCAAATAAAGCAAACATGAATTGGAAGCCTTCTAATGAATAAATCTGAATAATGAAATCCCCCATAGAGCACCGAGGCAGATAGGTTAATTTCTTCTCTTGAATTTTAAAGCTGACTATGAAAAAATAAAATATGAAAGAGTTAGTAATTCCAAACTTCAAAATATAGAAATCAAAGTGAAATAAAGGATTCTCTATTAATAATCAAGTGCAGTTGTGGAGAACAATATAAGCAACTTTTTTAACAATGAAATTCTAAAAGAGACTATGAAGAACCAGTGACTACATTTAGATGGAAATTTACTCAAAGTCTCACTGAATCTTAAATTTAAAAAAGAGTTATCTAATCCTATTGATTTAGAAATAGTCTCTTACAGGTCATCCAGCCTGACTTAAAAATCTCTAAGAAAGAATAATCTAGGAGCATTAAAAAAAATTGTTGCATTAAAAAACAACTTGCATGACCATTGCTCTGACACTCCCTTGACCCACACACATACAATTTAGTCAAAATCTTCATTCATTTATCCACCCACCCACCCACCCACCCATCCAAGCCCTATCCTCTGAAATATGCATGGAAAACCTATAGCCTGCAAATTACATGCAGCACGTGAACTTTTTGTTATGGCCCCTAATGTTTCATGTAATCATGCTGTTAAATGATGGTAAGCTAGAAACACAAGTCTACCAGAAATCAACCCACACTAACCAAGTGCTCCACTACCAAAGCAATAACCCAACCTCTCACAAAAGGAGCGATGTAAGAACACTATTCAGACGAGCACAAATGCACTGCAGCAACCCAGAACACCAGAAAAAGGAAACAGGCCACTTATATAGCATCTTCCAGCAAAATGGATACCCACGCAACTTTATCAAAAAGTGCCTGACCACTCAACCAACCACAGCAAAAAGAACAGAAGCTATGAAAAGGATTACACTGCCATACATCAGAAACATCTCGGAAACTACCAATAGACTGTTACAACCACACAGCATCACTGTAGCACACAAACCAACCAAAACCCTTCAGAACATCTTAAGTAAGCCAAAAGACCCAGTAGTCCAAGAAGAAAAAACAGGAGTCATCTACAACATACAGTGTAAGGACTGTAGAAGCCACTATGTAGGACAGACAGGCAGAAGACTAGCAGAGCATATCCACGAACACCAACTAGCAGTCAGAAGACATGATGAAAACTCCTTAATCTCACGGAGCTTCCTGTGGAAAATGGCTGACTGAACAACTTTGCCTGTGAGCTCCATGGGCAGAGCTGGCAGCGTGGTATTTTTTGGGGGGGCACAGACAGGTTTTCTGTAGCCCCAAGTGTTTTTCCGGATTAAGGAAAACACTGAGAATCGACCCATTTGTCCTCCAGACAGTGAGTTGTAGCCAGGAGATCGTAGACAGCATCTGGGACCGAGCGGTAAGACTACACTGGGAAGCTGGGATTTAATCTTGTTCTAATCCATGTTTGCATTCCCTTATTAAAAAGGGAAATAAGTCGTCGCCTTTCCATATCTTAAACACCCAATTTGTTTTTTTAAGTTTTGTATCTTAAGAGAAGCTTTTTACAGTAAGAAAAAGCGGAATCTCTTGGTGATTATTAAAAAGTTATTTTGGGAGATTTTTAATTACATAAAAAAAAAGTTTTGGCTTTTCTCCCCATCTGGGTTATATTCAGAGCTGTAACATTGCCTTTCCGTTATCTTTGTTGCTAAATTCCAAGGCTGAAGTTTTTTCTCTCTACACACTTCTTATTTTAAATTTTAGACTTTCTGTTTACTTTTTTCCACTGTCTGCTAGTATATTTTCTTTGGTTAATTTTGGATTAATTTGTTAACCTCTATTTCTGTGAGTCAACTTTTTAGGGTGTGTTATAATTTACTGTTTGAACAATGGAAGAGTTTAAAGAAGATCTCAGAGAATTACGTTGTCAGCAAGAAGATATTATTTCAAAGAGTTGTCAAACCATTATACAGACTATTTGGGACATTCGAGATGAGATTTTACTTAAAATGAAATAACTATATGAAAATACTATGATAGAAGAAGACGAAGTTGGAAAAGATGGTGTTTTTACTGTTGTGGGGAGAAATGGAAAACTCTCAGCTGAAAACTCTGGATTGGTGTTTATGGGATTAAAACAATTGTTTAACTTTAGGACTGCAAAAGGCAAGCGGGGGAAATGCTATGACTATTTCAATCAATGTTATGGGAAAGAAGAGTATGTTATGTGGGAGTTTTTTTTCTCTTTCGCTGGAAAGTTTGTATTTTTTGAAGCTATTGGACTGTTAGATCTTTGTAAAAAAAAATGCTGTTGGTGTAATGGTGAAATATCTGGATGCCCTGGTATATTTTGAGGAGGGGTAAAAAATTAAGAATATTTAATTGGATTGGAATGGAGTAATCTACCCTAAGATGGATAAACAATCACAAAAAGAAGTGAAGAGTTTTGTTGTTGTTTATTCGTTCAGTTGCTTCCGACTCTTCGTGACTTCATGGACCAGCCCATGCCAGAGATTCCTGTTGGCCGTCACCATACCCAGCTCCACTATGGTTTAGTCTGTCACCTCCAGAATATCATCCATCCATCTTGCCCTTGGTCGGCCCCTCTTCCTTTTGCCTTCCACTTTCCCTAGCATCAGCTTCTTCTCCAGGGTATCCTGTCTTCTCATTATGTGGCCAAAGTACTTCATTTTTGCCTTTAATATCATTCCCTCAAGTGAGCAGTCTGGCTGTATTTCCTGGAGTATGGACTGGTTTGATCTTCTTGCAGTCCAAGGCACTCTCAGCATTTTCCTCCAACACCACAGTTCAAAAGCATCTATCTTCCTTCGCTCAGCCTTCCTTATGGTCCAGCTCTCACAGCCATAGGTTACTACAGGGAATACCATTGCTTTAACTATGCGGACCTTTGTTGTCAGTGTGATGTGTCTGCTCTTAACTATTTTATCAAGATTTGCCATTGCTCTCCTCCCAAGAAGTAGACGTCTTCTGATTTCCTGGCTGCAGTCAGCGTCTGCAGTAATCTTTGCGCCTAGAAATACAAAGTCTGTCACTGCCTCCACTTTTTCTTCCTCTATTTGCCAGTCATCAATCAAGCTGCTTGCCATAATCTTGGTTTTTTTGAGGTTTAACTGCAACCCAGCTTTTGCACTTTCTTCTTTCACCTTCGTCATAAGGCTCCTCAACTCCTCCTCGCTTTCAGCCATCAAAGTGGTATCATCTGCATATCTGAGATTGTTAATGTTTCTTCCAGTGATTTTAACTCCAGCCTTGGATTCCTCAAGCCCAGCATGTCGCATGATGTGTTCTGCGTACAGGTTGAATAGGTAGGGTGAGAGTATACAACCCTGCCGTACTCCTTTCCCAATCTTAAACCAGTCCGTTGTTCCGTGCTCTGTTCTTACCATTGCTACTTGGTCGTTATACAGATTCCTCAGGAGGCAGACAAGATGACGTGGTATCCCCATACCACCAAGAACTTGCCACAGTTTCTTATGATCCAGACAGTCAAAGGCTTTAGAATAGTCAATAAAACAAAAATAGATGTTTTTCTGAAACTCCCTGGCTTTCTCCATTATCCAGCGGATATTGGCAATTTGGTCTCTAGTTCCTCTGCCTTTTCTAAACCCAGCTTGTACATCTGGCAATTCTCGCTCCATGAATTGCTGGAGTCTACCTTGTAAGATCTTGAGCATTACCTTACTGGCATGTGAAATAAGTGCCACTGTTCGATAGTTTGAAAATTCTTTAGTGCTTCCCTTTTTTGGTATGGGGACGTAAGTTGATTTTTTTCCAATCTGATGGCCATTCTTGTGTTTTCCAAATTTTCTGGCATATGGCATGCATCACCTTGACAGCATCATCTTGCAAGATTTTAAACAGTTCAGCTGGGATACCGTCGTCTCCTGCTGCCTTGTTATTAGCAATGCTTCTTAAGGCCCATTCAACCTCACTCTTTAGGATGTCTGGCTCTAACTCACTGACCACACCGTCAAAGCTATCTCCAATATTATTATCCTTCCTATACAGATCTTCCGTATATTCTTGCCACCTTTTCTTGATCTCTTCTGCTTCTGTTAGGTCCTTACCATCTTTGTTTTTGATCATACCCATTTTTGCCTGGAATTTACCTCCGATGTTTCTAATTTTCTGGAAGAGGTCTCTTGTCCTTCCTATTCTATTGTCTTCTTCCACTTTCGCGCATTGCTTGTTTAAAAATAATTCCTTATCTCTTCTGGCTAACCTCTGGAATTTTGCATTTAATTGGGCATATCTCCCCCTATCACTGTTGCCTTTTGCTTTCCTTCTTTCTTGGGCTACTTCCAGTGTCTCAGCAGACAGCCATCTTGCCTTCTTGGTTTTCTTTTTCTTTGGGACGTTTTTTGTTGCCGCCTCCTGAACAATGTTGCGAACTTCTGTCCATAGTTCTTCTGGGACCCTATCCACTAAATCTAGTCCCTTAAATCTATTCTTCACCTCCACTGCATATTCCTTAGGAATATTAGTGAGCTCGTATCTAACTGATCTCTGGGTCTTCCCTATTCTCTTTAGTCTGATTCTAAATTTTGCAATAAGAAGTTCGTGATCTGAGCTACAGTCAGCTCCAGGTCTTGTTTTTACTGACTGTATAGATGTCCGCCACCTTTGGCTACAAAGGATGTAGTCAATCTGATTTCGGTGTCGACCATCTGGTGAAGTCCATGTATAAACTTGTCTTTTAGGTTGTTGGAAGAGAGTGATTGTTTTGCACAGTGAGTTGTCTTGGCAAAATTCTATCAGCCTATGTCCTGCTTCATTTTGTTCTCCCAGACCATGCTTGCCTGTAATTCCAGGTGTCGTCTGACTACCCACCTTAGCATTCCAGTCTCCTGTAATGAAAATAACATCTCTTTTTGGTGTATTATCCAGTAGGTGCTGCAGATCCTCATAGAACTGATCTACTTCTGCTTCTTCAGCATCTGTGGTTGGGGCGTATATTTGGATCACTGTGATGTTAAATGGCTTACCCTGAATTCGAATTGAGATCATTCTATCTTTTTTTTGGATTGTATCCAAGCACTGCTTTAGCCACTTTATTAATTAATTATGAAGGCTACTCCATTTCTTCTGTGGTCCTGTTGTCCACAGTAGAAGTTCTGGTGGTCATCTGATGTGAAGTGGCCCATTCCAGTCCATTTCAGTTCACTGACACCTAAAATGTCTATATTTAATCTTGACATCTCACCAATAACCACATCCAATTTGCCCTGGCTCATAGATCTTACATTCCATGTTCCTATGGTGTGTTGATCTTTAGAACATCGGATTCGTCGTTCAGCACCAGCACCGTCGGCCGCTAGCCATCCTTTTGGCTTTGAGCTAGCTGCGTCATCACATCTGGGGCTAGTTGAACGTATCCTCTGTTCCTCCCCAGTAGCATTTTGACCATCTTCCAACCTGGGAGTCCCATCTTCCGATGGTATACCGACATATCTCTGGTTGTACTGATCCATTTAGTTTTCACGGCAAGAATACTGGGGTGGGTTGCCATTACCTTCCCCAGGGATCGTATTTAGTCTGACCTCTCTGCCACAACCTTCCCGTCTTGGGTGTCCCTTCACGGTTTAGCTCATGGTTTCATTGAAGTGCTCAAGCTCCAGCACCACGACAAGGTAACAATCTCCTTTGCTGGAGGAAGTGAAGAGTACACAGGGAAAATTGCCACAAACATTTTTTGACTTAAAAGAGATATTGGACTTACAAGATATATGGAGACTTATGAATGGGACTTCTAGAGAATATAACTATTATTCAGAAAGATTTAAATCACATTCTAGAATAGATATGATTTTGATATCTAAAAGCGTAATGATGGACATTAGCAAAGTTGAAATATTACCTAAGACTCTTTCAGATCATAATCCAGTAATGTTGACTGTTAAAGGAAAAAGGAATGTATTTAGATGGAGATTAAATGAGTCAATATTTCGGAAAAATGATATAGTTGAGGCATGCAAAAAAAAGTTAAGGGAATATTTCCAACTGAATTTAAACAAAGGCACCAATACTCAGATTGTATGGGATGCCAGTAAAGCATATATGAGGGGTTACTTTATTCAATATAATGCTCAAATGAGGAGAAAGAAACAGGAGAGAATTCAACTGATTTTAGATTAAATAAAAAGTAAAGAGATATGTTTAAGAAATAAGCCAATGGACGATACTTTGCTTACTCAAATTTTTACAAAAACAGATATCGATGATATTGACACAAGAGATAGAGACTCAAATGAAATTTACAAAGCAAAAATATTTTGAACATGCTAATAAACCAGGTAGATGGTTGGCTTATAAATTACGGAAACAAAGACAAAAAAATTTAATTTCCAAAATACAACATGAAGGAAAAGTTATGGTGAATAATATAGATATACAAGAAGCTTTTTATGATTATTATTCAAAACTATATAAAAAACAAGAAGTCAACTTGATGGACATTGATGAATATCTGAGTAAACAGAAATTAACTGTTCTTGATGACCAACAAAGATTAATTCTTAATAATCCTATAACAACAGAGGAAATGGTAAATTCTTTCAAGAAAATTAGTAGTGGAAAAGCACCAGGACCGGATGGCCTGTCAGCGGCTTATTATAAATGTTTCGAAGATGAATTATGTTTACCTTTGCAGAAGACTATGAACTCGATTTTGGAAACAGGAACAATGCCAGAGACTTGGAAAGAAGCACATATAACATTGATCCCTAAAGAACAACAAAACTTGACTTTAACTAAGAATTATAGACCAATATCTTTACTGAATAATGACTATAAGATTTTTACAACTATATTGGCAGAAAGAATGAAAAACATTCTTAAAAACTTTATCCATCAAGATCAAGCAGGATTTCGTCCTAAGAGACAGATCTGTGACAATGTCCGAAATATATTAGATATATTGGAATATCTGGAACAACATTATGAAAAACAAGCTGCTTTGATATTTATAGATGCTGAAAAAGCTTTTGATAATTTAAATTGGCCTTTTATGTTTAAAGTATTAGAAAATATGAACTTTGGAGGAAATTTTATTAAATGGAATAGATCAATATATACTCCCCAATTTGCAAAAATAATTGTCAACGGAGAATTTAGCAAACCATGTGAAATCCAAAAAGGTACAAGACAAGGTTGTCCATTATCTCCACTTTTGTTTATATTGGTATTAGAGGTTTTATTGAGAGATGTTAGACAACATGAAGGTATCCATGGTATTAAGGTTAAAAAAGAAATTTATAAATTAAGAGCCTTTGCTGACGACTTAGTCTTTACTTTGGAGAATCCACTAGATGGAATTGAATTATTGATTCAGAAATTGAAAGACTTTGGATTGTTAGCAGGGTTTAAAGTGAATTTACAGAAAACAAAAGTTTTGACTAAAAACATGGACTATCATCAACAAGAGAAATTGAAAGAAATAATGGGATATTCAATGGAAGAAAAAGTAAAATATTTGGGAGTATATTTAACAACTAAAAATGTTAAATTGTTTAAGAATAATTATATCCCGCTTTGGACAGATATTAAAAAAGACTTGGATCAATGGGAAAAATTACAACTATCATTATTAGGTAGAATTTCAGCAATTAAAATGAATATTTTGCCAAGAATTTTATATCTCTTTCAAACATTACCTATATTGGCATCAGAAGAACCTTTCAAACAATGGCAGCGAGATATTTCTAAGTTTATCTGGCAAGGAAAAAAACCAAGAATAAAATATAAAGTTTTACAAGATTCAAAGGAAAGAGGGGGACTGGGTCTACCGGATCTGAAATTATATTATGCTGCTTGTTGTTTGGTATGGATTAAAGAGTGGATAGTTTTGAAAAATGAAAAACTATTGAATTTGGAGGGTCATGAATTAAGATACGGTTGGCATGGGTATTTGTGGTATGACAAAGTGAAAGTTAATGTGGACTTTAAAAATCATTATATCAGAAGATCTTTGCTAAGAATTTGGAATAAATATAAACTAACTTTATGTTATAAAAGACCTTTATGGATTTCCACACAAGAAGCATTTCATAGAACAGAAGTAAGAGTTAAAGATAAATGGCTGACTTACAAAGACTTTTTAAAAAAAGAACAAGGACAATATAAAACTAAATCAAAAGAAGAACTGGCCTCAGAAGGATATACTTTTCAATGGCTTTCATATATGCAACTTGTAGAAAAATTTAAATCAGACAAAAAAGAACTTGAATTTGAACAAACTAAATCGGAATTTGAGATACAATTATGGGAGACAGATGACCATTTAATTGCTAAAATGTATAAATTATTGTTAAAAGGTGAAATGGTAGAGGAACAAGTTAAAGACTGCATGATCAAATGGGCAAAAAATATTGGTCATAATATTCAAATGCAACAATGGGAAGATATGTGGATTAAAGGATTAATATTTACTTTGTGTTATAATTTGAAGGAAAATTTCTATAAGATGATGTACATATGGTATATGACCCCACAAAAGCTAGCTAAAATGTATGGAAATGTTTCCAACTTGTGTTGGAAATGTAAAAAAAAAGAGGGGTCATTTTACCATATGTGGTGGACATGTGAGATTGCAAAGAAGTTTTGAACTCAAATACACTCATTGATGCAAAATATTCTACAAATTCTAGTTCCATTTAAACCTGAATTATTTCTATTGGGAATATTAGAAGAACAAATAGGAAAGAAATTTACAAGAATTATGCAATATATGGTTACAGCAGCAAGACTTGTATATGCACAAAATTGGAAAAATCAGATTATACCTACGATACAGGACTAAAAGTAATGGACATGGCAGAAAATGATAAATTGACATGTTTATTAAAAGAAAATACAAATTATTACTTTCTTAAAGAGTGGAAACCATTAACGGACTATTTACAAAATGCAGGAGGGGCAAAGCTTATATGGGGTTTTGAAGATTAAAACATATATAAATTGATATATTAGACAGGAAATGTTTTACAATGTGATATATAGTCCTAGCATGTAAGAGATTATTTTTTTAAATTACTATGACCAGAGATAAATCGGCAGTTGACTAATTTCTATGTTTCATCTTTCTCTTTTTCTATTTACTTTGCTACACTTTTTCTTTTCTTTCTTTGATTTGTATTCATATTTCTTTTTCCTTTTCAAACTTTTATCTATGTATACTTAAAATTCAATAAAATATATTAAAAAAAGAATATTTAATTGGACTGATAATGAGGTTAACATGATTTACAGGATTTTTGATTTCTAAGACTTAAAAGATATTGACAAGTTCTGGTAATATTTTATATTGTTTTTAAGCATAATTAAGGTTAAGATTGTTAATTATAAAGGTACACAATTTATAAAAATTAAGAATATTTAATTGGATTGATAAAGAGACTAATATGATTGTTTTATAGGGTTATAGATTTGTAAAACTTAAAGGATATTGATAAGATATAATAATGTTTTATACTGTTTTTGAGATCTAATAGGGTTAAGATTATTATAAAGGCAGACAATTTATTTGTTTCTATAATTTGATGTTTATTGTGTAGACAGAAGTATATAGAATAGTAGTAGAAGGGAAAAAATTAAATGGATTATTTTTTTAGAGGAAGGGAAGTTTGAAGTAAAAAATTAAATATATGTATATATATATATATTATGTAAGGGGAAGAAGCAATTGTATTAGAGATTTATATACATGTTAATGGAGGGATTTATAGAAATAATGTGATTATGGTTTGATATAGAGGAAGGGTTTGTTTGTGGGAATTGTTGTATATTCTTGCTGTGGAAAGCTGGAAGCCACCTGTATGTATGTAAATTTCTAAAAGTTTTCTCTTTTGTGTTTTTACACTTTTAATGTTTTTGTTTGTTTGTAGTGTTTTTGTTTTTTGTAGTTTTTTATCCTTTTTGAAAAAAATAATAAAAATTTTGGGGGAAAAAAAAAGAAAACTCCTTAATCTCACAACACATGGACAGACTCAACCATACATTCAATTGGGAGACTGTAAGCATCCTAGACCAAGCCAAACCCAAGAATGCTAGGGAATTCCTGGAAGCTTGGCACTCTGACAAGTCAGTCATCAATAGGCACATAGAGATAAACAACATTTACTTACCATTCAAAAGAAACAATAGAAAAGCCAAAAGACCAGAACACTGCCTCACCAGCAATCAGCACCTAGATATGCAAAGATTAACACCAGGATTAACACCAGATGAACAATCAAACAGTACACTAGACCTTAATCAAGGAACTATTAACTTAGTCAATCAACCAAGCAGTAAACAACAGCCCAATCAAGGAACTCTCAAGGAGAGAACAACACCCCACCAACACAAGCAGGGCAAACCACTGTATATAAACTGAGAGCAAACACAACTCCCTTTTCGCACTGAGGATGTTGCCTAGTCGGGCAATGAAACATCTGAAAGAAAACAACAAGGCTCAGAGAGCACCAAGGACTCCACAGTTCAACCCTGAGCTACAAATATTCTCTTCGATTGCTGTTAAATTTCATCACTGTGATTGCTGAAAACTGGCACCATGGTTTCTGACTGTTTTGAGGTGGGAAACAAAACAACACAGAACAGTTGAATTCTCAGTTAAGAGAGGCAAGCCAAGGAAAGTTCCTCCAGGAAAGACCTTGGGATGTCACTGCTTCTACCCATTTCACATCATTCTCCTATCCTCTGCCTTCCTGCTCCAAAGAAAACATTAAGAACAGTCCCTGACCATGCAAATATGACCCATCCAAGTTATGGAGTAATTTTTATCCATTTCCTATAAGTAAAATGTAGAGTCTCCTTTGAGTGAAGTTCAACTCCTAGTGACTACTGTAGGAAACAATATAAGAGTTTATTTCCCACAGTCTTCATTGATTGATTGATTGATTGATTGATTGATTGATTATGTGCCATCAGGTCAGTGCTAACTGTTAGCAACCACATAGACAGACCTTCTACAAGATCATCTGTCATCTATCTGGCCCTTCCAACATTAAACCCATTGTCTCTGTAATCAAGTCCATCAATCTTGATGCTGCTTGTCTTCTTCTTTTCTTTCCTTCTTTTTTTTTCAACATTACAAATCTCTCAAGGGAGCTGGGTCTTCACATAATGTTTCCAAAATATGACAATATGAACCTGGTCATTTATGCCTCAAGTGGATTGATTTGTTCTATGATTCATTTGTTTGTTATCTACTGGATTGATTTGTTCTGTGATTCATTTATTTGTTTTCTTGCATATCCATGATATTCTCAAGAGTCTTCTCTAACTCCAAAATTCAAAAGCACCAATATTCTTTCTTTCCTGCTTCTTCAAATCCAACTTTAGCTTCCATAGAGTGTTACAGGGAAAACCATTGCTTGCATGATTCTGATCTTTGTTGGCATAGACATATCACAGGATCTGAATATCTTCTCCAAGACCTTCATTACTATCCTGCCAAGTCTGTGGCTTGAATCATGTCAACTGGATTTCTATTTTCTCAGTAGAAACGTTTCACTCCTTATCCAAGGAGCTTCTTCAGTCCTTGGATAAGGAGTGAAACGTTTCTACTGAGAAAATAGAAATCCAGTTGACATGATTCAAGCCACAGACTGTTCCACCTGGATGACTGAGAACCTTCATCGACATATCCTGCCAAGTGTTTTTCTGTGGCATATTTATTGACGGCTTGTTCCTTTACTATTCATAATCTATCCTAAAAAGCAGAAGCTATCCACCACTTCAATAATTTCATTGTCAAATCTAAGGTTGGTTGATGGACCTTTTGTCATTATGTTGTCTTCTTTATAGTCCCATTTTGTCAATGTGCTCCTTCACTTTCATTACTACAGCTTGCCATTTGTATTTTCAGCCATTTAAGTAGTGTAATCAGCATCATGCAGATTATTGATGTTTCTTCCATCAATTTTTAAACCACCCTTGTCTTCTTCCAATCGAGCTTCCCTCAATATATATTCAGCAAATAAGTTAATAAATAAGGAGAGAATATTCAGCCTTGTCTCAGTCCTTGCTAATATGGAGCTGATTTTGCCATGTTCCATTGGGAATGTGGCTTCCTGTCCTATTGGTTTCATATGAGGACAAGATGTTCTGGGATTTCCATTTTCCTAAGACCATTCCATAGTTGCGCACAGTCAACAAAATTGAAGGCTATTTTATAATTAATGAAACACATACTGATTTCTTTTTGGTTTTCTTTGACTTTCTCAATTATCTGAAATGTATCAGCAACAACGTCTCTTCTTTCTTGGCCTTTTCTAAACCCAACTTGAACATCTGGCATTTCCCTTTTCATGTAGGGCTTTACCTAGATGATCCTAAGTATTATTGTGCTAGCATGTGAAATTAAGGATATTGTGCAAAAGCTTGCACAATATGTAGACTGACCTCTTCTAATCTGTTTGCTACCATGTTGTTCTCCAAACTGTTGCCACAGTTTTGTTATTGATTCTTCTTCTGTTGCTGGCCACATCTCTGCAGACATTCCATCAACTCCTGCAGCTTTCCACCTTGGTAATGTTGTTGATTCAAAAGATGAAGTGCAACATTGAGGAAAAGGATCACACTTTATTGCAAGCTATGATAATTGGGTGCCAGTTCATAGCAGAAAGAAGAACAAAAGAAAGGGGAGGACTTTTCTAGGAGTTGTGACTTGGGGAGTGAGAAATTCTGAGGCTCTGATTTGCTGGTGGGTTTCTATGGCCACAGAGGGTGGGTCAAATTATATTTATTGCATGAGAGGAGGGAGAATCACACCTTTTCAAAACAAAATGCCCTTTGTTTCTCATGCTAATGAGTGGTGGGAGATTAGGTGCTTGTCCTTAATCTAGAAATGTAAAGTCTGAGGTTGCAAAGGCTAAGTCCTCACTGCCTTTTGTTGGTTTTGTCCTGCTGAGTGGTACTTCTTTTCTTCTGGCCTGACAGCATTAGGAGGGCTTTGTTTTAGGGCAGAAATAGTCTCTTCAGGTCTGATGGGATTATGTAAAGGAGGGAGGGTAGTTAGGGCTTGGACCTGATCTTGTTTCTGAGGTCCTAGGAGGGATCCTCCATTCTGGTTTTCCACAACAGTAATGACTGGAGTGCTGCTCTAACTTCATGTTCTAGTACTAGACGTTCTTGTAAATTGGGACTAACTTCCAAAGGTACCTTGAACGTTGAATCCTTATTGCACAGAATTTCAGTATACGCCTTCCATCTTTGTCTGATCATCTTTGAATTAGTTCCTGTATGTCCATTGTTGTCCTTTAGTACACCAATTCAAGGTTGGAACTTTCTTCTGAGTTCAGAGATCTTTTTTCTTTTAATAAACACTGCTATCAAGCCAACCTGAATTTCTTTCAACCTGAATTTCTATAGATTCCTTCTGCTTAAATGTAGGTTTTACAGTTATCTCTGTTGAAACGTATTTTGTTAGGTCTAACCCATCTTATTGTGATCATTTAGAAATCTGTTTCTGACTTGCACAATTTGATATTCTTGAAACAAATAAACAGTGGGCTTCTGTGCCCAGTTTGTATAATATTTTGCTGAGAAAGTTGTCAGATCTGCTTGATTCTTGTCTCTTCATAACTGTGTTGTCTTATGAGATTGGGTGGTGCCTTATTATGTTAGCTGGGATTTCTTTTGGCATATGGGTTCTGACAACATGCATAGGGTTCTTTCCAGCATCTCCTCTGCTACTAGTGGACTAGATCTGTGCCCCTGGGCACAGGGGAAGGGGAAAATATGACTAGGGGGATCCAGAAGGTGATTAATGCCTTATTACAGGAGGGGATGATGCCTGCAGCCTTGAAGGAAGCTTTGGAATTCCCTTTCCTTAAGATGCCCTCCCTGGATCTAGTCAATTCCGGTAACTACCAACCAGTCTCTCTCCTTTCCTTTTTGGTGGAAAGGCAGCTAGGGAACACCTCAGAAAAAGCAGATTATCTGGATCACTTATTTTCAGAGTTCAGACCTGGACATGGGATGAAAATGACATTTTAGATGACCTTTGCTTGGATCTAGATGGAGATAGTGCTCCCCTTCTAGTCCTTCTGGACCTCTATAGTATTGACTATGGTGTCGTTCTTGACCATTTGGGAGGATTAGGGATTGGAAGTACTGCTTTGTAGTGGATCCATTCCTTCCTTGCAGGTGGTTTCAGTTGGTAGTGATAGGAAAGGAAAGGCTGGCCTGGTGGCTGCTTACTTGTAGGGGGGTCTCAGGGTTCACTCATCTCCCCCTGTTATTTAATATCTACATTAAGTTGCTGAGAGAGGTAATCCATTGGGTTGGGTTTCAGTATTATCACTATACTTATGATAGTCAAGGCTAATTGATATTGCTGTAGAAGTCTTGTCCCAATGTTTGGAGGCTGTTAGAATTGGGATGGGACAAACAGAGTGAAGTTGAATCCAAGCAATATGAAATTGCTGTTTGGCCATTGAGATTCCTAGTGAGCACCGGTGTTGTATCTTGTGAAGGAGTCACTACGCTTAGGGAGCAGGTCCATGATTTGGTGGTCATCTTGGCTACTGTTGGATGGGCAGAGAAGACCTTGCATGTGGGAGGTGGAGGTGGTTGCCCAGCTTTGGCTGGTGTGCCAGTTATGGCACTTACCGGCGTATAAAGGTGTTGCTACAGTAACTCTTGCCTTCATCACCCAACATGCAATTCACTCTACATGGGGCTACTTCTGAAGACCAACTGGAAGCTATAGAATTCAGCAGCCTGCTTACTGATAGACTTTAACTGCTGAAAGCATATTACACCAGTACTTAAGACCCTGCATTGGCTGCCACTAGGCTTCTGAGTGCTACTCTATGTGCTAGTATTTACCTTAAATGTTCTACAGGACGTGGCACCAAGGTACCTCCAGGATTGCCTCCTCCAGCTGGAATTGGCCTGTCTGGTATAGTCATCATGGGAAAAGCTTTTGACAGCTTTTTCATGAAGTAAGGGGAAGCAAAAGCCAGGCAGCAATGTTTTTCAGTGCAACTTCTTCCTGTAGACATCAGTGTAATTCCAACTATAGTGGCCTTCTGGAAATTATTAAAAATGGAGCTATTCTGGAGGCCTTTTGAGAGTAAAATGCCATCTTTCATGTAGCCCTCAAAGTCCTGCTATTATAATTAGTGAAGGACTATTTACAGAGTGATAATGTTATTAGTTAATGGTTGTATCAGAGTGTTATTATGGATTTGAATGGTTAGTTTTGGTTGTTTTTCAATGTATTATTTTACATGGATGTTTTATTTATATATACCCTACTGAGAAAGCTTTATTGTTCTGTAGTCTGTCATGAGTCTGCTAGGAATTGGAGACATATAAATCTAATAATAAACAAACAAACAAACAAACAAACAAACAAAGAAATCCTGAGTTCATGAAGGAGGAGTCTGACATTCCATGAGGTTTATGGTTTAGTTCAACAGGAGAATATATGCTGCTCCCAGACAAGATTTAGGTTTTAACCCCTAGGCTCTCCAAGTAAGAGAAGAAAAGACCTTCCCAGCAATGAACAGCTGTTACTGACAGTGTAGGCAATATTGACCTAGAAGGACCAATAGTCTGTTTCACCAAAACTCAGGTTCCTTTTAAAAAACAACAACTCTAAAACTGTGTAATTCCAGCATCTTGGTTGAGGAGGAGCTGGGAAGTGGAAGCGTTATGTAATTCATATCTATGTGCTTTGGTTTACAGAATATGGTATACATTCTAACATTTGGACCTATTAACAATCTCTTATTTGGAAAGATATTTGATTTGTACCTTGATTCTGGCTCCAAGTCTGAATACCCCCCCCCCATTTAGCTCTTGGTATTATGTATAACAAATCAATATATATTTAGGATTAGAATGAAACTTGACTTTCTTATATTATAGCCCAGTTTCTCAGTGAAAACCTTTTGCTAGGCATTTAAAAGAGAAGGAAATATGTGCAAAAAAAGGAAAGTAAATGTAAGCAAAGGAAAGTATCTGTCTAGGAAACTAGCGATATATTGAATCAAAAATATCCATACTGTAATCTGGGGAACAGAACACTGTGATTGAATTGTCAGAAGTCATATTTAACAAGATGGTCTTCCTTGCTCTAGCTGTAGGAAGCATACAAATATATCAGCTAACCAAGTGTCGGCAGTGCATTTTAGGGAAATACATAGTATGGTCCATTTTTGTTAGCAGCTTTGAATGTATTAAAGATAAGACCTCTGCTTCTGGCTACAGAACACAGATATATTTTTCCCCAAGAAGAATCAAACAAAAAGTATGCTTTATGGTTTCAGAAGCTACTTCTATGGAATTTGTTAGATGTTTTATTGTGAAACAATAGCTACTAAAAACAGATTGCTTGTTTTCTTTAAATATTTTTTTAAAAAATGCAATGTATTTTAGAAGTGCCAGATTCATGTCAACTATGAATAGGACAAGGTTTTCAGATTCTGTTGTTGTTGTTCAGTCGTTTAGTCGTGTCCGATTCTTTGTGACCTCATGGACCATAGCACGCCAGGCCTTCCTGTCTTCCACTGTCTCCCGGAGTTTGCTCAAATTCATGTTCATTACATTGGTGATGCTATCTAATCATCTCATCCTCTGCCGTCCCCTTCTCCTTTTGCCTTCAGTCTTTCCCAGCATCAGGGTCTTTTCCAGTGAGTCCTCTCTTCACATTAGGTGGCCAAAGTATTTGAGCTTCAGCTTCAGGATCTGTCCTTCCAATGAGCAGTCAGGGTTGATTTCCTTTAGGATTGACTGATTTGACCTCCTTGCAGTCCAAGGGACTCTTAAGAGTCTTCTCCAGCACCACAGCTTGAAAGCATCAATTCTTCGGCGCTCAGCCTTCCTTATGGTCCAACTCTCACAGCCATACATTACTACTGGGAAAACCATAGCTTTAATTATATGGACCTTTGTCAGCAAGGTGATGTCTCTGCTTTTTAATATGCTGTCTAGGTTTGCCATAGCTTTCCTCCCAAGGAGCAAGCGTCTTTTAATTTCATGGCTGCAGTCACTGTCTGTGGTGATCTTGGAAACCAAGAAAATAAAATCTGTCACTGCTTCCATTTCTTCCTCTTCTACTTGCCAGGAAGTGATGGGACCAGATGCCATGATCTGAGGTTTTTTAATGTTGAGTTTCAAGACAGCTTTTGCACTCTCCTCTTTCACCCTCATCAAGAGGCTCTTTAGTTCCTCTTCACTTTCTGCCATTAGGGTGGTATCGTCTGCATATCTGAGGTTGTTGATATTTCTCCCGGCAATCTTAACTCCGGCTTGTGATTCATCCAGCCCGGCATTCCTCATGATGTACTCTGCATATAAGTTAAATAAGCAGGGTGATAATATACAACCTTGTCATCCTCCTTTCCCAATTTTGAACCAATCGGTTGTTCCATGTCCGGTTCTAACTGTTGCTTCTTGACCTGCATACAGGTTTCTCAGGAGACAGGTAAGGTGGTCTGGTACTCCCATCTCTTTAAGAATTTGCCACAGTTTGTTGTGATCCACATAATCAAAGGCTTTAGCGTAGTTAATGAAGCAGAAGTATATGTTTTTCTGGAACTCTCTTGCTTTTTCCATGATCCAGCGAATGTTGGCAATCTGATCTCTAGTTCCTCTTCAGATTCTGTTAGAGACCTGAAAGAAAAATAGTGACTATGGATTTTAGAGGACATCAATGACCAACGAGTATTACTTTATTTTATTGTAAACCAACCAGAGTCCCCCGTTGGGGGAGATGGGCGGTGATAGAAATACGAAAAATAAATAAATAAATAAATAAATAAATAAATAAATAAATAAATGAGCAAGTTGTAAGGTTGGAACCCACCACAACAAGCCCTAATTTCTATTCCAATGCTATACATCCCCTTCTTTCTCAAGACACTGCTGCTGCTCCAGGAAAGCAGGTGCATGAATGAAGTAGGCTGCAAAGAGCTACCCCAATCCAAATTCTGATAAATAGAATATTTCACTAGGTTGACCTTCAACATCTTATCCTACAGCACTGACAATGCTAACATCTAATAGATAGGAGTAATGAAAACTACTGTGCCATTGGCAATACATATTAAGTTTCAATTCTACTGAAGCAGAGACGAGCTTTCAGGTTGAATGGCCATGGTCTAGTTTTATTTGGTTCTGATGTTTCACCAGCAAATGTGGCTGGCATTTTCAGAGGCAGACTGAGCTGCTTTGTTGTAAACCTCTTGTCAACTCACAGGCAACTGAAATGGGCTGACTGGGCTCTTGTATTTGAAGCTGGCAAGCTGCTCTCTGGTTGGTCCATGTCATGGGAGTCCAAGAAAGCTGGTTCCTGATTGGTTCCTCGCCTGACTGATCCATTTTGAAGTAATTTCAAGAGTATCAGTTCTTGATTAGTCTGTCTTTGAGCTAGGCTGCTGATTGGTTCTTTGTATAGGTAGACTTCTGATTGGGTTTATTTTGGAAAATTCCAAGAGGACTGATTCCTGATTGGACTGTTTTTCAGCCAGGATACTGCTAGATAAGGACTGTTTTTTTATACTATTTTTTTTTATCCATCATACTGACTTCATTCTGGTATAGAAGAAGGCTTGCCTTGTTGCCACTCATGTCCTGGCAACCAAATTTAGTATCTATGAAGTGGTGAAAGGGAAGCTGATCCCTGCAAATTGTGAACATGTGAATGATGGATTGCTCCAGTAAAAACAAGAAGTGAATACCATTACTTATCTAGTGTAGAAACCACAAAATAGCTTCTACAGCTTGAGTGTAGCTCTTGACCCCTTGACAACCATTGCAACTATCCTCATTGATGTCATATTCACATGGCTCTCCAGAACAAAGCACACCAGACAGCCAAGGCCTTGTTTCTATCATTTTCTGAAGGGTATCCTTCCATTTCCATGGATGCTGACTCTGGTTGATGTAGATATATTCACTTCATCTTTGGTCATATTTTGGTTTCAGTGGGAAGTATTGATAATGCCAGCAGCATACTCCAGAAACAGTAGGAGAGGAGATAGTTTTTTCCATGTTTACAAACTTCAGTTAGGTATTCAGGAAGGTAAGTTAGCAAAGCCTTTCCCAACTGTGCCAGACAAGGATGTCAGACTTGCTCTGTGTGAAAAGGATTGTCTTTGGAGACAAAAGAGCTACATGGTGCCCCAAATTATTATTATTCCAAAAAAAAAAACGGACAAAGATCCTAGATAGAATATTCAAAGGCTGGTCTCTGTGAAAATAGGTACTCCACAGCTAAATGTCATATTTAAAATGCTAGGCATTTAGATAACGAGTAATCATTCTAATTGCTTTTATCATAAAAATGAAATACCAAGCACTTCTGAACATTAATTATGTGAACTCCACATGCTTCTAATCATCTGTCACATACAAAGTTTTAACATTCAACATTGGCTAAAGGCTGAAAAAAGTACAAATCCAAACTTGTTTATATATTTATTTACTACTGTTTCTATGCTGCTCAGTCCAACAAACCTCAAAGGGGCTTATAAAACAAACAATATCATCAAAATAAAAACCATAATAAACAATAACAAAACATTAGTACCTTGAGGAAAAGCCATAACATCCACATCCATAGCAACAGGGACCTCCTGATCACCAATTTATTCCCAAGGCTCTTTGGAAAAGCCAGGTTTTAATGGCTCCTCCCCCCCCTCCAAAAAAAAAAAAATAGGGCAGAGACAGTCTTATCTTGGAAGGAATGCTATACCAAAGAAGGGGGGCCGAGATTGAACAGGCTCCTGAAAATAACATTCCTTAAGAGAAGAGATCTGGAGAGAGTCCACCTTTCCTGATCTTATTGGGCAGACAGAATCCATTGGGAGAAGGCAGTCCCATAGATATCAAGGTCCTAAGTCATGCAGGACTTTAAACTTGAACCTTGAATTGCATTCAGAAGGAAAATGATAACCCATGAAGCTCTCACAGTAGAACTGTTACATGGGAAAATCTAGAAGTTCCCATCACTACATAAACTCCTGCATTCTGTTAAAGCTTCCAGGGCAGCCCCATGTAAATCACTTTGCAGTAGTCCAAACAAGAAGTGAAGGCATCGGCAACCATAAGCAGCGCCTCTTGATCCAGGAAGGGACATACCTGACATGTACATGAAACTGTACAAGGGTCCCCCTAGCCACAACTGCTATCTGCTCTTCATGCAAGAGATGTGACTCCAAGAGGTCCCCCAAGATATAAATTACTTTCACGCCAAGCATTAAGACGTTGTCCAGAGCCAAAGATGGAATCTCTCTGATATATAAGAAGGCTTCCAAACCCAAAGCCACTCGGTCTTGATGGGATTGAGCCTGAGCCTGTTTATATACATTTCCATAACAGCCTCCAAGCACCAAGATAAGACTTCCAGAATATCTCCTTTCAAACCCAGGATGAAGATATTCAGTGAAGTATCATCCACATAGTAATGATACCTGACCTCCTGCTGGCAGATGACCTCACCCAGTGGCTTCATGTAGATCAGGGGTGGGCAATGTCTGGCCCGCGGGCCATATAAGGCCCATGAAAGCAATTGGTCTGGCCTGCCTGACGGGTGCGGCAGACGTGGCAGTGGGCGCAGCAGCGGGAGTGCGGCGGTGGCGGGTGCTGCAGCCCCCCAGTGTGCGCAATTGGGTCCCGCCTGCAAACCCCGCCCCCTTCTGCACGATTGGCTCCTGCCCGCAAACCCCGCCCCCGGCCATCGAATTATGTTATAAATATCAAAATGGCCCTTGGCAGAAAAAAGGTTCCCCACCCCTGATTTAGATGGAGAGGAGAGAGTGTTGAACCCTGCAGCATCTCATAATTCACTAACCTTCCCTTCTTTCAAGCAGGTAGATACAACCATTGAGTTGAACTTTTCCCAACACAATCTTGGAATACCATTCAGGCCATTTTGTGTATTTTCCCATTTTACATTTTTTTAAAATCCTGGGAAATATAGAATTTTTGTCATTTACAAGTTTCTCTAATATTTATATTGGATTGCTTTGGGCCAGTCCTCTCTCAGTGCATTCTACCTCATGGGCTTATTGTAGCGAAAAATTGAAGGAGGGAATTCCAAGTATGCCTCCTTGAACTCCAAAAGGAAGGTGGGATATAAAACTAATTAAAAACTGTCCACAATATAGAGTTTTGAACAGATTCCTTCCTAAAGTATATTTGTTAATGCAAGTGTGTGTGTTTGTGTGTTTGTGTATAGACAAAATATACTGTATATAAATACCCATAGTATTTGCTTCTGCTTTGCACTCACCTTTTCCTCAAACTGTCATAGGTGGGTTCTTCTACACATCATTTGGGGATTCTTCTTTCCCAAACACAGCCTTTTTGTGCACATTTTGGAGTGGGGAATGTGATTCAACACCTTTCATTGCCACGAACGAATCCATTTAGGCTCCAGCAAAATCTGTGGCAGGTGTCCTTCACATCCCTACATTCCTCATGTTTTTAATATTTTCCCCCTTTAAAAAAAATTCTGATCCCAGCTCACAGAACAGGGAAGAGAATGTACTTGACAACCAATAACAGTATTATTGAGCGAGGGAGATATTGTACCTTGCATGCAGAAGATCCTAGGTTATTCCTCTACAAATTCTGGTTAAAGAGCATCACATTTAAAAATACTGCATGAGGTTTTGGGTAGCTGCTGCCATTGAATTTGTCTGGCATTTGTCTGGCACCAGGGACCATTTTTTGGCTCTTCAGATGGTGCTAAACTGCAACTCCCAGCATCTTTTACTAGTGGACATACGGTTAGGGCTAATAGAAACTGTAGTTCAGTAATATGTAGAAGATCACAGATTTTCTTTCTCCAGCCACCATCAATATCAATGAATAGTTTGACCTAGTATCAGGTAACTTGCTATGTTCAAGATAGAACTGCAAGTAGTAGTAGTAGTAGTAATAATAATAATAATTTTTTAAAAAAACAGGACTTGTGGCTTGTTATTCCCAGTAACTACCGCTTTGAAAATGCATCCTCAAACATTCTAAGCATGATCTATGTTCTGGTAGAGACCTTTCCTTTTATTCTAAAGTGTCTAGCCTATCACTACATTACATTTCTCAGATCTAAATAAAGGCATTGTGAGGTTCAAGACTAATCTAAATGAAAAACAATTTTAGCAATTTCTGCTTTATGCAAATGCAAATTTAGTTCAGAAATGATAAAGAGTAACTCAAGCATAAGAGGGTTAACAAAACAAGCATCACTTTCCCCCCCTTCAAAATATACTATTCTAAAGCTTTCAAGAGAAAGAGCAATCTACTCCATCTGTGAAAATGAGATCAATTGTTTTGGAAGTACAGCCTTTAGCTAAAAAGAAAATACAGTACTTTCATAACATCACACTTTTCTTTACCACAGACATTCGAAAAAATCCTTAAGGATAGGTAAAAGGAAAGAGTAGAGCTTTATTAAGTGAATAAAAAAAAACATCTCTAAGTAAGAAAGAGAAACAAAAACCCTGCTAACTAGCAAAATGTTCTTTTGAAATAAAATAAGAACGGAAGAAAGCAGGTATTGAAGAAATGGAAACAAGTGTAATAGATAAGTTTTAAAATGTCAATTATTCATTTGTAGTCACTGTGAAGGCCTATTCTTAAAGTGGTTTGTGTGTATAATGGGAATTGTTCACTGTGCTAGAATAAATCAAAAAGTTTATTGCAAAATATCTCTCTCTCTCTCTCTCTCTCTCATACATAGTAACTCTGTATTTAGGGATGAGTTTGTCTGATATAAAGAGGAAGCTGCTGTGGTGTTAAGAAATGTGTTTCAGCTTTTTTTCTACACAGCTAGGAGGATTACTAATAAAGGTGTGTATGTCCCTTCCTGTTTTAGGCTATGCAATCTTGGATAAAAAATTATCTCCCTTCTTCTCTTCTTCTTCTCTTCTGATGCTAGTGCTATCATCCCTTCTAGCCCTTTTCATGGTTTCTTCTCCCCCTTACCATTACCAACCTCATGCCTGCCCCACCACCAATGCCTTTACTGGGTATCACCTTTGAGTCTAGGTCCTATGCTTCATGCCTTCATCTGCCTGATGGGCAGCTCAACTCTGATTCTCTGTGTGGATAGAGCAGGGCTTTCCAAAGTGCTGCCGCTGGCGACACGCCAGCGGTGGTGCGGCGGCGGCAGCGGTGCAGTGGCGGCACGGCGGCGCGTGCACGCGGCGGCACCACACAAGGGCGTGCGGCAACGCGCACACGCACGGTGGCGGCACGGGGGTGTGCGGCAGTGCAGGGGGACGTGCGGCGGCGCGCGTGTGCACGGCGGCAGCAGCAGCTGCTGCTGCCACCATGCGCGCACCGCCGCTTCCGGGTGGTGCGGCGACACACCACGCTGTGTGTGGCGACACACTTTTGTGTCGCGACACACAGTTTGGAAAGCTCTGGCATAGAGGATAAGTGTGGGAGAATTGAAATATAATACCTTGCCATTTTCTTATATCAATAGAAAAGAAGCCTATACTTAATAGCACATGCCACCTGGGGAAAGTAATTGAAGATAAATACAGATTGTCACCTTCCTTTTATGATTTGCAACACTCTGGTAAGGAAGAAATTATCAATTGAGTACCTGCACTGTATTGCTAATATGTTGCTATAGTTTGAGTTCCAATCTACATACTTCCCTGTTCTCACCCAAAAGAAAATGAACCTCTCTTCTGACATTTATTAATCTTCTCTTTCTGTTGAACCTGGTACGCAAAGTCAATGAATTAAACAACAACAACAACAAAAGGCATTTTCTCTAGCTAAACTTCTAGGAAACAATTCTGGGCTGTATCTTTCAGTTTTCCAAAGTAACACTCAAGGAAAGTCAGCAGGACCTACAGTGTCTGCAGAGATTCAATTTATCTTTTGCCTATAGTATACTTTTAGAGAATCAGAATTAATCCAGTAACAATAGTTTCTTATTCTATTTATAATTGCATTCCACCTTTTCTCCAAGGAAGTCAGAACAATGTTCATAAATTTGTTCCATTACAATAACAAGTGAAGCTGTGCCCATACAGTATAAGTGTTTACTACCACAAACTGATTTATCTGCTATACTTCTTCCTGGAGGTAAACATCCTGGCCTTGGCACTTCATGTTTTCATCACATCCATGCTGTAATTCTGCTGTCTACTCTACTTTGGAAAATTTGCCAAAAAAGTCAACAGGATGCAGCTGCAAAATTATTGAGAAGAGTTGTTCATTTGCAGCCCACTGTCACCAGTAAGAGTACCCTGGGTCCCAGCTGGTGTATATCCTCAGTTGCTCTCCCCCCGGTTGAGGCATGTTGAAGACAAGGGCCTTGTTATTTTTGAGCAAGAGTTTGCAGCAAACAAGTATACAAAGCTCTAGTATGGGCATTCTATAGTGGAGATGCATTGGGAACCTCCTTATCTGTCTTTCCTGCATGGATGACAATACTCTGGTACCAGATCAAAATAGTTCTGGTCTATGCCTTCCAATACCTAAATCTTATCCAATATTTAGACAATATGGAATAAGTAAAAAAAAATCCATCAGTCATTTGCAGAGCCACCCAAAAATATCCTATTCAGCCCCCAAAGGATCATTGGCTTATTGTTGTTCAGTCATTAAGTCATGTCTGACTCTTCGTGACCCCATGGACCATAGCACGCCAGGCCTTCCTGTCCTCCACTGTCTCCCGGAGTTTACTCAAATTCATGTTCATTACATCGGTGATGCTATCTAACCATCTCATCCTCTGCTGTCCCCTTCTCCTTTTGCCCTCGGTCTTTCCCAGCATCAGGGTCTTTTCCAGTGAGTCATCTCTTCGCATTAGGTGGCCAAAGTATTTGAGCTTCAGCTTCAGCATCTGTCCTTCCAATGAGCAGTCAGGGTTGATTTCCTTTAGGATTGACTGATTTGACCTCCTTGCAGTCCAAGGGACTCTTAAGAGTCTTCTCCGGCACCACAGTTCGAAAGCATCAATTCTTCGGCGCTCAGCCTTCCTTATGGTCCAACTCTCACAGCCATACATTACTACTGGCTTATACCTTGCTATTACCACACTGGGTGACTTTCTACACTAGATCAAAATAAAGCCTTTTCAATGTTCTGCCCTCCTATAGCTGAACATAGATTATCAGGAATATCAGTCAATACCCATGTATCTCTATTCAGTTTAGCATAGTATGAACTGAAGAATGACCATTACGTTGCCCTAGAGGAACAGTGTGTTTTCCAACCCTCCTGGAAAGGACTCCATCACTGTAAGGGCATGGTTGTGCCTGGGTGTGATTTGCTGGCAATGCTGTAAATTAGTTCAGCAGGTTGGCACAGTGAGATACAATGCTATTGAAATAGGTAGATCATGAAAAATAGCATTTGTAGCTTTGACACCCCACATTCTTAAAAACAGTAAATGTTAGGGCCAGTGTCTCTAAGTGTTACCCTGGCACTCATTCACACTTAAAACTGCACCAATCAGAATTTAAAAGGAAAGCTTGACCCAAGAATACATACAGGACTGATCAGCCTTGATCATATTCAGAGAGTTGAAATCCAAGTGGAACTACTGTAGATGTTTGGTCAAGGCCAGCTCTGAAATATTACATCCTAGAAGTTCAGCAAAGAGCAAAATGACTGGCTGCATTAAAGATGCTGGGAACTGAGAAAATAAGTGAAGCACAAAGTAAAGTCTTGCCACCCGAAAAGACCTCTGATCTGATTATGCCAATGTCAAGGCACAACCAGACAGCCTCATAAAGTGCTATCCCTTGAGCCAGCAGAAAAGTACGTTGGCAGAATGTTTTCTGTCCTGATCCCAGAGTCCTTTTGTATCACAGTGACAAAGCTGCAGCTGCTGTGGTCCTCACTGTTTTAATGCAGGAAAGATTTTAAAAAGTGATTGATAGATTCCCACATCTTCATTTCCCCTCCCACCAAGTGTCATCTGCCAGTGGGAAAACAGCAACAATCATTCTTCCTAATATAAAGTTGGGTGGAGTTCAGCAAGTGTACACAGGTACTTAGAATGGCATCTCCACTTGTCAAGTTGCCTGACTTAAGAGGTCTCAGGCAGAAGGTGCTTCATATCTGAGACCTGTCAGTTGGACTATAGCTGAAGATAGATCTTGAGCTGTTCTTAAAGAGTGCTAAATCTGTGTCCAAAAATAGTCCACTGATAGGTTGCAGGCATTCAGGAGGGAGTGATTAGTAACAAGCCCCATTCTTAAGTAGTGCTGCAAAGGAATGGCAGGGCCAGTGGTGAGTCCATTTCTATTCTTCTGGCCAGTAGTACAAGGTGGGTGGCTATGGAATTGAAATGGTGTAAGCAAAATGGTGATCCCTCACCCCACCCCAAATAATAAAAACGGTGACAAATAATCCATCTATTGGCAGAAGCAGAGAAAAACCAGTTTTGCATTCCACTGTGACAGAACCAGCAAAATACAAACTGCACGACCTGGTTGTCTTTCTCACTTTAAATTGACCTTCAGTGCAGCACAGATCTAGTGCTCTAATGTGCTAGTACTGTTTTTTAAGCACAGGTCTAGTACCCTTTGAAAAGGGGGTTCAACCTATGTTTATCAGAAGCCCACATAAGACCTGCCAAGCACTTTGGAAAGCTCTGGTCAGGGCTTACATGGACAGATACCTGTGGAAATCAAGTGTTATGCACAGTGATGCCGCAATGCAAATCCTGCCCTTTTGTACTTGCATCCCAGCATCAGATGCAAGCATATGAGCCACAGGGTTTGCGTAGTGACATCATGATGCCCATGATAGTTGATAAACATGAAGTATTGACAGCAAAGTACAGATAGTATTGAAGTGAGCAGGATCGCTAAACATGCCAGGTGTCTGATAGGAATGACAATTGCAACAAATGTAATGACTCCTCTAGAGATGTTGATTGACATCTCAGATAAGAGGAAGATAATGTTGTTCTCTGAAATGGTCTGAGAATGGGATAAGAAAGATATTATTAGGTCAATTCACCATGCCATATAGACAGGAGAGCACAGAAGCACATGGGAGGCTGTTTCCAATTCCACCAGATGGAGCACAATCTGTCTTGTACAGGGACATTAACAACAAAAATAGCAGAATATTGTAGCTGACAAGGGTAGAAGCTCTTCTATGGGATGGACAAGGAATGGCCAGATCCAAGCCCCTGGCCACTGTCTTCATGGCAGCATCAGAAAAAGATGGGAAATGCTACTTGAAATCTGGAACAGCTAAAGATGACTTAAGCTGCCTCCACTGTAGGCTGGGAATGAGATAGACACATTATAAGAAACATCTATTGGGCCATCTTCATGCCGCAGCCAGGGGGACAGGAGGATGAGACCTCAGACAACCTGTCACACCACTTGACACCCTCACTAGCATTCTCCACATAGGTGCATATAAGTTGCAACATTGTATACACCAGAAACACCGGAAAAGTTAATGAAGCTAGGAAGTATTTTGACAGGCAGCTACTTGATTCAAAGCAGGTCCCAATGTTGATTTGCAAATCTGCCTGTGTAGGATGATTCAATCGGAGTTTCATTCAACTGAAGCTCTCCTTTGAAGTTTTGCATAGCCTTAGTAATAGATGTCCTCACTTGATCATATTTCTCAAAATGTTCACTAATGAATTTGGGAACAAGGCGGGCAGCTGGGAAGTTACATTTGGTTAAGAACAAAATATTTGGAACTGAAAAAAAAATCCCTTCTCACCCCTATGGGTGGTATGTGTCTTCCTCAATCTTGGATCCTCTACCAGAGGCCTGGGAGTTTGAAGGTTCTGCGTAGTATCTTAGCTGTTCCTAGCACTGCACTCTTCTGGACAGAGAGCTCTGGTGTTGTTCTTGGGATCTGTTGGAGCCACTCTCCCAGTGTAGGAGTCACAACCCCAAGTGCTCCTACCACCACTGGGACCACTTTGGCCTTTACTTTCCACGGAACTGAAATATTTATTATTATTTATTTATTTATTGGATTTATCACCGCCCAACTCCCCCAAGGGGGACTCTGGGCAGTTTACAACAGAATTAAAATCATTAATATACATTTATAAATAAAATAAAATACATAATAAGTAATAATTTAAAATATAATAAATAAAATGGGATCCAAAGGCAGTATAAATATGTATATATATGCTTCAAAAGAAGCACCTGGGAAAACCTATCATTCTTTCTGTTTCTGAGTTTAGGATCTCTAGACCCTTTATTCTGTTGGGCATTATATTAATAGTCTAACCATTTATCCACTGAATAGCTCAACTTAATGAAAGTGATTTGACATAATTTGGTTTGTTTTATAATATTCCTCAGTTTCCCTTCAGGGAAACTCTAAACTTGGCATGATCACAAATGCAGAAAGTAAACAAATATAGATCTGCCATTTTCCATCATAGTCCAAGCCATCTATTGAACCCATCAATTTAATGGATTGAGACCTTATTTTTGATCTTTTTATGTACCTCTTTGCAGAATATCTGAGTAATAGGCTTAGCCACTTATTTTTTTGCATTTGTCCCAATGTCATAATCTTTCTTCAGTTACATGTAAGTAATGTGAGCTTTCTCTGCTTTGCTTCAAAACTTAGAAATGTTTTCAGAACAAATCTGCTATCCACAATTTTCTCTTTGCAATTTTTGTACTAAGTAACCTTATCAAATTATATGTTTCTAAATGTTATCTCATCCCACATCAAATATGAGGGCAGGATGTTCTACTCTTTATAGAATTAAGTGTATAACTATTTTTTTCTGTTGCCATAAAAATATTTTAACATCTCAGGTTGCTTTCAGTTTCTGAGTATGCACAACATAGCTTCTAATGCATTGTATTGATATGCAGGAACAGAAAAAAATGTATATCTCTGAGTAATTACTATTGCTGATCTTGGCTGATCTCAAGAGCTAAGCAGGGTTGGAGATCAGGATGGAAAACTACTAAGAAATCCCAGGGCTGTATACTGGATTGGGAATTAAAAGCAAAATCAAAAACAAAATGGAAGAAGCAAATCATTTCCATTTTGTTGCCTCAGAACATTACATGAATATGTTCATGTAAGGTAAGGTAAGGTAAGGTAAGGTAAGGTAAGGTAAGGTAAGGTAAGGTAAGGTAAGGTAAGGTAAGGTAAGGTAAGGTAAGGTAAGGTAAGGTAAGGTTTCCCCTTCCAGTCGTATCCGGCTCTAGGGGGCGGTGCTCATCTCCGATTCTCGGCCGAGGGAGCCAGCGTTGTCCATAGACGCTTCCGTGGTCATGCGGCCAGCATGACTAAACGCCAAGGCGCATGGAACGCTAATACCTTCCCACCGGAGTAGTACCTATTTATCTACTTGCATTTTACGTGCTTTCGAACTGCTAGGTTGGCAGGAGTATGTTCATGTAGTCACCAGGAATTCAGCTCAACTTTGAGTGTACTTACCTCCAACTTTCTACTTATATTTTCCTTCTTAAATATTTTATCCCAGTAGTTTCCTTTGATATGCTTAAAAATCAATCATTTCCTATTTATCTTTAAACAGCAAGAGAATTAGTTTAGAATATGCTTTATTTTTTAATTGTTGGAAAGTGACATATTTAGATTTCCTTAGGCCTTTTTTAGAGTTGAGTTTACTGAGTATCTAGTCAAACACTCAACAACTAGACTCTGATTCGTTACCTTGTTTACCTGCCTTTGTCACTGCAAAGCAGAAAAGATGCTCAAAAAAGAATGTAGAATTCTTCCCTAATAGAAGGTAAGAAAACAACTCAGAAAATTGCTTGAACAAGGTTTTTAGCCAGTGACAAAGATTCTGCAGTGATCCAAATTTCAACACTCAGGCATAATTCTCCTGGAGAAGACTAAGAAAGTATATAGCTACCTGCATTTGATGCCCTCCCCTCTCCACTATCTTGCAACTATCATTATGATTATTGAGGAAACATCTCTAAAATGTTTCAATCACTCTGAAGTGCTTTATAAAATGAACTTAGTGAAGTCTCCTGTTCTGAAACAAAATTCAGGGCAAATGGAAGCAAAGAGAAAAGTATGCTAGCAATGAAGAGGATTGAACGACATTAGAGATAAGGAAAAGAAACCAGTTTGACAGCAATCAGTGGAAAGGAGTAGTACGTGTGTGTGTATGTGTGTGTGTGTGTAGTTTTAGGATATTTCATTCAATCATTATAAATGTCATCATAGAAACTCCAAAACCAAAGAGAAATCTAGAGTTTCAGAATAAATAAATGCATGTTCTTCTTGGTCTCTGACAATCTGATGTCCGTAAAAATACCAGGCACATTTATTACAAAAGTTAGAAATAAATGTAATATTTTCATTGAAGTCTCCGAGCCAAATCCACTCTCATTCCAGTTCCCATTTTCTGTTTATGTCATTTAGAATGGCAGCAAGTCTCTCCTTGCCATTGATGTGTGTTATCTCAAAAATATTAGCAAAATGGGTATTTTAACTAGCTTCCTGACTAGAAGCTGGCTTTATACCTTCATTTTTCAGACATAATCTCTTTGCTGCTCTTGGGGAGACAATCTCACATTAAGAAAGTTCCAAGTAAATTTGTTATCCTTAGAAGCCCTGTCCAGGCATTACATCACAGCATTATGCAAAGCACTCAAGCCAGCTTGCGAATAAAGGGTAGGGTTGAGTTGTATATATTGCTGCACAGAAGGGAAAGATAGTATTTTGGAGTAACAGCTTTATAGAAGAATAAAGATATATATATTGGGAGTAATCATGCAAATTGAAAATACATAACAGAAAAATAGATTCTGCAGATTTTCTGTATTTTTAAAAATGATTGTTGGAAAATTAGAAACAGAACTGATCTTCACATAATATGTCCAAAGTAGGATAATTTGAGCCTGGTCATTGAGAATTCTGGGTTAATTTCTTTGATGATCCATTTGTTTGTTTTCTTAGCTGACCACTGTATTCTCAAGAGTCTTCTCCAACACCAAAGTTGGAGTATCAACTTTGCATCAATACTTTTCTTATCCTGCTTCTTCTAAGTCAAACTTTTGCTTCCATAGAAAGTCACAGGGAATACAATGGCTTACACAGTTCTGATTGTTGTAGGTATAGACACATCATGGCATTTGAATTTTATTCATTCATTCATTCATTCATTCATTCATTTATTTTCTATCCCACCTTTATTATTTTTATAAATAACTCAAGGCAGCAAACATACCTAATACTCCTTCCTCCTCCTATTTTCCCCACAACAGCAACCCTGTGAGGTGAGTTGGGCTGAGAGAGAGGGACTGGCCCAAGGTCACCCAGCTGGCTTTCATGCCTAAGGCGGGACTAGAACTCACAGACTCCTGGTTTCTAGCCCGTTGCCTTAACCACTAGACCAAACTGGAAAATATCTTTTACTAGGCCTTCATGACTGCTCTATCAAGTACTAGTCTACAATGTATTTGCAGCAGTGATGCAGCCTGGATTTCAATTAACGCATGTATCTCTATAGTCTATTCGACTTCTCTCCCATGTGAGTGCAATTAACAGGAATGGCAATAGCATAAGTACATCAGGCAGTGGGCTATACAGAAGGAAACTAAAATGTTTAGAGGCAATATTTTCAATATGAATGTATTCATTTATAAGTGTGTGGCAGGTATAGGATATGGTATTTACTGGGCTTCGCACAATCTGTTATGGAAATCCACTGATATGAAAATGAGTTGAGTCTGCATTTTGGGAAGATAAGAAAATGCCTTGTACAGATCAGACTCTGTCAATTTACTGATCCTCCGAGCTTCTTCCCATCTCCTTCTCTCTGGTCCTCTTTAACTACAGGGTCCAGAATTTGAATCTGGAACTTTATGTATGCAAAGCACTGTAATCTATTATGTAATCTACCACTGTAATTATGTAATCTACCACGGATTTGCAGACCCTTCCTCTATAACCTATACATATCTTAGTCCATGGGGGGGAAAACCAGCATTGGCTGATTAGTGTGACAAACACTTCATACATTTTTGAGGGGATGAGTAAAGTAGGAAATGAAGTGAGAATATAAAGAAAACCAACATTAAGATTCACTGGGAAAACATACCTACCTGTTGACTTCCAGGTGTTGCTGAACTATACATTCTCAGTAGCCCAAACCAGCTTGTTGAATAGTGAGGGATTCTGGGATTTGTACTCCACAACATTTGGAGAGGCAGAGGTTTCGGCTCTGCATTAGTGGTTGATAAGAATATCTGATGACTAATTAAAATTCCATCAAGAAGTTGCTTATTGCCTTCGTGATATTGACCTGCACACAAATGAAATAGTTTTATCTCTTTGACTCATACCTCCATTTCACACTAACATATACTGACTTAGTTCAGAGAAATTTACTCATGCTTTCCTGCACCATTAATTCTCAGTTGGACTTATCTGCAATTAGTCCAGGCTACTAATTAAAAAAACAGACACTAAATCCAATGGGGTTGATTTCAAACCATGAGAAAAAAAACTTTTGAAAACTGTATTTATGCAATGCCCCCACCCTCAAAGGAAAAAACCCTACATAATTTTATCTGAGCTGGAGATATTTAGACTGAAGATTGTTTAATAGTGTTTGGAATCTGTCTATCAAAATTTGGCATCATTTTCTCCGACTTGGCAAATACTATAATTAGCATCACCAAACAAAATAATACAATAGCTTGGACAATCAAGCCATATTTATTCCATGAAGCACTTACAGTATGGTAAATACTACTTTATTGTATTTTTTAGTAGGAGACCCATGCACCAATGCTCCACCATGCTTGTTGGCCAGTAATTGGTATACATGGGAAGAATGGGAGGGGCTGAGGGTCGGATCTCTCGCTCCCTATCACCACCGATTGGGACTGGCCCTGGAGGAAGGAGGTGAACCAGCGCAGAACCATGCTGCCCACCCCCAACTCCCTGAGTCGCCCCAAAAGGATACCATGGTCGATGGTATCGAAAGCCGCTGAGAGGTCAAGAAGAGCAAGGATGGATGCACTGCCCGCATCCCGCTCCCGCCAGAGATCATCCATAAGTGCGACCAATGCCATTTCTGTCCCATATCCGGGCCTGAAACCTGACTGAAAGGGGTCTAGATAATCCGTTTCATCCAGAATCCTCTGGAGCTGCAACACCAGCACTTTCTCAACCACTTTCCCCAAAAAGGGGAGGTGGGAGACTGGACAAAAATTGTCCAGTACAGTAGGGTCCAGCGACAGTTTCTTGAGGAGGGGGTGCACCAGCGTCTCCTTAAAGGGAACCGGAAACACCCCCTCTCCCAAGTATGTATTAACCATCGTCTGGACCCAACCACATGTCACCTCCCGAGCTGCCTTCACCAGCCAGGAGGGGCATGGATCTAGATGACAAGTGGTGGCATTTACAGTCCGGAGGATCCTGTCCACTTAAATATAAATATTATATTTATGAGAGAGAAAGCAAATCCCACTCCCTTCTAGCACTGAAGATGTTGCCTAGGTGGGCAGTGAAACGTCTGCAAGGAAACAACCAAGCACAGAGAGCACCAAGGACTCCACTGTTCAACCCTGAGCTACAGATATTCTCTTCGATATTATATTTATTTTTGAATAAAAAAGGGAACTCCGTGCTGCATTAAATCTGTAGTACATATTTTAATTCTAACACTCCCTTTTAAATCAATGGACTTTACAGTACTTCATTTAAACTGGATTATGATTTTTATACTCTCGGTCTTTTCATGTCAACTCAGAAATAAATTCTATAAATATGAGAGTATGTATGTATCTATGTATGTATGTATGTATGTACATACAGTATGTATAGGATTGTAGCCTATTTCTTTAAAAGTCTTCCTGATGAGTTTTCTAAGACACTCATTTTTCATTGCTGCAATACATCAACTAGTAACGTATCGGCATTTTAAAAGTAAGGTTTCAATATCTCTAACAGTGCATTAAAAAATCAGTGCTCTGGTTTGCTGTGTAATGAAATCTTGAACAGTTGAATCAGAGGATCAAAAGCTCTACTCACTTCTTTAGTACAGTTTTCCACCACAAAGTTGGTAGGGAAGGGATTGGTATATAAGCATACAATCTGTGGAATGTCAGCTAAGCTCAAGATAATGTATTTATTTGTTTAAAACACAGGCCAAAATGTGTTATCTTTTTTCCTTTGGATTTTATTTTATTTTCCATTCTACAGACATGTCTTCCTGATCACTCAACACCTTTTGGTGTTGTTATTGTACGTTGCTAAGCGCTCATGAGTTTATGTCCACTTTCATGAGGATACTAGAAATAATTTCTCTTTTTTTAAAAAAAAAACATGAATGTAAGCTTTTGGTAAGAAGTAGACTGGAAGGACTTCACATAGTTGCACCACTTTATTTTATTTGCTGTGACAACTCAAATTTCCCTGAAATATATTCAGATGACAGAGATGTGAACTTACCTTATTGCATATTGACAGGAAAGCATCATCAAGAACAAATTATTTGAAGATGTCTTTCCATTACAGATAGTCCTCATTTAGCGACTGCTTCATTTAGCAACCGTTTGCAGTTACAACGGTGATGAAAAAGTAATTTTATGACCAATCCTCCATTTACGACCTTCACAGGCCTGTAAAACAAAGGAAAGCTGAAGTAAGATCATAAGCACAGACACAGTTTCTCTTAGCAACCGCTTTGCTTAACAACCAAGTTGTGGGTCCCAATTGCAGTCGCTAAATGAGGACTACTTGTATATTCTTTGTGAAGAACATCTCTGTTAGCCATGAAGAGACTGATTGGAAATCAGCTTTTATGTTAGACCCAACATAAGTTCAGCTTCTGAAGGATGGCCAGATGTGGAATCTGAAGACCATGCTCAGTGTAAGATTCTTAACCCCTCCAGACTGAAGTAAAAGCCCACAATAAATATCAAGTCAGATGAATATAATACTCCCATGCAAGGAAGTTATATGAGTCAATGACAATCTGCTGTTCACCAGCTTCTAGAGTAAGGATGAGCAACTCGTGATCCCAGGACTACATTTCGATCCCAAGCGTTTTCTATGCTCCCCCTGAAGTTGCCTCAGATTGCTATTGTTGAGAATTGGTAGCACAATTTCCCACTATTTCAAGACAGAAACACATAAAATTTTAGTGCCAGCCTATGCTAGGTTTATTAGAGTTTTAAAAACTAAGAAGCCCCCTAGAACCTAGGAAAATTGTATAAAATAACGTTGCATCATTTCCCCACCTACAGCAGTTCTTAGATGATCAAACATGTTAAGGTCCGTGTCCAACTCAGTTCTAGAGCACTGTGGCACAATCCACTTTGATTATTCATTGTGATGCAATGAAGGGCTTCACAAAATGTGCCCAGATAGAAAACTCCAATGGAAGGCAATGTGGAAAAATCCATATTTTAGAGATGCTCAAACAAGAATCAGTCTCAGTATATCTGTATAGTCACTGTATATAGATGTTATTGCAAATGTCTTTATACATGGCAGCCATTACTGTATTCTCCAAGCTGTGATCACCAGCACATACACATATGCTCACATTCACACACACTCCCCTTTTTCCATACTGGGGGGGAAAAAACCCTAATGCAGAAGATGTAAAAATGCAATGGACAATTGGTTGATTGATTGATTATGTGCCATCAAGTGGGTGTTGACTTTTAGTGACCACATAGATAGATTTTCCTCCAGGAGGATCTGTCCCCGAACTAGTCCTTCAGGTCTTCCAACTGTGCACCCATGGCCGTTGCAACTGAGTCCATCCACCTTGCTACTGGTTGTGACAATAAGCAAGGGCTCCTCTTTTATAAGGATCCTAATACTAAGTGTGGCACGTAGAAGGTCCTTTTTACCTCCATCTCTCATTTTTCTAACTCTTAGCTCCATCCCATTGCTATACTTGCTAAATCTATCAATCAATCAATCAGTCAATCAATCAATCAATCAATCTTTGCCCCCAAAGAGTTATGTGCACTAACTTCAAAGGACAACGTTGCTCTCACCACATGGTGCTCCAGAATTAGACTGACCATATTTCCTTAAGACAAAAATGGGACAAGAGGAATAGGCGGGGGTGGAGCGGCTGGTTGGGGGGGCCAGGGGGGTCACCTCTGCCTGTAGGCATGCAGGGGGTGGGCGTGGCGGCACGGTGGGTTGGGGTGGAGCAGCTGGTTGGGGGGCCGGAGGGTTTGCCTCCACCTATCAGTGTGTGGGAGGGGCAGGCTGGGCAGCACAATGGGCGGGGGCGGAGCAGCTGATTGGAGGGAACCCAGAAGGGGAATCGCCTCCGCCTGTCGTGGTGCTGGGCCTGCCTCTCCCACCTTCTTTGCCGTGCGCTGGTGGGCGGGGGCAATTCCTCCTCCGGGTTCCCTCCGGTCGGCTGCTCTGCCTCCGCCTGTTCCTGAAAAACAGGACAAAACCGGCATTTATGTTAAAACGACGGGACGGTTGGGAAAAGGGGAAAAAACGGAACTGTCCCATTCAAAACAGGACGTATGGTCAGCCTATCCAGAATAAATGAACTTACAAGAGCAGGACAAATGAAATTATCTGACAATTCTAATTAGAGCCGGGACAGTAGAGTAAGCAATTGTACAAACACCTCTCTGTGTTGTTACTGAGGGGAGTCTGAACTCATACAGTATCTCAAGGAGATTAAGGTGACTATGATTATGCCCACCCACTATGATGAAGTGCCAGGGCAAAGGAGGATGGTAAAGAGGTCAAAAGGCCAAATCATCATATCCTAAAGTACTACCTTGCAGACCTGCCAGATTTCTAAACCAAATTACTGTTCCCAAATTAAGGAGGGTTTTGACCTTGGCACAGTTTAATGCACTTCCATCAGCAGTTTTAGAGGGCACATCCCATTTAAATCCAGACTTTGCCCATGTGGTGAAGGAGCCTTGAAACCACCAGGTATGTTTTATTAAACTGTTCATTTTATGCTGACACTTGTCATGAGCTGCTAACCCCACACCTAATTGAATATCCTGGTCACTCTGACCAGTTTTATTTAAAACATTTACTTTCAGGTTCAAATGATTCTATTTCCTTAAGCGTGGCCAAATGTTGTCATGTCATTTGTAAGATGCACAGCAAATTGTTTGATCTGTTTATCTAATTGGCTAATCAATATTAGTTATATGTATGCAATGTGTTTCATGGGCTGGCCATTGACTGCAATAAAGATACTTGTCCTAAAGGATTACACTTTTACTGTTCTATTTTTTTTCTTACACTTTAAGGAAATAAGGACAATGGCAGAATGACATGAGTGCACACGGCTGCTATTTTCAACCCTTTATTCATTTTTTTTTCACATGGTAGAAGTGTTCAAATGAATTTGTGCTTCTCTCTTCTCTTTGCAGGATGCATAGATTGTTCAACTCGATGATGTTCCTTAATTACCTTGTGTTGTGTAACTTGCTGGCACATTTTCATTTCTTTTCTGTCATGTGTGATGCCCTTTTGAAGGCAACATCTGCCAGCATATTTTCCTTGCAATCTTCCTCCTCTGGCAAGATGCAGTTCGAATTATAGGTGTTCACGGGGAGAATTAATATGGTTCCAGGCTCATCTCTCGGGTTTCCTGGACTGATTCCCATTGGCTAGATCCTAGTTCATGAGAGGACTGCTCTCCAATAAGTACTGGCTGGAGCAGGACAGCATCCAAATTTGATTCCATGTCATTTACATGTACATTTAATTCAAATTCAAACAAGTGAATATGACTACTCTCTAGCCACCTATTCAATAATGCCCCCTTTCTGCTATGTTACAGATTTTAATTCAGATGCAACATTTGGAGGTCTAAGGCTTCCAAAGGTCTTCTGGCTATGAAAACTTTTTCAGCATGGAGACCCTTATCCCCTCATGATAAATCTCTGAGCTGCCACATGCCAGCAGTGACGGTTGTCAAGCCATAGGAAAACATGCATATCTTACATACACACAAACACACACATAATCTATTTGTGCATATTCACTATACTTATTTTTTTTATTATTTACTAATAAGGAGGAGGGGAGAGCTTCTCAATATTTTTTGCTCAAGCATTTCAGTGTTTCAGTGCCAAGGAAAATTGCTTCTAGCATACATCTCAGCCATCATTAGTCTGTAAAAGTAAGTGTCATGCCCAGGGTCTTCAGAGTAAAAAGCTAACAGTGAAATGCCTGCAATCTTAAGTTGAAGTAATGGATATGATTTGCTACTATGGCCACAATCCTGAGATTTTCTCAGTAATATTGCATTGTTTTATAGAATGCTTTCCTTCATCTGATTTCCCCTTAAGTAAAGGTAAAGGTACCCCCCGCACATTTGTGCAGTCGTGTCCGACTCTAGGGGCCGGTGCTCATCTCCGTTTGTTAGCCGAAGAGCCAGCGTTGTCCGAAGACACTTCCACGGTCATGTGGCCGCATGACGCCGCGGAACGCTGTTACCTTCCCACCGAAGTGGTACCTATTAATCTACTTGCATTTACATGCTTTCGAATTGCTAGGTTGGCAAGAGCTGGAGCTAGTGCAGGAGCTCACTCTGCACGCAGGGCTAGGGATTCGAACCTCCGAACTTGCGATCTTCCAATCGACAAGCCTGGCGTCTTACCTGCTGAGCCACCACGCCCCTTGCTGAGCCACCACGCCCCTCTGATTTCCCCTTACCTGACTGCATAATTTCCTTACAGGGACCTTCTCTGCTGCACTTATTCTTAGTCTGTAGCATGCTTATTTGGGTTCTGTAAGGTGTACTGAATGTTGTTGTTGTTGTTGTTCAGTCGTTTAGTCGTGTCCGACTCTTCGTGACCTCATGGACCATAGCACGCCAGGCCTTCCTGTCCTCCACTGTCTCCCAGAGTTTACTCAAATTCATGTTCATTTCATCGGTGATGCTATCTAACCATCTCATCCTCTGCCGTCCCCTTATCCCTTTGCCTTCAGTCTTTCCCAGCACCAGGGTCTTTTCCAGTGAGTCCTCTCTTCGCATTAGGTGGCCAAAGTATTTGAGCTTCAGCTTCAGCATCTGTCCTTCCAATGAGCAGTCAGGGTTGATTTCCTTTAGGATTGCATATGTGTACTGAATGGGATTAATTAATTCATAATCCTTTATTTGGGTCAAAAGCAATTGATAGCTATCAGGATGTTCTGCAAAGACTCATAGTTATGATGCCTGGGGAAAATAGCAGTTTTGCCAGAATTACTGACTTATGCTAGAACCTTGATCAGGTATTTTGTCAAGTATGCTCTTCACCAAAGCTCATTTGTCATTCTCTATCATCTTGACCCTTATGTCCCCTCTATTTCTCAAGCAATCAGTCACTCCTGGGTGTTGGTCTACATGATTTGAAGGAGAGTTTGGTTTGTGTTACAATTCTAATACACACCATACAATATATTTCCAGTGAGAGCTCCTCCATAGTTCATATGCAATTATGTGCAGTGATCAAGATAATTTTAGACTTTTGGAATCAATGATCTGAGGAAAACTTCAGACCATAATGTGCATGCCCTTTACTTACTTTGAAAAGTGGGGTTCTTGATTTTCTCTAACATCCTGACCTGAGACACCAGGTGTAATCCTAGCCACAGACTCAAATCCACCCAGGCAAAAAACCGTGATATGGCTGAAACTCCTTATGAATGTCCCCCGTGTTCATTCAAGTGACTTTGGCTTCCTGCAGATATACATGTGTTCATTGTGTCTACAGAAGGGAACATTTCAAGTGTACACCTGTGCATGAGAGCCAGAATCCTGCCTTGTTATGTTCCTAATTCATGTAGAAATCAGTATGCATACAATTGTAGGTGTCAAGGTTTTTCTCTGACACACAGAAGTCATACATCATTTGTGAGATATTGGTGGGTGGGTTTTTACAATTTCTAGAAAACCTTAATTGGGCTTTTCTGAAACAGGCACATGATATATCTACTATATATATGTAGTATCTACTGAGTAAGGGACACTACCATAAAGCCAAAGGAAAGCCAGAGGAAAGGTGGCAAATGCAATTACCATGTAAAGTTTGAAGATGATGGTGGCCCTTCCATGCTTCAGGTAAGAATCTTTTCCAGCTCAATTAGAGATGCCAGGATTCAATCTTGGATTTTTGTAAATGCAACGTTTGTACACTATCCTTGCAGATAATAGTGGCCTAGATCTCAGATGACTTTCTCTAATCAAGGCCATTAGTACTGTATCAGAAACTATCATTTGGAGGACAGATGCTAGCAATTTGAGGACTTTTCCTGAACATTGTACATAAAAGAGAATTAGGACATCCCTCGAGATTCCAATCCCTTTCAGGATCAATTTAGGACTTTCATTACAATAACTTGTCCTTTCTAAATAGACATACCTAATAGAAACAATGAAAATAATGTTCCTACTCTTGTCCCTGACCATCTGTCATTTCTTTCCAGATGTTGCTAGCCCGCTGATATAAGACTTCTGTTAACTGTTAATAAGAACAATGATTTAGCTCATTGATTACTTTCTTCTGCCTTCTAAATATCTCCACTGTGGTCCAAATCAGAATAATATTTCTGAAGATGAGTGTATTAGAGAGGACAGTAAAATTACAGTTTAATGCAAATTGAGGTTCTGAAATTTATATGGGTTCCAGCAATAGTTCTAATGAGGAAATATCATGCACATGTGCACTATCTTTCATTAAGAAAGGGAACTTTTACGCTGCAAGCACTGGGACTATTAGAAACTTTACCCTACTACAGGGCTTTCCAAACTTTTGCTGTTGGTGACACATCAACGGCCGGCACGCAAAAACCCGGAAGTGCTGTTGCCGCTGCGGCACGCAAAATCCCGGAAGTGCCGGTGGCGGCGCTTCCGGGTTGCCGCTGCCGCCGCCGTCTCACTTTTGGGTTTTTGCATACTGTGGCAGCGGCGGCAGCAGCGGCGTCCTGGAACCTGGAAGAGCTGTTGGCCCGCCACCGCCGCTGCTGCGTGCGCTGCCACATGCAGTGGCGGTGCACCATCAGCGCTTCTGGGTTGTCACGTGACATACTTGGGGCCCCCAGGCGACACAGTACTGTGTCGCAACACACAGTTTGGAAAGCCCTGCCCTACTGGTAAAGCTGGACTATAGGGACAACATGGAAATGCTGCTTATATACTGACCTCCCATGGCAGAGCAGCTTCCCTGCCTGAGCTGCTGGACCTCCTTCTAGAATTAGCTGTGGAATGCCTGAGGCTGATTGTTCTTGGGGACTTCAACCTGCTTTCTATGGGAGAAGGATTGGAGGCAGCTCAGGAGTTCATGGTTCATACAGTGCTTAACATGTGGCAGAGGCCACACACTTTTGCCTTGAGGCATATGCAACATGATCTAAGGCTTGAGGACATTAATCTCTTGTCATGGTCAGATTATCCCTGTTTGCTATGGCGTCATCTGGCACCACAAAACTCAGTGGGAGGATGAGTTTACCTGCTCAATTTGCCCCAGGCTTCTAATGGAACCACTTGACTTCCAGAGGGTGCTTGCAGAGTTTCTCAAGCTGAAGGTGGGTAGTTCCATCAAGGCCCTAACCATCTGCTGGAATAGGGAGGGCAGCAGCATCCTTGCACAAAATTGCACCTTAACAGCCACTCCCAGATCACTGACCTGGGGAGATCCTAGGTTTTGTGTGGAACTTTGTGGAATGATGCAAACCAAGAGATGCCTGAAAGTGGTACTGATTTAAAATGAAGAGTGAATCTGACAAAGCTTGTGGAGGAGCCCTTATTCAGGCCAACACTATGGAGATAACTGTGATAAAACTTTGATATTTCTCCATTCTTATTGTGTCCACAGATTGCCATCCAGTGGCCCTTTTTAAAGTGACCCATACCCTATTGAGTAAGTATGGGCAGAAAGATGTAAAGGTGTAAAGGTTTTTCTCTGACACACAGAAGTCATACATCATTTGTGAGATATTGGTGGGTGGGTTTTTACAATTTCTAGAAAACCTTGTTAAACGGCTGTTATAAGGAATTTTCTAGGCAACTGGAGAACAAAGTTGCTCAGATTTGCTCAGAGCTTAATGCTAGCTGGGCAGTCCAGAGAAGATGGCTGAGGTCTCACCTTGTCATGTTATCTGGGATGAGTTTGACCCTGTCAGATCTGAGGAAGTAGAAAAAGGCCTCTGCAGTATCAGGTGAGCCATTTGTATCCTGGACCCCTGTCCCTCCTGGTTAGTGAAAACCTCCAGGGAGGTAAGAGGGGGCTGGATCAGAGTGGTGATGAGTTCATCGTTGAGAGAAGTATTACCACATTCTCCTCAAGAAGTCATCACTCAACCCAGATATACTGGGCAATTATTGAACATTTTAGGGAAGGTTGTGGAGAAAATGGTTGGGCTACAAGTGCAGAGGGTCCTTGAGGAAATGGATTATTCAATATGAGTTCAGGTCCAGGTTCAGTTACTTCCTTAATCTTTACTCCTGACTCAGTCACCTCAGTCACATAAGTCATTATGCACATTGTAATACCTACAATCAGCTTATTACAATTTAAAGGTTAAAGTAAAGGTTTCCCCTGCACAGTCGTGTCCGACTCTAGGGGCCGGTGCTCATCTCCGTTTGTTAGCCGAAGAGCCAGCGCTGTCCAAAGACGCTTCCGTGGTCATGTGGCCAGCATGACGCCCGTGAAACGCTGTTACCATCCCACGGAAATGGTATCTATTAATCTACTTGCATTTGCATGCTTTCGAATTGCTAGGTTGGCAAGAGCTGGGGCGAGTGCGTGAGCTCACTCCATCACAATTTATTACAATTTATTTATTTATTACAATTTACAAATTAAAAATCTCATCATAGGATAACCACATATACTGGCAGATTGCAACCCAGTAGCTCAGGGACAATGAACTTGCCCTTGATTCTAAGGGCACTGGGATAACTGGCAAACATCTTATCATCTTATCTCATCTAATCTACCTTATCAATTTATTATTTTATTTTTAAAAATAGTAAATGAAGTACCAATCCATTTGCACTTTTTCTGATCTGTAATGAACTTATGCTCACTTCCCATGATGCTCTAAGGTCTGCTGTTCTCAACAGATTCTGAAAAATGTCAGTTGCAGCTTAACAGTATATGCACAAGGGCATTGAATATTTACAAGCAAAAGTTCATGCAGCCTTCACAAATTACAAAAAAAATTCTGAACTATATAGAATGTCATTTGTGAAAAGACTCTGTTATCATGGGAGGCATGTGTTTGGCAGAAAAGCATCTTAGCATGTGTTTGGGAATTACTAGACAGCAGGTTGCATTTTGGCCTCGTCTGTCTGTCTGTCTGTCTGTCTGTCTGTCCGTCCGTCCGTCCGTCCGTCCGTCCATCCATCCATCCTCATTTATGTCCTCCTGTTCACTAAAAGTAGTAGTCCTTGATGGAGTGATTTCCCTTACCAATTAAGGTGCAATTGATTGATTGATTATGTGACATCAAGTCATTGTTGACTCTTAGTGACTACCTAGATAGACCTTCTTCAAGATAATCTATCCCCAACCTGGCCCTTCAGCTCTCACAATCAGTCCGTTCGGTAATCAAGGCTATCCAACTTGCTGCTGGCCATCATCTTCTCTTTACTTCCTCCTTTCCTAGAATTATAGATGTTTCAAGAGAAAAATATAGGGGCGTGGTGGCTCAGTGGGTAAGACGGCCAGGCTTGTCGATCGGAAGATCACAAGTTCGGAGGTTCGAATCCCTAGCCCTGCGTGCGGAGTGAGCTCCCGCACTCGCCCCAGCTCTTGCCAACCTAGCAATTCGAAAGCATGCAAATGCAAGTAGATGAATAGGTACCACTTCGGTGGGTAGGTAACAGCGTTCCGCGCGTGTCATGCGGCCACATGACCGTGGAAGTGTCTTCGGACAACGCTGGCTCTTTGGCTAACAAACGGAGATGAGCACCGGCCCCTAGAGTCGGACACGACTGCACAAATGTGCAGGGGGTACCTTTACCTTTTTACAAGAGAGCTGGGTCTTCTCATAATGTCTCCAAAATACCACATTTTGAGCCTGGCCATTTGCGCCAAGAATGAAAACTGTAGATTAATTTGTTCTACTATCCATTTGTTTGTTTTCTGGTTCCAATACCAATGTTTGAAAACATCAATACTCTTTTCTATTCTGTTTCTTCAAAATTCAGCTTTCACTTCCATCGAGGGTCACAGGTCACTGCATGATTCAGAACTTTGTAGGTATAGACACATCACATCATCTGAATACCTTTTTCAAGAGCTTCATTGCTACATTACCAAATGCTAGTCTGTAGTGTATTTCTTGACTACTCTTTCCTTTACTATTGATAAGGTAAAGGTTCCCCCTGCACATTTGTGCAGTCGTGTCCGACTCTAGGGGCCGGTGCTCATCTCCGTTTGTTAGCCGAAGAGCCAGCGTTGTCCGAAGATGCTTCCACGGTCATGTGGCCGCATGACACGCACAGAACGCTGTTACCTACCCACCGAAGTGGTACCTATTCATCTACTTGCATTTGCATGCTTTCGAATTGCTAGGTTGGCAAGAGCTGGAGCTAGTGTGGGAGCTCACTCTGCACGCAGGGCTAGGGATTCGAACCTCCGAACTTGTGACCTTCCGATCAAGAAGCCTGGCGTCTTACCTGCTGAGCCACCACGCCCCTTTACTGTTGATAGTTGATCCTAAAAGGCAAAAGCTATCCACCCCTTCAATATCTTCTTGTTAATTCTAAAGCTGGTTGATGGACTTTTAATTTGTTTGGTCTTTATACTTCATCATAGACCCATTATTTTTTACTATGCTCCTTGACTCTTTTTAGAGCTTGCAGATCATTTACATTTTCAGCTATCCATAGTGTCATCGGCAAAGTGCAGCTTATTGATGTTTCTCCATCTGATTTTAAAACCACCATCATCTTCTTCCAATCCAGCTTCCCTTGTCTCATTCTTTTGTTGACTGGGAACCATTTTGTCTCACCATGTTTAATCCAGACTGGGGCTTCCTGTACTATGGATAGGTTTTACATGAGGACAATGAGATCTTCTGGGATTTCCATTTTCTCAGCTTTTCCACCCATCTCTTGTAGACTGCAGCAAGAGTCCCTGCTGTGTGCCCTCAGCCATGACTAGTAGGCAGTGTCTTGGCCAAAGGGAAATGTTTCTGGCTGCCACATGGCCTCTTGACCTTCTCTGGAAGTCGGCGCAAGACTATCCCAGTTGTTGGTGGGCTAGGAAATGAAGGCCAAAGGACCTTTGCTCCACCCCTCCCTTGTTGCTTCTGAAGGGGAAAAAGAACAAGCCCCTTCCCCTTTTAGTGAGTGGAGTCTGCACTTTCTGCTTTGAAACATGTTTATTGTAACTGTGTGAGGGGAGAATACAAGGTACTGGATAATTTAGTGTCCTAAACTGACTGTTACATACAAGGCTGAGTTAGTTCATCAGCCATTGGATTCCATTTTCATTTTCATTTTCATTTATATTTATTTTTAGCTTTATATGTTGTAATGCAGCGGTCCCCAACCTTTTTGGCACCAGGGATCGGTTCGTGGAAGACAATTTTTCCACGGACCGGGGAGGGGGGGATGGCACAGTGCGGGAAAGAGGCGCAGACGGAAGTGGTAAATAAAATAATGGGTGGGCCATGCACGAACTAAAATAAGCGTCAGATTCTGACTTCTCATAAGGAGCATGCAACCTAGTTCCCTCGCATGTGCAGTTTACAGTAGGGCCCGTGCTCCTATGAGAATCTAATGCCGCTGCTGATCTGACAGGAAGCGGAGCTCAGGCTGTAATGTGAGTGATGGGGAGTGGCTGTAAATACAGATGAAGCTTCACTTGCTCACCTACCGTTCACCTCCTGCTGTGTGGCCCGGTTCCTAACAGGCCACGGACCGGTACCGGTCCATGGCCCGAGGGTTGGGGACCCCTGTTGTAATGTATATATTGTAACTTATTGTTTTAATGTTTGAGTTGGTGTAAACCACACAGAGTCCCTCTGGTAGGAGGAGATGGGTGGTGACAAATCTAATAAATAAATAAATAATAAATAAAATAATTTTCGTCCAGTCTCCCACCTCCCATTTTTGGAGAAGGTTGTTGAGAAGGTGGTGGCATTGCAGCTCCAGAGGATTCTGGATGAAACGGATTATCTAGACCCCTTTCAGTCAGGTTTCAGGCCGGGATATGGGATGGAAACTGCATTGGTCGCACTTATGGATGATCTTTGGCAGGAGGGCGATGGAGGCAGTGCATCCATCCTTGCTCTTCTTGACCTCTCAGCGGGTTTGGATACCATCGACCATGGTATCCTTTTGGGTCAGCTTAGGGAGTTGGAGGTGGGCAGCGTGGTTCTGTGCTGGTTCACCTCCTTCCTCCAGGACTGGTCCCAGTTGGTGTTGATTGGGAGAGAGATTCAGCCTGCGGCCTCTTCTCTGTGGGGTGCTGCAGGGCTCAGTACTCTCTGCTCCTTTTTAACATCTACATGAAACTGCTGGGTGAGATTATCCGTCACCACGGGATGAGACATCATCAATACGCTGATGATACCCAATTATACATCTCCATCCCGGGTGAAGTAAGTGATGCAGTGACCACCCTGTCCAAGTGCCTGTGGGGCTGTGGGGGCCTGGATGGGGAAAAACAGGCTTCGGCTGAACCCTGGTAAGACAGAGTGGCTGTGGATTAATGGCTCCTCGGCATCTGGGAAATTATCTTTAGTTCTGGATGGGGTTGCACTGCCCCAGATAGACCTGGTGCGTAACTTGGGGGTCCTCTTGGACTCACGACTCCTGCTAGAAGAGCAGGTGGCAGTCGTGGACAGGAGGGCCTTTTCTCAACTTCATGTTGTGCACCAGTTACGCCCTGGTTATCTCCCATATATACTACTGCAATGTGCTCTACATGGGGCTACCCTTGAAGAATATCCAGAAGCTACAGCTGATCCAGAATGCAGCTGTGCGGGCAATTTTAAGGGCCCCAAGGCAGACACATGTAACACCTTTGCTGCGCGAGCTACACTGGGTTCCAGTTTGCTTCCAGGTCCAATTCAAGGTGTTGATTATGACCTTTAAAGCTCTACATGGCATGGGTCCAGGTTACCTAAGGGACCATCTCATCACCATCACATCGACCTGTCCCACCCAGGCATGCAGAGAGGGCATCCTACGGACCCCATCCATTAAAGAATTCCATCTGGCGGGGTCACAGAAGCATGCCTTCTCTGCAGTAGCCCCTGCCCTTTGGAACATTCTTCCCCTGGAGGTAAGACAGCCCCCCTCACTCCTGGACTTCCAAAAATACTTAAAACCTGGTTTTGTCAACATTTGTCAAGGAGAATGGTCACCCCTGGGGATGGCTAGCTCCCTAGAATGGCCCTAGAGTGGCCCTTTTTTACTCATGGACTGAAGAAGAGCTTTTGCCATCTGGATTTTATCATATTTTATAACTTATTATTTCTATATGTATTTTACTGTATTTATAACTGTATTGTAATTAATTGTGTTTTATTATAAACTGCCCAGGGGGAGATTATTTATTATAAACTCTCCCCTTGGGGGAGATGGGCGGTGATAAATTCAACAAATAAATAAATAAACCACACCAGCCCTCCGGTCAGATTCTGACAAGCACATTCCTCCTGATCCAAAGCGTACCAAAGATCTGCTCCTGCTTGCCTTGGTGATCCAAAACATCTCTTTGGGTCAACAAAGTTGACAGGGCAAGGCACCATCCTACAGTTGGAGCTGCTGGAGCCCAAATCCTGACAGGGTGGCTCAGCTGGCATCTGCCTTCATCATGGTCCTGCCTTGCTTCCTTGTCCCTTTCCTCATTAACTCACCCACTTCCACTACTGTGTTTGTGGTTTTTCTAGGTCACCTTTGTCAGGAGACTGAGTTTCATAGATGGGTGTGGGATGGCCACTGAGTGGAAGCTGATGGCTGTTTTGTGACCATGCAGGTATGCAGCTTAGAGGGAACATTGCCTTGAGATGTTTTAGAAACCTTTCTTTGTTTTTCCATGCCTGTTTCTATCTTTATTGTTTTACAGATGCCAATGTAATACCGTTTCATGTCCCTTCTAACAACTCTCTGAAATTCTTTGTTAAGTTTCTTCCTGAAATCTTCATTTTTCTTGGCTTTGGCTTCTGTTCTCCTTTAGCTTCTGTTCTCCTCTGTTTGTTCTAATATCCAGTTTGCTTTCTCCTGTTTCTTGGTCTTTGGCAGTCTCTTTTCATAATCATCCTTAACCATTTTTTGTTTGTTTGTTTCATTCCTCAGTTTTTCGGGTTCCCTGACTCCGAACAGTCACTCACGCCCTTGTCATCTCCCGTATAGACTATTGTAATGCGATCTACATGGGGCTACCCTTGAAGAGTATCCGGAAGCTTCAGCTGGTGCAGAATGCAGCGGCACGAGCAGTTATGAGTGCCAGAAGATCGGCACATGTGACACCCCTGCTGCGCGAGCTGCATTGGGTGCCAGTTTGCTTCCGGGTCCAATTCAAGGTGTTGGTGATTACCTTTAAAGCCCTACATGGCATAGGACCAGGGTACCTGAGGGACCGTCTCGTCCCGATAATGTCGGCCCGCCCCACCCGTGCATGCAGAGAGGGCATGCTTCGGACCCCCTCAACAAGAGAATTCCATCTAGCGGGGTCCAGGAGGCGTGCCTTCTCTGCGATAGCGCCCGCCTTGTGGAATATCCTGCCCCCGGAGGTGAGACTGGCCCCCTCCCTCCTGGCCTTTCGGAAGGCCCTTAAGACCTGGCTCTGCCACCTGGCCTGGGACGACGGAGGTGGTAGTGCCTCCTGGGGTTGGCTGGCCCCATAGCTCCACTATCTATTCTGCGGGTCCAAGCCCATCCTGGATTTTATTTTATTATGTTTTGTTTGTGTTTTTAGATATTTTGTACAGTTTTTAAATTTTTATTTATTGTAACCCGCCCAGAGTCCCTTGCATGGGAGATGGGCGGGGAATAAGTTTGAAAAATAAATAATAAAATAAATAAAATAAATGAGTTACAGGACTTCAAAGCAATTGAAGTATATGCTAAAGAACATATTGTAGAAACTGGTTGGCTTTGTTCTTCTGCATTAGCTTGACTTGGAACTTGCACATGAGCTGTTAATAATCTGTTCCACATTCAGCACCTGCCCACATCATTGCTGTTACAGATGAGCTTTTCTACCTCCTTGTACCAATAGTATAGTCAATTTGATTTCTGCATTTTCTGGTGATGTCTATGTGTGTAGGCATAATTTTGGTTGTTTGAAGAATGTGTTATCAATAAAGAAGTCACTGGATTGGCAGAAACTGATATCACAAATCATTATCCTGCTTTATTTCTGTTTCCTATGCCATACAGTCCAACTACGTTTTCTTCTTTACTATTTCCAACTTCAATATTCCGGTCTTCAAGCATGCAGCACATCTTGCTTGCATGTTTTGTCAATTTCAGATTGGACTTGACAATAAAAATCATTAACCTCCTATTCTTCTGCATCAGTGGTTGGAACATAAAGTTGGATAACTGTCATATTAAAGGGTTGTCTGTGAAGTCTAATTTATATTATTCGGTCATTGACTGCATTGTCCTGTATTTGCATATCCTTCCTGACTATGAAAATAACACTTTTCCTTCTTTGTTTTTCACGCCCAGTATGATCATCTGTGTTCCGCACAACGCTGGCTCTTCCGCTAACAAACGGAGATGAGCACCGGCCCCTAGGGGAGCCTTTACCTTTTTATGATCATCTGACTGGAAGTGTCTAATTGCAGTTGATTTAAATTTGCTCAAGATGCCAATGTGCAGTCCTTTCATTTCATCTTTCTCTGTACTGAGCTTTCCCATGTTCATGTTTCTTACATTCCATGTTCCTGATATAATTCTGCCTTTGCAGCTTTGGATTTTCCTTTCCTGCATGGCAGCATCAGCAACTAGACATCCTGAAGCTTTAATCTAGCCAATTCATGAACACCATTAGTACTGTAAAATATCCTCAACTCTTCCTCAGTAGCATATTGAATGCCTTCTGACCTGAGGGGCCCATCATCCAGCATTGTATCATCAATCATGTTTCCTTGTCTATCCATGTGGCTTTCTTCGTAAAATACAGGAGTAATTTACCACTGCCTTCTCCCGCACAGTATGAATTGATGCCTTTTCCATTCTCACTAAAGTGACCAGCATCTTCCCATATTGCTTCTGCCTTCTTGGTTTAAGTGGGCAGCTGGGAGACTTACTCTTTGGCTGATCCTGCTGGGAGTATATACTCATGAGGTACCCTCTTGATATTTTTTGCTCCTCCCTTCCAGGAATGCAACTGAGATGCAACCAGAATCCATCTTTCGAAACTCAGTACTAGAGGAATTATTAAGGAAATAACATTCACTTAGCTCTGCAGTATTCACATAGCATCAATTTCTTCTGTCTGCTGATATTATTGGATTATTGCAAATATTTAATGGAGGGACACTGATTAAGTGCATTAATAACATATTAATTAAATGTGTTAATAAAATGTTATTTTCATTCATTAACACTGCTCAGGTTTTAGAATTCAGTGTAGTTTGGTTTCCTGCTCTATAGTATTAGGTAGTATAGGTAGTACTTAATTGTATTAAGAAAAAGATGAGGAGAGGGAGGGAGGGAGGAAGGAAGGAAAGTGTGGTGTTCCCAGTAAAACATAATGAGTACATACCTACCAAAGAGAAGCTTCCATATAATCCAATCTAATCCATTTTTGGGGCCTGTGAACACATTTGGAATGCTGAGAGCATGCTGCTGTAGGTGCCATCAAAAACTGGCTGCCAATGTGGACATGGCCAGTCACTAAATATTTAACCTGGTGGAAATTATCCCCCACCCCATTTCCCTAGTGTGCTACTTACCACTTTCATCTCACTTCTGACTTTTTGGCTGAATACAGATGGGCACACTCCCAAAAAAATTCTTGGGCAACAACCACTGACTGTATATACTATCTAAAATAAGAAAGCCCAGGGGCATTCTTCTAAATAAAGGGAATGCCAGAGGCTTATGCTTTGCAGTGTTCCAGATTCCCTAAAAAAAAATAAAACTACTATGGGGAAAAAAATTAAGGTGTGACAGGGAGGTTCCAGGGGAGGTACCTACAAGATGCTTAACCTACATCTGAGTGAAGGTGCCACTGTTCAGTCCAGCTAAATGGTTCAGTTACAAATGTGATGTTTCAGAAAAGGCATTTTGGGAAGCAGCAGCCTGCCTTGGGTTTTCCATTGTAAAGACACTTGTTTAGAAATGTTAAGAACATTTTTGAGCCATCATGTTATCTCCCTGTAAATTGAAGCCCTTTCCTCCATTTTGCCTTATTTTGCCCTTTCCTCGGCTAGTATTACCTAGCTAGCCAAAAGCAAAGACAATGTCTCTCTCTTACCTCAGTAGTTAAAAGTAGTTCACTTGTAATTTTATTTGTATTTATTTAAATTTGTATTACCACCCATCTCCCCCATCGGGGGACCCTGGGCGGTTCACAATAAAACAGTAGATTATAATAGATTAGTATATTTCCTTTTATGTTAAACTGATGATAGAAAGGAACATAAAAGAGTGAGCAATTCTTTTCCAAAGATCAAAAACAAAGTTGATCTACGAAAAATACTTAACCCTCCTCAAATGTTAGCATTACGTCCCCTCCTCCTCCTCCATTGACCCCCCTCCAGAAATCCCTATTGGTATGCAATTCTGCGACATTATTGGGTTGTGTTCTGTCCTCTCCTGTTTCTTGTGAACATTCCTTGGAGCATTCTCAGCTGTGAAACCAACCTGCTATAAGCAAAACAGTTTCTCTACCCCTTTAAGCTTTGTTAGCCACAGGCCTTCCTAAGAAGAAGGCTAATCACATTATTCAAGACAATGAAGGCATATCAGGAAATACACATCCTGGAGACCTCTGCTTGAACACCCTGCAGACATAATTCCTTGAAGAAAAACCTAGTGACCTTTTCTAGAAGAGTCCCACAGCTCTTGAACCGAAGGCTTGTGCCGTTCCCTGGAGCAGCATTGCTGTGCTTAACATTTGATTGAAAGGCCCTTTGATAGAATGACTCATGTCAGGCTTCACATTTTGCTAAAGAAGCTTCTTCATTTTATTCTTGCAGCCAACTAGGCCTGTAGTTCTGTGTTCTTTGTTTGTGAGAAATCTCCATTCATTCTGTTTATTAAAACTATGAGATCCAGCACCAAGAGTGTTCATGCACTGACATGCCTTCTCTATAGGCAGAACTGGTGGCATTCTCCGTTCCTTTCTTAATTTTTATAATGTAGCAATATACATATGCCATATTTTGTTTTAATTAATGTTTAACTTCCTGCAAGCATGTGTATGTGTGTGTATACATCATTACACTTTGGAGTTATCTGTGTATTTAGCATTCTCTTGCTCTCTCCTAAGTCATTTTATTTAAGACAGTTTCTTCATTTCTTTCTTTGCTGTTGATGTTTGTTTATTTATTTATTTATTTATTTATTTAATTTTTATCCCGCCTTTATTATTTTTATAAATAACTCAAGGCGGCGAACATACCTAATACTCCTTCCTCCTCCTATTTTCCCCACAACAGCAACCCTGTGAGGTGAATTGGGCTGAGAGAGAGTGATTGGCCCAAGGTCACCCAGCCGGTTTTCATGCCTAAGGCGGGATTAGAACTCACACCATTAAAGAAACTAACAGAACAATTCTATCAACGTGTACGTAGAAGTAAATCCCACTAAGTTCAATGAGACCCACTCATTAGCACCAGAGGAACAATCAAACAGCACAGTATACCCTAATCAAGGAACTATTAACTCAGTCAATCAACCAAGTAGCAAACAACAGCCCAATCAAGGTACTACTAAGGAGAGTACAACACCCCCACCAACACAAGCAGGACAAGCCATGGTATATAAACAGAGAGCATGTTCCACTCCCTTTTTGCACTAAAGATGTTGCCTAGCCTGGCAATGAAACATCTGCAAGAAAACAACAAGGCTCAGAGAGCACCAAGGAGTCCACAGTTCAACCCTGAGCTACAAATATTCTCTTCAGTTGAGACCCACTCAGCTAGAACAAATATCTTTGAACACAGTGGGACATGCTTCCAAGTAAACTTGCATATAATAGTATTATTTGTATTTGGTATTTGTGCATCAGTAGAAAAGCAGCCACGTCATTTCAAAACATACAATGGGGCTAAATCAAAGCCTTGTATTGTTAAAATATCTATTTCTGAAAGATTCGATTGTTTGGCCAATATGACCAGAACCATGTAGATCCCATTATTTTCAATTTGTTCACATATTTTATTTGCAAATGGTTCTGTCCCAAAGAATCACAGTTGGATAGCAGCAATATTGTAGAGAGAGCACACAAGGAAACACAAAACCAGGACTTTTTCTAGCATGGTAGCAGTGTCATCATCATGTTATAATACCTGGATAATATCATAAAATTAGCTTCTTCTACAAGTGTCAAAGGTAATAAGCAGAGTTTTATATTTTACTGTTCTTTGCTTCCTCTTGTAATGGTGGATGTGTTTAGTAGAGAACAGACTACAGTTCTTTTAATTCCATGCTAAGAAAGGACTTTGCTGTACCTTCAGAATACTGGAGAAAACCATGGAGATAGACTGTCAGGAACAAGAGTGCATTCAGTCATAAGCCATGGGATAAATTCTGGGTGCTATCACTTTGGAGGGATATCTATGGGATTTACATCCAAAATGTCTGGAATCACAATGCCAACTTGATAACTGCCCCATACTTGCATTTTTACACAAAATTCAGAGCAGAATTATCACAGGAAAACCTCCAATTCATTCAAATATGGATGGGGAACAACAAGCTTCAGCTGAACCCTGGTAAGACAGAGTGGCTGTGGGTTGGGGGCTCCTCGGCATCCAGAATCTTACCATCTTTGGTTCTGGATGGGGTTGCACTGCCCCAAACAGATCCGGTGCAGAACCTGGGGGTTCTCCTGGACTCACAACTCCTGCTCAAAGAGCAGATGGCAGCCGTGGCCAGGGGAGCCTTTGCGCAGCTTCATGTTGTGCGCCAGCTACGCCCTTTCCTAGATCGGGAGACCCTCCGGTCAGTCACTCATGCCCTAGTCATCTCCTGTATAGACTATTGCAATGCGCTCTACATGGGGCAAGCCTTGAAGAGCATCTGGAAGATACAGCAGGTTCAGAATGCAGCCGCACAAGCAGTTTTAGGAGTCCCAAGGATGGCGCATATAACACCTTTGCTGCGTGAGCTGCATTGGGTTCCAGTTTGCTTCTGGGTCCATTCCAAGGTGTTGGTTATCACCTTTAAAGCCCTACATGGCATGGGTCCAGGTTACCTGAGGGACCGCCTCACCCCATTACATCGACCCATCCCACCCGGTCAGGCAGAGGGCATGTTACGGACCCTGTCCATGAGAGATTGTTGATTGGCAGGGTCCAGGAAGAGGGCCTTCGGAACCCCCGCCCTGTGGAATAAGTTACCCCCAGAGGTGAGGCAGGCCCCCACTCTCCTGGCCTTCCGAAAGGGAGTCAAGACTTGGCTGTGCCACCTCGGTTGGGGTGGGAGGGGGGATAGTCAATCATGGGGGTGGTTGGCACCTTGATGAGGCACTGGGAAATTTTATTGAGATTGTTGTTTCACCATCTTGGATTTTATATTTTATATTTTATATTTTTTTATATTTATAATGAATCTGTTATGATATTTTAATCATTTGTTATCTTAATTTGATTGTAAACCACCCAGAGTCGCTTGCCGAGATGGGCGGTGAAGAAATGTGATAAGTAAATAAATAGGTTGAGGACAGGGGACAGGTTCCTTTTAATTTCCTCTCTGGAGTGGTTAATTGTGCCAACTCCAGACTGGAGTAACAGGATACAATCATCCCTCAATCCACTTCACCATGTCCCTTTTCAGCCCCAATAACTGAAGGGTACAACACTTCAGATAAAACTTCAGGACCTTGTGTTACTCCCCAAAACCCCTGAGGAAGCACCCTGGAACCCTCCAAACACTGCTGCCTATTCAAGGTGCTCCCTGATCACTTTAAAAGTCCTTCATGGGTTGCAGGCTGGTTATCTTCAAGACTGGGGGACTGCCTCTCCCCAGTTGTATCTACCTGTCCCATCGGGTCTGGCAGGAGAGGCATGTTATGGGTTCCATCTGCCAAGGAGTTCCATCTGATGGGATCCAGGGGGTGACCCTTCTCTGCCGTGGCACCTGCCCTGTGGAACATCATCCCCCTGAGGTGAGATTGACCCCATGGTGAGATTGGCCCCAACCCTACTGATTTTGGGACATCCCTTAAACATGGTTTGGGCAGCAGGCTTGGAGATCCCATGGCAGTGGGGAGCTGGTGAAATGGCTTTATTGTATGTAAGCTCTTGAAGGCGCTCTCCCTTGGTTTTAGTTATATTTATGTTTTAATTATTCAATGGTTTTTTAAAGTTTTATTTTTCATTGTTCTGTTTTATTGTATGCCACCCAGAGTCACATTCATGAGAAGGGCTGCTGAATAAATTTGATAATAAACAAACAAACAAACAAACAAACAAAACAGAATCTGCCTGCCTAGGTGTAACTGTGGAGAGTACCTGGTGGGAGTCCCCACCCACAACAGGTGAGATGAGAGGAAACTTAGAGGTAGGCATTCTTTTCAGGAACTTCCCTTCTGTGTAAAGTCCTCTCACCAAATATAACAGCCACACCCTCATTCTTCATATTACTTCATCTCCTCTGTGTGTCTGCAGCTCACAAAAGCTTGGTTTTTTTTTAATAAAATGTCATAGAAAAGATGCTACCAGATTCCTGACTTTTGGCTCCCATAGACTAACCAGCTGTCCTCCTTATAATGCCCTAGTGCAGTGTTTCTCAACCTTGGCAACTTCAAGCTGTGTGGACTTCAACTCCCAGCATTCCCCAGCCAGCATGGGGACTTGAGGTGAGGATGAGAGATGTGCCTGAACTGAGATGAATCTGGCTACTGGGGTATTAGGAGGCTATTACGCTTATGCTTTTGTTGAGTTTAGGTGATATTACTATCATTATTAATGTATAATCTTGATATAGGTTGATTTGTCATAATTTATTTATAATAATAAAACAAATATTCTATAATCATTTATTGTAGGTGTTCCTAAGTTATGCTGTAAACCACTTGGCGTTCTTACGACTGAAGTGGCAGAGAAGCATTCGTACAATGAATGAAGAAATAAATACAAATTGTAATACAACAGAAGAGGGAAAATAATGAGTACATGAAGAGTAATAATTAACTGCATTTAGAAAATTTAAATTTAACTTAATGGAAATTAAACTTCTGTCTTTATCCCCCCAATTTTTGGAAGGTGACCTGTCACTCAAAGGCTGAGGATGGCCCTCAGCCCCCAAATTTTGGGTATTCCTGCCCTATACCCAGAAAGAGAAGATTTTCAGCACTGCAGCAGGTCGGTGTCTGTAGATAGGCCTCCTCCTCTAACCATGTCTGCAGCTCACAAAAGCTTGCTTTTTTAAAATAAAATGTCATAGAAAAGATGCTCTTTTGGCAGAAAGTTTTGGACACTGCTGAGAAAATGCCTGATGAACTCTGGCAAGAAGTTCAATCGCTTATCATTGGCGCAACAGATGATTACATACCATGCAAGAAGGCAGAGAAAAGGTGTAGATGGCTCTCAGAGAATACCATCCAAATAGCCGAGAGGAGAAAGGCAGCTAATGCAGTGGGCAATTGTGTAGAAGTAAGAAGATTGAATGCTGTTTTCCAAAGGGCAGCAAGGAAAGATTGTGACGTTTACTAGGAGAAACGTTGCAAACAATTAGAGGAAGACTATACAAAAGGACACACTAGGAATGCTTTTGCACAAATCAAAAAGATTCGGGCACCGTTCAAGGCTCGCAAAGGTATCATCAAGGATAAGCAAGGGAAAGAATTGTCTGACCAACAAGATGTCATGAATAGATGGCGAGAATATGCAGAAGAGCTGTATACTACTAGTACAGAGGAGCAACATCAAAGAGAGGAGGATAAGGAAACAGAACTAGAACCAGCCATCCTTGATGAAGAAGTCAAGTGGGCAATGAACCAACTGCAATACAACAAGGCCCCAGGAGTTGACAACATCCCTGCTGAATTGTTAAGGCCAGTACCAACTGCAATTATCAGAGCTTTGTGCCAGAAAATTTGGGAAACCAACACATGGCCACATAACTGGAAACAAACAGTGCTTATTCCATTGCCAAAAAAGGGCCATTCAAAGGAGTGTTCTAACTACCGCACTGTTGCTCTCATATCTCATGCTAGCAAGATTCTACTGAAAATCATACTTTCAGTATGAAAGTATGATTTTACATATCTCATGCTAGCTCCAATCATCAAAAGGTAACTGCCAGATGTCCAAGCTGGTTTCCGACAGGGCTGTGGCACCCGTGATCACATTGCAAATGCTCGATGGATAATGGAAAAATGTCGTGAATATCAAAAGAATATTTATATGTGCTTCATCGACTACAGGAAAGCTTTTGATTGTGTTGACCATGACAATCTATGGAGAACCCTAGCAGACCTTGGGGTGCCACTACATTTAGTGAAGTTGATGAAATCACTGTATGTAAATCAGGAAGCCACTGCACAAACTCAATATGGTGACACTGATTGGTTCAAGATTGAGAAAGGTGTGCGACAAGGTTGCATTCTGTCACCTTTCTTATTCAACTTGTACGCCAAAGTGATCATCAGGAAAATGGAGCTAGACGAATCAGAAATTGGGGTAAAAATTAGCGGAAGAAACATCAACAACCTTAGATACGTGGATGATACAACCCTCGTCTCAGAAACCCAGGAAGGCCTAAAGCACCTAATCATGAGACTCAAAGAAGAAAGCGAGAAGTTTGGCCTCTTTCTGAATATCATAAAGACCAAACTCATGACAACTGCAAAGAATGGAAACATCAAAATAGTAATTGATGGAAATGAGGTGGAATGCGTGGAAGAATTCACCTTTTTAGGATCAGTGGTCAATCAAAATGGAGAATGTAGCCAAGAAATTAAATGCTGAATCATGCTGGGTCGTACAGCAATGATAAGTATGAATCAAATTTGGAAAAGCAGGGATGTCAGCTTGATGACTAAGTGTAGACTAGTTTGCACTATCGTGTTCCCCATAACTACTTATGGCTGTGAAAGTTGGACAATGAAAAAGTTTGATTCAAGGAAAATTTATTTTTTTGAACTATGGTGTTGGAGAAGGCTCTTGCAAATCCCTTGGACTGCAAAGATAACAAATAAAGAAGTGTTGAAGTGCATAAAACCAGATATGTCACTAGAAGGAAAAATAACATAACTTAGACTTAGTTACTTCAGTCATGTCATGAGATCAACATTGTTGGAGAAAGATGTTATGCTTGGAATGGTCAGTGGCAAAAGACGACGGGGACGCCAAAGAACGCGCTGGTTGGATGTAATCAAAGCAGACACAGGCCAAAATTTAAAGCAACTGAAAAAAGCTGTACAAGATTGGAAATCATGGAGAGAGCTCTCTTATGGAATCGTCAAGGGTTGGATACAACTGAATGGAAAATTCGATTCGATTCAGACTTCACCTCCCAGAATTCCCCAGCCAGCATTGCTGGCTGGAGAATTCTAGAATGTGAAGTCCACACAGCTTAACATTGCCAAGGCTGAGAAACACTGATGAAGAGAGAAACACATTTATGCTAAGCAAGGCTGGGGGAATATCAGATTTCTTCCTCCTTCCAACTGATCAGAAATACACACAGTGCAAAATAGTTAACCATTACACTCCCCCATCATCAGGGCCACAACTAAGGGGGGAGGGAAGTGGGGTATGTGCCCTGGGCGCCTCACTGGGGGGGCAGCGCCAAAATGACAAAATAGTATTTGTATACTGTTTCCTGGCACGATTGCTGATAGGGCGCAGCATGAAATGGCGGGGGACCGCCCCCACCGGTGGTAATTGGCTGTGAGGCAGCATGGAGACAGGCTGGCTGGCCCACCCCCTGCCCTGAGGAGGCCAAGTGGCTCTCAAACATGCTCGCCATTGGCCAAAGCACCAGCCAATCTGCATCCACTGAGCACCACCCTCAGTCCCAGCCTGCCTCTGCGCAGCTGCACCCTGGCAGCCAAGCCGAGCACTTCTGCAGAGGCACCTCTTCCTGCCCGCCGTGCGTGCTTGATTCACCGGCGCTTGCTGTGGAGGGAGGGAGGCGCAGGGTGGTCCCCAGTGCCCCCTTCCTCACCCACATCCCACCGCGCTGCTGTTCCCCGTGGGGGATGAGGGACTCGACCCTGTGGAGGGGCGCAGAATCCATGTTTGCTCTGGGTGACAGAGACCCTAGTTGCAGGCCTGCCCATCATATTGCGCAATGCCATAATTACACCCTCAGAAAATATATCAAAATAACCATTGGGTAGATTAGTTGCGTGGTACGTTGTGTGTTTATGGCAGAAATATTGGGTGATAATTAGAATGCTATATCATATTCTGAGGAAGATTGTGATGCACTTGGTTTCTTTCATAGCAGAAGTAGGAAAACATCCTTATTTCTCCTAATTTAGTTCCTTTTTTCCAGTCACTGTTTGGGCTCATTTATGAATGAGTGCTTAGAGTTTGTTGCCACTAACCTAGTAAGATAACTATAGATATATTTCAACAATGCTTTTAACATTTGTTTTTAAAAGCTCCAATTCAGGAACAACCTTAGGATGTTTGCATCTTGGAAAACCATTTTCATATCAACTAATAAAATTATGTCTTCTCTACATTTGATGCTGTAATATAGCCAGCGTGCTGGTTCTGGAAGTTACAATGCCAAGGTATCTGAAGGACACTAGGCTGGGGAAAGCAACTTCTAATTAGATCCATAGCTGATCATAACCAAGGGCATGGATTATGTTCCTGAAGGTCTCAACTATCTAGAAATAATGGCTTATTGTAGATGCTGATCTCCAGGTTCAGTCTGTTGTAGCAGGGAATCTCTGGTTCTTTTTTTTAAATAATAATCTTATTAAAGATTATAATTACAAAGTAAAAATTAATAAAAACTAAAAAAAGATGGAAGAATAAAAAGAAAGAGTGGAAGGCACAGAAAAAGAAAAAAAAGGAAAAAAGAGAAGGAGAAGGAGAAGGAGAAGGAGAAGGAGAAGGAGAAGGAGAAATAAGAATATAGTAAAGAAAAAGAAAAAATATATAAAGAAATGACTTCCCACCTTCATCACAACAGTATAAATAATTTTAGTAACTTATCACCTTATCTTAAAGTACAACAAATGATCTCTTCTTCCTATATCCCATCTCTTATCTAAACAAATAAACAAATATGAATAAACAAATCCATAAAGCATTGTCATTTCAGTCCTGGTGTCAGCAAAAGTCTATTAAGGCTTACCAGAGATAACAACTTATCTATTTGAACCTTGACCAAATAAACCAACTTTATATTCCTTCCTTTTACCTCTAATGATATTAATCTTTAGTCCATTCAACTATTGTCATACAACTTGATTTCTTTTCCTTTTTTCTTGGTCCTTTCTCATAAGATTCTTCAAAACTTTAACAAGCCTATAAATCCAATATAGGAAAATTATCCAGGTCTCTCTCTCTTTTAAAAATCTTGTAGTTTAAATTTTCTTTTGCTAAGGGTTGAAGGAAACTCACCAGGTGCTGTCAAATCCAAAGGTTTCTAATACCTGAAACGCAGTTAATAAGCAATTTCCAAAAGTGATTAGAAAAGAAAGTATGTGAACTTAGTGTCCTTTCAAAGGCACTGACCGTAGTTTGAAAATGATGGTGATTTCCTCATCTCCCAGAGCATTAAACCCACTGGAGACTGCTATCTTGCAGTCTCCTTATGAGGAGCAGTTGTCTGGAGCACTCTGGGCTCTCCTTGTCCAGAGATGAAATATCAAAGAGCCAGTCTACTCACCGGCTCTTCATTCTGCTTTTTGGAACCTTCTTCAGTCTGCCATTTCTTCCTCCAGAAGTCGGGAATCTCTGGTTCTGATGTATAAACCACTGAGGCAGGCATTACCTAAGACTTTTTTAGAATTTTTCCCCTTACTAATTGCAGTCTGTTTAAGAAAGCCCTTTTCTGGAACAAAAAGTGTGTGACAACCAGAATATCCAGAGTAAATGAGGACTTGAAAATTTCATTGGCATCTATGTATGGCAAGAGTATATACAAAATACATTTTGTGCTCAGATGTTAATCTAATTTTTTTTTTGAAAATATATAGATCCAATCAGATTTATAATTTCCCCTTCCCTTATAAATATTTAAAGAAAACACAATAGCAGACTATAATTTTCCTGAGGATCATCAAAAACCATGTCCCATTCAGATGAGTGGAACCTATGATTTTGGTCTGTGCAATTGGACTGTTTCTATGGAATTGGTTTAGAATGGACAATGCCAGAATGTACCTTCTCCCTTTTTCCCTTTAATGTTTCACAACTATTATTGACCTGAAAAAAATATAAATGCCTCTTCAACCTTATATATGGCTCAACCTAAATGACTCCAGTGATTTGTTGCTTGGGGATCATTATGAAACACAACCATTTGCCCAATTCTGTGAACTCACTGCAATTAAATATAACCTCATTAATTTACATACATTAATAGTTCCTGGGAGAATGATGCCTTTAAGCTTCACTTGTCATAATTTTTGGTATACAGATTTGTCAACCAACCATTATTAGGTTCAAAATATATGAGATTTTATTTACAGGTAATTAATTTTCAACAAGGGTCTATGCCTAGCTTGCATAATCAGAATGGAGCAGGGTATCAGCTTCCCTGAAACTAGAAAGGCATTAAATAAAGGATGCTCAGAAAATCTTGAGTGCCCTTCCCACCCATTTTTATGTTTAATATAAAGCTTCACTTATGCCAGAAGTTCTTATATATACAAACTGCCTCATTCATTTCAATGGAGCTACAGATCATTGCAAAGGAATGGTGATGTGGTTATGTTGCCTCCACTGAAGCCACTGGGCTAATGCACATTAATATAAATAATAATAATAATAATAATAATAATAATAGCAGCAGCAGCAGCAGCAGCAGCAGCAGCAGCAGCAGCAGCAGCAGCAGCAACACAGGGTTAATCAACATTCTGAAACTGCATCAGAATTCCCAGGCCTCCTTTGCTATAAAATAATATGACATAGTATAAAATAAAGCATACTTAAATAGCAGTTGGGAGACTTATTCTTCATAAATCTGTCTAACCATTTGAATAATGTAATTGCTTTGTCAATTTAATCTCATATGGATGAAAAAACGTAGCCCCTTATAGATATTTCTCCCATATAGATAATAGGAGGACGGAGCTCAGTTCCCTAAAATAACACTTGAGAAGCTGATTGGATGGTCCTTCACAGTTCTACTCAACACTATCTACATGAAAGTTGGATATGTTACAGCCTCTTCCTGATAGGAACTTAAATTATCTTCTTTTTTTAATCATACCATGTAGTATCATGAAACCAGGTCAGTAACCTTATGTGTCATAAAACCGGTCAAGAAGTTACATTGTTGGCATTTGCTTTAAATGTAAGATTAGACATTAATTAACCTTCATATATTTCAGGTATAAAGAAGGTCATCCATAAAGTCACCTCAGTCATGCAACTTAGAAAGAAAAAGCTTCTAGGCTGGATCTCCAGGAAAGGCAAACAATTATCTGAAGAGCTAAGAATCACGAGCCCCCTCTACGCATCTGATGAAGTGAGCTGCAGCTCATGAAAGCTTATACCTTTTAATAAAATTTGTTAATTGGAAAAGGTGCTACCAGACTTCCCATTTTTTTCCACCATAGTATAACATGGTTCTCCTCCTATAATGTCTCCTGAAGAGCTAAGAACAAGACATCAAATGGATCTGGATGATACGTTAATGATCATCCTGGTTCACCGGGCATGTTGATACAAGATTACAGCCAGGCAAGGGCAAATCTTGTGAGTCTTACTATCTAGCAACCCTGCTTGAGGGAAATTATTTATAATAATTATTTCTAATAATTATTTAATTATTATATTATTTATTATATTGTAAATTTTCTATTTATGTTTTAACTGTTTTATTGTGAACCGCCCAGGGTCCCCGATGGGGGAGATGGGTGGTAATGTAAATTTAATAAAATAAATAAATAAATAAATTGTTAATCTCATGAGTAAGATACTTGCCAGTATTGACCCCAACACATTCTGTTCTATGGTGGAACATTCCAAAAATAAGGGAAAATGCATATTGTGAATGTCACCTTGTGCCCTTCACAGCAAGAGCAAAATGGTAGTTAATCTGGATCAGCATAGTTCATAAAAATGGATAGACAGTAATAATCAACAGGATAGTAAAATGCATTTAAATATCAGAGAAGATACCATAATGACTATAAGGGACTCAGTAACTCAATACAACACAGCTTTCCAAACTGTGTGTCGCAACACAAAAGTGTGTCGCCTGCGGGGCCCAGGTGTGTCACGTCAAAACCCAGAAGCGCTGATGGCATGCCGCCGGTGCACGCTGCCGGCGCTTCCGAGTTTTCGCATGGCACACAAAAACCCGAAAGCGCCGCAGTGGCGGTGCACAAAAATTGAAAGCGGCAGCAGCAGCGCTTCTGGGTTTTTGTGTGCCGCCTCTGCAGCAGTGCTTCCGGGTTTTTGCGCACCGCCATTGGTGTGTCGCCGCGGGAAAACTTTGGAAAGCCTTGCAATACAATATGTTCTTCCCAGACCTCAGGGAATATGAACTTTTTGAACTAGATAACTGGAAAATTAGTTTCCCTTCTTCTGGGCCTTTAGATGCTTACGTTTCCGTTCAACATGCAATTATTGTGGTTTTACTTAGCTTTTTAAACCAAGGCAGGAAAATAAAACTTTTTAAAGGCACTATACCTCTATTACAGTATATTTTAGGCTTATTAGAATTTTTGTTGCCTTCTTGTGAATAGTCTCATTGCCAGTCATATGATTACCAAAGTCTGAAACTTACCATCAGGAGAACCATGGGATGCCAAAACATTTCAAGCAATAAATATACAACAAATTATATGTCTCATTATTCTCTCCCTATCTCTCTTTCCCTCTTTCACACAAACATAGTCTCTCTTATATCTCCCTATGCAGATACAGAACTGCATCATCAGACGAAGGGGTTTACTCGTGCAAGGGCTTCCACTGATTATGTTACAGTAGATGGAAATGGGGGGAAAAACCAATTCCTGCAGGTATCAATATAGCTAATCAAACAAAACTCTGCAGGACAAAACCAGCAGTTTGAAAAAGAGGATTGGAAATAATTTGATGTGGCAGATGCACGGAATGCATGTTTGATTTTTTTTAAAAAAAATTATCTGGGCACATGGACCACTTCAGAAAGCAGCACACATTTGTTTCAGAAAGGGAGGATAAGAAGCACCTCTCTTTGGTAGAGAGAAACTGACCAGACTGGTAGCTGAATCTTACAATAGCATTGGGAACAGGATGGGATCTTTCATCTCACCTGAAAAATAAAAACCTATCTTTGGGGATGCAGGGCAAATTATATGAGATAAGCGCCTTGCCTTTGACCTCAGTACCTCCTGCCTGGGGTGGCTGTCTAATTCTAAATGGTGGTGGGTAAACCCTATCTGAAGAACATTATGAACTCTGTTGTGCTATAGACTATTTTGTTGTATGTATATAGGTAGGTGATCAGTTGGAAAGAATAGTGGTCATGGGAAATATGATTCCTCTCCCCCAAGACTATAATTTCAGAGGCAAACCCACCCACCACCCACCCCCAAAGAAAAGAACAGTGTTAGATCTTGATTTTGCTGAATGTATGAATGGGTAGAGCCTGCCCGCCTGCCTCTAAGATGTGTCAACAGTGGCTTCTGCCAAAGTTCCTATTCCAGTTGATGCTGGAGGGAAAAGGCAAGAAAGGCCTTGCTTGTATTTTGGATCACATATATAAATGAATTCATGGGTAGAACAATTGTTACTGGCAATTCAACTCTTGTTCAATACAGAATATAGTCCCTGTTAAATATAAGCTCCAGGCCAGGACCTGAACACTGAAGAATTTAAAATCATGAGAATAATGACCTCTTTTCAGAAGTCTTCTGCCAGCATTGAAGAGCTGGCCTGGTTTGGAACTACTGTTCTGTTCGGAGTAGGAGACAGCCAGGAAGATTTATAGGAAATAGTTTTATTTACAATTAAACTATTTACATAGAATAAAGTCCTTTAAATGGCAAATTGCAGATCAAATTCAAACCCAACCAGGCAAGGGAGGAGGACCTGATAATTCAGGAAGGCAGGAACCGGCTGAAGAATGTGGCAAAACCGCAAGGCAAAACTCGGCTGGCGTTCGCAACGAGGTGGCGAGGAAAGGTGTAGCGGGAATTCGTGGCAATGATTCAAGACCAAACTCAACAGGACTGGCCAGGCAAGGCTGATCAGAAGCGACTAGGCAAGGCTGAGCTGAGGCGACAAAACAAGGCTTGGCGGACTTGGCAAGGTGAGACTGAGCTGGAGCAACAAGGCAAGATTCTGCTGGAGCGACAGGACAAGGCTTGGCGGACTTGGCAAAGCGAGACTGAGCTGGAGCACGTGGCAAGACGGCTAGGCAAGATTCGGCTTCCTGTGGCAAGTGGGCACGACGAGACTCTAAGGAAATTGGACTCAATTCCGAAATGGTGAAAGGCGCTGCTTCTGGTTCCGCAATGGCTGCAGGGCAGGCTTCTGAAGACGGTTCCAGCTCGATTTCTCCGAAAGAAACTGTTAGCTCAGTGGAAAGTTTGTCTCCGGCGGCTGGGTCCTTGCGCTGGCATCCTTTTATCCTGTTCTCTCCGTGCTGTTTCTCCTCTGGGACCAATCGGGCTTCTTTCTGCTTGGCGCGATTTTCAGCTCACCTCTCCCTTGCGCTGATTTGTGGCTTTGAACTTGCTCCCAATTCCGGACCAATCATTTGCTCAGGATTCTCCCACGCTGCTGAGTCGTGCTCCATTTCAGTTTCCTGCTCAGCATAAGTTTCGTTTTCCTGACCCTGCTCAGCGTAAGTTTCGTTTTCCCCTTGTTCAGAGTCAGAGTCAGATTGAACTCTGACAACTACTGAGAGCCTCCGAACCAAATTATGTGAATAGAGAATGCTTCACTCTCTCTATTTCTCTCTCTCTCTCTCTCTCTCACACACATGATTTAAAAAGTAGGCCAACTGTGTCTTATATGAAAAACTTCTTCTGAATAAAAGAAAAAGTAATCTCCAACAGACCTAGAGCCTGAAAGCTGCTCTGTTATTTACAGGATTTATTAGTCTTGACGTTCCCTCCTCCCTTTCCACCACTTAGACCATAAAGTGATGACAGCTCAGTGACAATGGAGAGCAGCAGTGCCTCCTCATTGGTGACCTTAAAAACCAGCTACAAATAATGAAGCAGCCTGTACCACATAATGCCACACAAATCTATGCAGGAAGGCCTTTATGGCCATAGGTATTAGTGCATCAAGGTCAATTGTCAATCCCGAAAAAGTCCAGGTTACATTAATATATTCCTTCCTCCCAGCATCTTTCTTGGGGTGTCTTCACAGGCTCCACCGTAATAGTTTTTATTCAACCGCATAAAATCTTTATTGCTTTTTTTAAAAAAAATATTTATGTATTTATTTATTTGGAAAATATGGAATTTCCATCTGTGAAAAAATTTAAAGTCCTCATAGAAACACTTGGCCTTAGAGATCTGAGCTGTGATACACTTTCTGATTATGCTCATTCACTTGTCTCAACTTTGATCTCTCCTTAGGAGACAACACATAATCTCCAGGTGGTTTTGTAGCTGGTCAGTTTGATGCTGCCTTTGGACCTTGCTTTGAATTTGGTTCCTTAGCTTTGGTTCCATCTTTCCTAGGTGCCTTGATTCCTCATTAGTTTAATGCTCTCTCTTTTACCCCTATAGAAGTTGATAGTCATGTGTTCCTTGTGGTTTGGGGAGATAAACTTTCTTTGTTCCTTCTGAGCTGAATTAGGTTTAGAGATCTATAAAAGTCTTGTTTTCTTTTATCCCACTGGTCTAATGGTTAAGATAAACTGGCCCTGTGATCAATGGCTACATGTTTCTGTGATGAAAGCTCGTATCCCAAGCAGATCCTGGTTATGCCTGGGAGTCATGCCATTCTTTCCATTCCCCACTTTTGTGCTGAGCTTGAACCTCTAGCTCAGTGCTTTCCAAACTCCCGCCGTTGGCGACACACCAATGGCGGTGGCGGCGCAGGGGCATGCGTGGTGGTGGTGTGTACGGCAGCGGTGGCCTCGTGCTTTGCGGTAAAACCCGGAAGCGCTGATGGCACGCCGCTGCCGCCGCTGCCACCATACATACCACTGCCGCCACTTCCGGGTTGTGTCGCGACACACTAATGTGTCATGACACACAGTTTGGAAAGCACTGCTCTAGCTTATCAAATATGTTTTGTTGTTTATTCGTTCAGTCGTTTCCGACTCTTCGTGACTTCATGGACCAGTCCACGCCAGAGCTTTCTGTCGGCCGTCACCATCCCCAGCTCCCCAATGGTTGAGTCCGTCACCTCCAGAATACCATCCATCCATCTTGCCCTTGGTCGGCCCCTCTTCCTTTTGCCTTCCACTTTCCCTAGCATCAGCTTCTTCTCCAGGGTATCCTGTCTTCTCATTATGTGGCCAAAGTACTTCAGTTTTGCCTTTAAGATCATTCCCTCAAGTGAGCAGTCTGGCTTTATTTCCTGGAGGATGGACTGGTTTGATCTTCTTGCAGTCCAAGGCACTCTCAGAATTTTCCTCCAACACCACAGTTCAAAAGCATCTATCTTCCTTCGCTCAGCCTTCCTTATGGTCCAGCTCTCGCAGCCATAGGTTACTACAGGGAATACCATTGCTTTAACTATGCGGATCTTTGTTGTCAGTGTGATGTCTCTGCTCTTAACTATTTTATCAAGATTTGCCATTGCTCTCCTCCCAAGAAGTAGACGTCTTCTGATTTCCTGGCTGCAGTCAGCATCTGCAGTAATCTTTGCGCCTAGAAATACAAAGTCTGTCACTGCCTCCACTTTTTCTCCCTCTATTTGCCAGTCATCAATCAAGCTCGTTGCCATAATCTTGGTTTTTTTGAGGTTTAGCTGCAACCCAGCTTTTGCACTTTCTTCTTTCACCTTCGTCATAAGGCTCCTCAACTCCTCCTCGCTTTCAGCCATCAAAGTGGTATCATCTGCGTATCTGAGATTGTTAATGTTTCTTCCAGTGATTTTAACTCCAGCCTTGGATTCCTCAAGCCCAGCATGTCGCATGATGTGTTCTGCGTACAGGTTGAATAGGTAGGTTGAGAGTATACAACCCTGCCGTACTCCTTTCCCAATTTTAAACCAGTCCGTTGTTCCGTGCTCTGTTCTTACCGTTGCTACTTGGTCGTTATACAGATTCCTCAGGAGGCAGACAAGATGACTTGGTATCCCCATACCACCAAGAACTTGCCACAATTTGTTATGATCCACACAGTCAAAGGCTTTAGAATAGTCAATAAAACAGAAATAGATGTTTTTCTGAAATTCCCTGGCTTTCTCCATTATCCAGCGGATATTGGCAATTTGGTCTCTAGTTCCTCTGCCTTTTCTAAACCCAGCTTGTACATCTGGCAATTCTCGCTCCATGAATTGCTGGAGTCTACCTTGCAAGATCTTGAGCATTACCTTACTGGCATGTGAAATAAGTGCCACTGTTCGATAATTTGAACATTCTTTAGTGCTTCCCTTTTTTGGTATGGGGATATAAGTTGATTTTTTCCAATCTGATGGCCATTCTTGTGTTTTCCAAATTTGCTGGCATATGGCATGCATCACCTTGACAGCATCATCTTGCAAGATTTTAAACAGTTCAGCTGGGATACCGTCGTCTCCTGCTGCCTTGTTATTAGCAATGCTTCTTAAGGCCCATTCAACCTCACTCTTCAGGATGTCTGGCTCTAACTCACTGACCACACCGTCAAAGCTATCTCCAATATTATTATCCTTCCTATACAGATCTTCCGTATATTCTTGCCACCTTTTCTTGATCTCTTCTGCTTCTGTTAGGTCCTTACCATCTTTGTTTTTGATCATACCCATTTTTGCCTGGAATTTACCTCCGATGTTTCTAATTTTCTGGAAGAGGTCTCTTGTCCTTCCTATTCTATTGTCTTCTTCCACTTCCGCACATTGCTTGTTTAAAAATAATTCCTTATCTCTTCTGGCTAACCTCTGGAATTTTGCATTTAATTGGGCATATCTCCCCCTATCACTGTTGCCTTTTGCTTTCCTTCTTTCTTGGGCTACTTCCAGTGTTTCAGCAGACAGCCATCTTGCCTTCTTGGTTTTCTTTTTCTTTGGGACGTTTTTTGTTGCCGCCTCCTGAACAATGTTGCGAACTTCTGTCCATAGTTCTTCTGGGACCCTATCTACTAAATCTAGTCCCTTAAATCTATTCTTCACCTCCACTGCATATTCCTTAGGAATATTAGTGAGCTCATATCTAACTGATCTGTGGGTCTTCCCTATTCTCTTTAGTCTGATTCTAAATTTTGCAATAAGAAGTTCGTGATCTGAACTACAGTCAACTCCAGGTCTTGTTTTTACCGACTGTATAGATGTCCCCCACCTTTGGCTGCAAAGGATGTAGTCAATCTGATTTCGGTGTCGACCATCTGGTGAAGTCCATGTATAAAGTCGTCTTTTAGGTTGTTGGAAGAGAGTGTTTGTTATGCACAGTGAGTTGTCTTGGCAAAATTCTATCAGCCTATGTCCTGCTTCATTTTGTTCTCCCAGACCATGCTTGCCTGTAATTCCAGGTGTCGTCTGACTACCCACCTTAGCATTCCAGTCTCCTGTAATGAAAATAACATCTCTTTTTGGTGTATTATCTAGTAGGTGCTGCAGATCCTCATAGAACTGATCTACTTCTGCTTCTTCAGCATCTGTGGTTGGGGCGTATATTTGGATCACTGTGATGTTAAATGGCTTACCCTGAATTCGAATTGAGATCATTCTATCGTTTTTTGGATTGTATCCAAGCACTGCTTTAGCCACTTTATTATTAATTATGAAGGCTACTCCATTTCTTCTGTGGTCCTCTTGTCCACAGTAGTAGATCTGGTGGTCATCTGATGTGAAGTGGCCCATCCCAGTCCATTTCAGTTCACTGACACCTAAAATGTCTATATTTAATCTTGACATCTCACCAATAACCACATCCAATTTGCCCTGGCTCATAGATCTTACATTCCAGGTTCCTATGGTGTGTTGATCTTTAGAACATCGGATTCGTCGTTCACCACCAGCACCGTCGGCCGCTAGCCGTCCTTTCGGCTTTGAGCTAGCTGCGTCATCACATCTGGGGCTAGTTGAACGTATCCTCTGTTCCTCCCCAGTAGCATTTTGACCATCTTCCGACCTGGGAGTCCCATCTTCCGATGGTATACCGACATATCTTTGGTTGTACTGATCCATTTAGTTTTCATGGCAAGAATACTGGGGTGGGTTGCCATTACCTTCCCCAGGGATCGTATTTAGTCTGACCTCTCTGCCACGACCTTCCCGTCTTGGGTGTCCCTTCACGGTTTAGCTCATGGTTTCATTGAGGTGCTCAAGCTCCAGCACCACGACAAGGTAACGATCTCCTTTGCTGGAGATCAAATATGTAATCTATGCTATATTTTATCAGCGTTCAGCAAAATAAGTTTTTTTATATTATTACCCAGTAACAATTTTAATAAAATGACCTGCACTATTCATTTGTATTTATATGTGTGTTGTTAAGTCTATCAGCATTCAGCAAAAGTACACAACACTTGCACCTAATTACTAAACTGGGATTTTTGATCAAGACCACAGCTGAATGGGCAGTTAGTAAGATAACCTGCTTAAATTAATTCCTATAGTCTCTTCAGCAGACAAACCAGAAATGGGAACAACCACTGGTCACAATGGATTATATGAAACCCCAACACTGCAACTGCAAGACTGAATAAGTACAAATGTGCTAGATGAGGTTACACTTCTGAAGACTTAGATTAGCAGACTAAGGCCCCTTCCACATGCAAAGGCTGTGCCAATCTGAAATTGGTGTCACACTGTTGTGTTCTGACAACATCATGGCTCTTGCATAGGACTCTGTAGACAGTCAATTAACTTCTGGCTCAATAGCTACTACAGAGGGAATCCTATGAAGGCAGTTTTGCAGGTTTTTTTCCACTGGTGGAAACTCTGCCTGCTGATGGTGCCTTGATGCCTTTCCCCATCCAGCCCAACATTATATTTGAATTGAACATATGTTTGCCATCACTTTATTACCTTTCTTACTAAGATTTCAGCTCACTTGGGATTTTCCCTAACAATTCTCACATAGGTAGGAATAGCCTTTTTTTTATAGTAATTTTATTAAAATTTACAACTACAAAGATACAAATTAATACAAGCTAAAAAAAGAAAAGAAAAAAAGAAAAAAATAGTGCAGAAAAGAAAAATAGAAAAGAAAGAAAAATAAGAATATAGTAAAGAAGAAGAAAAGAAATATATAAAGAAATGACTTTCCCCTTCATCACCACAGTATAAACAATTTTAGTAACTTATCACCTCTTAAAATACAACAAATGATCTCTTCATCCCATATCCCATCTCTTATCTATAAAATCCATAAAGCATTGTCATTTCAGTCCTGGTGTCAGCAAAAGTCCATTAAGGTTTACCAGAGATAACCCTAACCCTAACCCTAACCTTGACCAAATAAACCAACTTTATATTCCTTCCTTTTACTTCTAACGATCTTAATCTTTAATCCATTCAAATGATGTTGTACAACTTGATTTCTTTTCCTTTTTTCTTGGTCCCTTCTCACAAGATTCTTCAAAACTTTAACAAGCTTCTTTTGTAAATCCAATATAGGAAAATTATCCAGGTCATTCTCTTGGTTTATTGTTTGTATATCCCTTTTAATTATTAAGACATCAGCTGGTTTATTCTGTATGTCCAATGTAGCATTTGTAAATCCACTTTCAACTCAGTCTCCTGTCATGTAGAACCTGTTCCTCTTCCATAACCTCTTTTAGACACAGTCTCTTCATAGAGGCAGATATCTCTGTTGACACTATTAAAATTAACTTCTGAGTCCATTGTTCAAAAATATCCTTCAATATGTCCAACATTAGAATATTTTGCTTCATTCTATAATTAGAAGTCAAGTTTATGTGTTCTTCTCCTTTAATTGTAATCTTTAGTTCCTTCTGGTTCCCTCTAGTGTCCACCCTTCAAAGTCTCATCCTATCATGTTTTTTTCCAAAAGAGAATTCAAAACAAAAGCAGTTTCCCATGGGAAGTATTCTTTATAATTAATTTCAAAATCTTATTTCAAATCCATCTGGACCCTTAGTCCATTTGTAACTTTCCAAAATCAAAGTTCTAATCACCCTTTTGCTGTTTATTCCAAAATATTTGTTTAAGTATTTCAAATTTCTTTCACTAAGGCATAGCTTTCCAAACTGTGTGTTGCAACACTTTAGTGTGTCGCAACACAGTTTGGTGTGTCGCAACACAACCTGGAAGCGGCAGCGTGGGGGTGCGGGTGGCGGCAGCGGTGTGTACGGCGGCGGTGGCAGCGACGACGGCAGCGGCACGCCATCAGCGCTTCCGCATTTTAGCAGAGGCCACCGCTGCTGTCGCCGCTGCTGCCGCCACTATTGCCGTGCATGCCACCACTGCCGCTGTGCACCCCCCGCGCTGCTGCCGTGCACACCCCTGCCCCCATGCATGCCCTCGCGCTGCCTCCACTACCACCATTGGTGTGTCGCCAACGGCGGCAGTTTGGAAAGCACTGCGCTAAGAATTGAAGGAAACTCACAAGATGCTGTAAAACTTGTAGATCCAAAGGTTCCTAATACCTGAAAAGCAATTAACAAGCAATTTCCAAAAGTGATTAGAAAAGGATGTATGTGAACCCAGTGTCCTTTTGAAGGTGCCAACTGTGGTTTGAGCAAGATGGCTATTCCCTTGTCTCCCAGAGCTCTAAACCCACCAGGGACTGCTGTCTTACAGTCTCTTCATGGGGAGCAATTGTCTGGAGCACTTGTGGGAGATCTCTAGTCCTCTCCTTGTCCTCTTACAAATAGCCAGTCTACTCTCTGGCTTTTCACTTTGCTGCAGTCGTCGTCCACTCCGCTTTTAGTAGAGCTGTCTTTAGTTTTCCATTTCTTCCACAGAACATAGGTAGGAATAGTCTTGATGATTAGTACTGAAAGAAGCATGCAGATATGAAAAATGGAATTGCTATAATATTCCCTTCACTTGGCTCTTTGTCAAACATAGTTAGAAAATAAGGGGATTTTATTTTCTGCAAGCGAGTTTTTTTCCCCTGGCCATGCATGACCCTGTAACGTTGACAGAAAGTAGAAGGAATAGTATTGAACTGAAGCTCACAATCCTAGCTTAGAGATCAAAGCTAAATTTAATCCTCAACGTCTTTGGTCTAAAAAGATGATTTGTCATTTAAATAAAGCTGCTTCTTTTATTATACAAATGAACTTCACAACAAATATGTCACTTCAGCCAGCACTATTCTTCTCATGTACAGACATAAGACTAAAAGCTATAATCCAAAATACACTGGAGTAAGTCTACAAAATACAGTGGGAGTTATTTCTGAGGGAACATCAATGAGATGAGAGAGGGTATAAAGCTAGCCAATGAAATAATTGCCAATTGCTCTGAATTAGGAGCTTCCCAGATGACAGCTCCTCATCCCTTTGATGATGCAAAACAGATCCACACATGCAAGTAACAAATGAGTACACAACTTCTTTGTAGACTGTATGCTGCAAAATGCGGGTACAACTCAGACAAAGCAGCAAGTGGCTCCAGAACCAAACTACATTTGATTCAATTTTGTTCCAATGGAATAAAATAAAATTTAATTAAATTTAATTGCTAGCATTGCTCTTTATGTATTTAAAGCAGAGGTATGTAAAGCAGTCCAGCAGAGGCCCTGGATGCTGCCTGGAATAGGGAGGCAGCAGGGGCCTTGGACAGGATTGCGCCTGTGCGACCTCTCTTGTCCCATCGAGCCTGACACTCCCCGTGGTTTACGGAGGAGCTGAGGGTTCTGAAGAGGATTTAGAGACATCTAGAGCACTGCTGGAGGAAGACAAGGACCGAACCACACTGAACATAACCTAGAGCTGCTATTGAGGCCTATCTTGATGCGGTAAGAGTGGTGAAACATCAATACTGCTCCGCTCTTCTTGCATCCACAGAATGCCGCCCAGTGGCCCTGTTTAAGGTCACCCAATCCCTTTTGGGAAAGGTGAGCCCAGTGACCCACCTTCAGGGCTGCACAGAGGAATTTTCTGAGCATCTGCAGGATAAAACCGCTCGGATCCATTCCAAGTTGCACTCCAAGCGTGAGGCATGGTCTCTGGAGATGCCTGGGGCATGTACTTACCCAGTTATCTGGGAACAGTTTAATCCTGTTGGGCCCGAGGAAGTGGACAGGGTCCTCCAGACTGTAAATGCCACCACATGTCAATTAGATCTATGACCCTCCTGGCTGGTGAAGACAGCTTGGGAGGTGATGTGTGGTTGAGTCCAGGTGATGGTAAATACATCCTTGGGAGAGGGGTGTTCCCGGCTGCCTTTAAGGAGGTGCTGGTGCACCACCTCCTCAAGAAACCATCACTGGACCCTACTGTACTGGACAATTTTCATCCAGTCTACCACCTCCCCTTTTTAGGGAAGGTGGTTGAGAATGATCCAAGATGGTGATCGGGAGCGGCCGCCGCTGAGCGCTGCTCCGGGAGAGGGGTTCCTGGTCTCCTGAATCCCACCCTACCCTGCCTTTTTGTTACCTGGAGGTGTGGGTAGGGGATTTTGTGAGGTTCCCTCGGCTTTCACTTCTGGACCGAGGTGGGGAGATGGCTGGACCCCCCCGGGTGGAACAGCAGGCGTCGAGGCGGCGAAGCGGGGCAGCAAAACGCGATGGCCGTTTGGAGGAGGAGAGTTGGAAAACGGCGAAACGCGGTGCTTTTCCCTGCGGGCTTTGGGGGCTCGGGTGAGCCCATTGCGAACTGGGCGGACTCCCATTGATCCCTGGTGATCCCTTACTATCCGGTCGAAGACACTCGGCCCCTTGGCGGCCCTCTGGTGTAGTGGAGGAAACGGCAGAGTGGCGGAGTATAATCAGGAGCCTGTGGGCCTTGTGGACAAGCACTTTACTATATTTTTGGGAACTTGGGGCCTGGACGGACTTTGACGAACCCCCGCAACTGTTGATGGACCTGGCGAGCCCCAGAGATTTAATATACACTGGAGGCTTGCGAGACCTTGGCGCTGCAACAAGACTCCCTAGCAGCGGAGCGTGCTAGGTCTTAAGGCACGCCGACTTGGACGAACTCTTGGTGGGCCTGGTGGTCTTTAACTGTGGGGGAGGGGGTCTAAGGGGGGACGACGGGTTCAGGAATGGGGGACCAGCCATAATATCCCCAGGAAATCAACAACTGTTGAAGGTTTTTTATTGGACTTTTAACTTTAGTTTAACAACTAAGAGGAAGCCCCCATCTGCACCCACATTTATTTATAGGAGGCAGAGACTTTTTAGGGTCCCTGTAGTGTGAATGTGGCCCCCCCTGGATGTGAGAGAGTCAGGGGGGAGTCCAAGACTGTGTGATAGTATGTATGAGTGCCCACACCTGAGTGGGAGACAGGTGGTGGGCAGGAGTGGATGATATCTCTCTGCGACCAGTGAGAGTGGTTGTGGGGGGACATTGCAGGTGTGGTTGTGGTGGTTAGGCCCTTTCAGTGCCGAGAGCTTAGGCTGGTGCGCTGGGGGGGGGCTACCATCACTAGAAGTTGACTGAGCTTGAGAGATGTGTGCGTGGGGGAGGGGACCCGTGTTTCAACCTAGGGTCTTTGAAGGTCCGGGAGTGGAGGCATCTGGACCTGGAAGCTCTGGGGGTTACGGAGTGGGCTGCCCTATCGAAGTGGTGACGGGCCGGGGATGTTATGACGGGAACTGGAGGGTGGGCCATCGTTGGGGAAGATGCCCCCGGTGTTTGTTACCGGTGGCGTGTTCCGGCCCTCCACGTTCATACCCAGGTCCTGGTCAGCAGATCCTTGAGGGCCCCGGTTTCCGGCTGCTGCTGCTTAATGCCAGGTCTGTTAACAACAAGGGCCCCCTCATATGTGATTTGATCACAGAAGAGGGGGCAGACCTGGCATGTATCACCGAGACCTGGCTGAGCTCGGAGGGGGGGGTAGCCCTCTCGGAAATATGCCCAGCCGGGTTTCAAGTGTGGCACCAGCCGAGACTCCGGGGCAGGGGAGGAGGGGTGGCGGTTGTAATTCGAGAGTCTCTAGTGGCCTTCAGGGGCACTGATCCGCAAGTGGCCGGTTGTGAGACCCTGTTTTTCAAGTTGGGTTCTCGAGAACAGTTGGGAGTGTTGCTGCTGTACCAGCCTCCCTGCTGCGTAGCAACATCCCTGCCTGAGCTGCTGGAGGCCGTCTCAGGGCTGGCGGTGGAATTCCCTAGGCTTATGGTTCTGGGGGATTTCAATCTGCCGTCCCTGGGACGTGCCTCTGAGGCGGCTCGGGAGTTCATGACTACCATGGCAGCCATGGGCCTGTTCCAGATTATTCGAGACCCAACTCGATACAGTGGACTCACCCCGGACTTAGTTTTCTTGTCGGAGCAGTGGCAGTATGCTCTGAGGGGAGAGTTACATCTTTCCCCTTTGTCATGGTCAGATCATGCCCTGGTGACCTTGAGATTCTCTTATGCCGCCCCACTCCGCAAGGAGGCAGGACCCAGTCGATTGGTCCGCCCCGGCGACTAATGGACCCAATAGGGTTTCAGATGGAGCTGGGGGCTGTACCTCAGGATCTACTGCACGCTCCAGCGGAGGTCCTGGCCGCAGCCTGGAATAGGGAGGCGGCCGGGGCCTTGGACAGGATCGCGCCTATGCGGCCTCTCTTGCCACACTTGACCCGATACTCCCCTTGGTATACAGAGGAGTTGAGGGTCTTGAAGAGGGTTAAGAGACGCCTAGAGCGCCGCTGGAGAAAGACAAAGACTGAATATGACCGAACACAAGCTAGACTCGCTGTTAAGACCTACCTTGTGGCGGTAAGAGCGGCGAAACGTCAATATTTCTCTGCTCTTATTGCGTCCGCAGAATGCCGTCCAACGGCCCTGTTTAAGATAACAAGATCTCTGTTGGGTAAGGTGGAGTCTGTGACCCACCTACAGGGCCGTGAGGAAGAATTTTCTGAGCATCTGCAGGATAAAGTCGCTCAGATTCGGTCTAAGTTGGACTCTAAGCGTGTAGCACAGTCTGGGGAGATGCCGAGGGAACGTCTTTGCCCGGTTATCTGGGAACATTTCTATCCTGTTGGACCTAAGGAAGTGGACAGGATCCTTCGGGTTGTAAGGGGCACCACATGTCATCTGGACCCATGCCCTTCCTGGCTGGTACAGGCAGCCCGGGAGGTGACATGTGGTTGGGTCCAGGTGATGGTTAATGCATCTCTGGGGAGGGGGTGTTCCCAGCTGCTTTTAAAGGGGCTTTGGTGCACCCCCTCCTCAAGAAACCATCACTGGACCCTACTATATTGGACAATTTTCGTCCTGTCTCCCACCTCCCCTTTTTAGGGAAGGTGGTTGAGAAAGCAGTGGCGTTGCAACTCCAGAGGATCCTGGATGATACGGATTATCTGGACCCCTTCCAGTCAGGTTTCAGGCAGGGATATGGGGTGGAAACTGCATTGGTCGCGCTTACAGATGATCTCTGGCAGGAGCGGGATGGAGGGAGTGCATCATCCTAGCTCTTCTTGACCTCTCAGCGGCATTCGATACCATCGACCATGGTATCCTTTTGGGACGGCTCAGGGAGTTGGGGGTGGGAGGCGTAGTTCTGCGCTGGTTCACCTCCTTCCTCCAGGGCCGTTCCCAATCGGTGGTAATAGGAGAGGAAAGATCCGACCCTCGCCCCCTCATCTGTGGGGTACCGCAGGGTTCGGTTCTCTCCCCTCTCCTATTTAACATCTACATGAAACCGCTGGGTGAGATCATCCATCACCATGGGATGAGATACCATCAATATGCAGACGATACTCAATTATATATTTCCATCCCTGGTGAGATAAGTGATGCAGTGGCTACCCTTTCTCAGTGCCTGGAGGCTGTGGGGGTCTGGATGGGGAACAACAGGCTTCGACTGAACCCTGGTAAGATGGAGTGGCTGTGGATTGATGGCTCCCGTGAATCCAGGAAGTTGTCATCTCTAGTTCTGGATGGGGTTGCACTACCCCATTCAGACCAAGTGCGTAATTTGGGGGTTCTTCTGGACTCACGGCTCCTGCTTGAAGAGCAGGTGGTAGCCGTGGCCAGGAGGGCCTTTGCACAACTTCGAGTTGTGCGTCAGTTACGCCCCTTCCTGGATCGGGAAGCCCTCCGTACAGTCACTCATGCCCTGGTCATCTCCCATATAGACTATTGCAACACGCTCTACATGGGGCTACCCTTGAGGAGTATCCGGAAGCTTCAATTGGTCCAGAATGTGGCTGCTCGCGCAGTTATTGGTGCGCCTAGATCAGCGCATGTGACACCTCTGCTGCGACAGCTGCACTGGGTGCCTGTGTGCTTCCGGGTCCAATTCAAGGTGTTGGTTATCACCTTTAAAGCCCTACATGGCATGGGGCCAGGTTACCTGAGGGACCGTCTCATCCCCATAACGTCGAACCGTCCCACTCGGTCATTCAGAGAGGGCATGCTGCGGATCCCGTCCGTAAAGGAATGTCACCTGACAGGGTCTAGGAGGCATGCCTTCTCGGTAATGGCGCCCACCCTTTGGAATATGCTACCCCCAGAGGTGAGGCAGGCCTCATCGCTCCCGGCCTTCAGAAAGAACTTAAAGACCTGGTTCTGCCGCCTTGCGTGGGGGGAGGGGGGGAACAGTTCCTCTTGGGGATGGCTGGTGCCATAGGGCCCTTTTAAACATCTAAACATCAAACCATCGCATCTTGGATTTTTATACTTAATTTTATTATATTAGAGTATTTTATTAGGTTGTTTTAATTGTCAGATTTTAATTGTTGTGTTTTGTAAACCGCCCAGAGTTCCCTTGTGGGGAGATGGAGCGGTATATAAATTGAAACGTAAATAAAAATAAATAAATAAATGTGGCGGTGTTGCAACTCCAGAGGATTCTGGATGAAACGGATTTTCTAGACTGCTTCCAGACAGGTTTCAGGCCCAGATATAGGATGGAAACAGCATTGGTTGCACTTATGGATGATCTCTGGTGGGAGCGGGATGGGGGCAGTGCATCCATCCTGGCTCTTTTGGACCTCTCAGCAGCTTTCGATACCGTCGACCATGGCATCCTTTTGGGGCAGCTCAGGGAGTTGGGGGTGAGTGGTGTGGTTTTCCATTGGTTCACCTCCTTCCTCCAGGGCCAGTCCCAATTGGTGGTGATAGGGAGCGAGAGATCCAACCCATGGCCCCTCCTTTGTGGGGTGCCACAGGGTTCAGTACTCTCTCCGCTCCTCTTTAACATCTACATGAAACCACTGGGTGAGATCATTCATCACCATGGGATGAGGTATCATCAATATGTTGATGATACCCAATTATACATCTCCGTCCCAGGTGATGTAAGTGATGCTGTGACCACCCTCTCTCAGTGGCTGTGGGCTGTGGGGGTCTGGATCGGGAACAACAGGCTTCAGATGAACCCTGGTAAGATGGAGTGGCTATGGGTTAATGGCTCCTCTGTATCTGGGAATTTATCATCTTTAGCTCTGGATGGGGATGCACTGCCCCAAACAGACCCGGCACAGAATCTGGGGTTCCTCCTGGACTCATGACTCCTGCTCGAAGAGTAGGTGGCAGTCTTGTCCAGGAGGGCCTTTGCTCAACTTCATGTTCTGCGCCAGTTACACCCTTTTCTGGATCGGGAAGCCCTCCGAACAGTCACTCATGCCCTAGACATCTCCCATATAGACTATTGCAATTCAATAGTTTATATGAGGCTACCCTTGAAGAGTATCTGGAATCTATATCTGGTTCAGAATTTGGCCACACGGGCAATTTTAGGTTCCCCAAGATCGGCACATGTAACACCTTTGCTACAAGTGCTGCATTGGGTACCAGTTTGCTTCTGGGTCCAGTTCAAGGTGTTGGCTATTTCCTTTAAAGCCCTACATGGCATGGATCCAGGTTACCTGAGGAACCGTCTCATCCCCATTACATTGACCTGTCCCACCCAGTCATGCAGAGAGGGCATGTTATGGACCCCGTCTACAAGAGAATGCCGTCTGGTGGGGCCCAGGAAGTGGGCCTTCTCTGCAGTGGCTCCCACCCTTTGAAACATTATTTCCCCAGAGGTGAGGCAAGCCCCCTCTCTCCTGACCTTCCAGAAAAAGTTGAAGACCTGGCTTTGCCATCTCGCTTGGGGCGGGAAGGGGAGTATTCATTCTTGGGGATGGCTGGTGCCCTAAAGTGGTCCTCATATATACATGAACTGATTTACAACTTTTTACTGCCATCTGGATTCTATTTTATATTTATATTTATATTTTGTATTTATATGTATATTTTATGTATTAATTGTGGTTTTATTGTATTTTAATTTTTTAGTTTTATCATAAACTGTCCAGAGCCCCTCTTTCAGGGGGAGATGGGCGATGGCAAAATTTGATAAATAAATAAATAAATCCTTCCCTCCACTGTTACGTTAAAATAATTTGATGGCAAATTTTGATAGGGCCTGGGAGCTGCATGTGATTCTAGGGCCTTAGGCTGTGCATGCTTTATGTAACTCTTGGTGGATTAATAATTGCATGTATTAAATTAAGCCATCTCCAAGTGATGTTTTCAACAGGCTGGCACTTCACATGTGAATGAACATTTCCACCCACAATCTAGCCATTCATTAAATATTTTTTCACAGTTGAGCTCAAATTCAACTGACACATTAAATTCTATTTGAATTTGGAGAAATTAAATAAAGATTGATCCCTTCCTGTTAGGGCCAATCTTTGTGCTTGACCCTGATAAGTAAGGACCATGGCATTCTAGCACTAACTCTTGCCCTGGGACTAAGATGCACCATTTCTAAATTTCCCATAGTGCCTCACCTTGGTGGCCTTGTGCTCATCACTGCAAAGAAATAGCTGAAAACCCAGTACTTTGTGATGAGGACTACAGAAGACATCTTTCCAAGAGCTCGGTTGAACTTGCTTTCTGTTTCACTCTAAGTTCACTCGTAACTTAGAAGTTAATGCTGTCTATGTCTTCAATCCAAGAGAAAGCCCTGGTATTCTTGTAGTAGCATACATCTTCCTTCCTTCCTTCCTTCCTTCCTTCCTTCCTTCCTTCCTTCCTTCCTTCCTTCCTTCCTTCCTTCCTTCCTTCCTTCCTCTTTCTATTTCTATCACCACCCCATCTCCCCTGAAGGGGACTCTGGGCAGTTTACAAAAAGACAATAATTAAAATAGATAAAAAGTTATACAATCATCATATAAATACAAATAAATTAAATATAAAATCCAGGAGGCAAAAGGTTGTATTTAAAAGGGCTCTATGGCACCAGCCATCCCCAGGAGGAGCTATTCCCGTTCCCCTCCCAAGCAAGGCGGCAGAACCAGGTCTTTAAATTTTTCCGGAAGTCTGGGAGCGATGCGGCCTGCCTCACCTCAGGGGGTAGAGCCTTCCTTCCTTCCTTCCTTCCTTCCTTCCTTCCTTCCTTCCTTCCTTCCTTCCTTCCTTCCTTCCTTCCTTCCTTCCTTCCTTCCTTCCTCTTTATCCTACAATTGGAAACCTCTTTTCGCAGTTTGCTGTTTATGTTTTTTAAATGTGTACTCTGTGACAGGATGAACTCCTGTTGAATCAACTCCCTCTTCTAATAAAGTGTTCCTTAACATCTGCTAGGGTAGAATGTGCTGGGAGAACAGTAAATTTAATATTCAGAATTATTTTGCACAACCATCAGCTTTTCATCATTGTAGCATCAAATAAACCTAAGAAAGCTTGATGTTGGAATGTACCCAAAAGGCAAAAGGCTCATATGACTTTCCACTCACAGTAGAGACAAAAGGACACACAATGGAGGCACAAGAAGGCTACCATGCCCTTTAGAGAAAATTGAACAAGGCCATTTAAAACACACTAAGTCTAGTAATAGCACAGAAGAGCACATGTTGAAAAATCAAGCAAATACCAGAATTTGGCCAGAATATACAGTACTAACAAACAAATAAACCACCAATTTAGATGATGTTTACCAGTAGGCTCACAGATACAGTAATGTACAGCACGTTGTGGTGCGGCATAAGTGGTTTGAAATGAAAATCTTACATAACATAACAGATGGGAATCCACACTGTCATTCAGTTACTGTGGCTTGTAATGGATAACAAGGAAAAATGTTTTGCTTTGAGCTGCAGAAATGGACTTAATATTAAGAATTCAAGTTTGCTGCATTCTGCATAGAATAAAACTTAAATCATTCTGAGAGTTCTGCCATAGGAAGAATGGAAATTAAAACTAGCCCATTGCTCCTTCAAGCAATGCACAGCATGAATCTCTTCAACAGATCTCAACCTCCTTGATTATTGGCTTGAGATGTCTCTGTCTTCTTAAGGCACAAGCACCGTACAGCATCCATCATGTGGAAACCTGCCAAACATGTTCAGCAACATGTTCTGCTCTGGGCAACCCAACTGAAAGCTACACTTCAGCAAGAGCATGCACAGAGTTCAACAACAAAAAGCAGCACAGTATTTGCATTTTACAACTGGAAGTGTTATTCGAAACCCTTGCATAAATTCACATAGTTTTGTTGTTTATTCGTTCAGTCGCTTCCGACTCTTCGTGACTTCATGGACCAGCCCATGCCAGAGCTTCCTGTCGGCCGTCACCATCCCCAGCTCCCCCATGGTTGAGTCCGTCACCTCCAGAATATCATCCATCCATCTTGCGCTTGGTCGGCCCCTCTTCCTTTTGCCTTCCACTTTCCCTAGCATCAGCTCCTTCTCCAGGATATCCTGTCTTCTCATTATGTGGCCAAAGTACTTCAGTTTTGCCTTTGATATCATTCCCTCAAGTGAGCAGTCTGGCTTGATTTCCTGGAGTATGGACTGGTTTGATCTTCTTGCAGTCCAAGGCACTCTCAGAATTTTCCTCCAACACCACAGTTCAAAAGCATCTATCTTCCTTTGCTCAGCCTTCCTTATGGTCCAGCTCTCACAGCCATAGGTTACTACAGGGAATACCATTGCTTTAACTATGTGGACCTTTGTTGTCAGTGTGATGTCTCTGCTCTTAACTATGTCTATGAAGGTTCTCAGTCATCCAGGTGGAATTGTCTGTAGCTTGAATCATGTCAACTGGATTTCTATTTTCTTAGTGGAAACGTTTCGCTCCTTATCCAAGGAGCTTCTTCAGTCTGAGCAAAGTTGGTAAGTCTTACCAACTTTGCTCAGACTGAAGAAGCTCCTTGGATAAGGAGCGAAACGTTTCCACTAAGAAAATAGAAATCCAGTTGACATGATTCAAGCTACAGACTGCTCTTAACTATTTTATCAAGATTTGCCATTGCTCTCCTCCCAAGAAGTAGACGTCTTCTGATTTCCTGGCTGCAGTCAGCATCTGCAGTAATCTTTGCGCCTAGAAATACAAAGTCTGTCACTACCTCCACTTTTTCTCCCTCTATTTGCCAGTTATCAATCAAGCTGGTTGCCATAATCTTGTTTTTTTTACTATTCATTTACTCTTTATTTTCTTCATTTACTATTCATTTACTATTCACATAGTACCTGGTATAATATACAGTGCCTGCACATTTGCCTGATAACTCTTTGCCTGCTATAGAAAACACAACTGTGAACACGACACAATCTAGGACTCCAATTTCCCTACTGCAAATCATATTTTATTAAAAAGTAAACTTAGGTACTGTATGTACCTGGCTGGCAGGAAAGTGAGAGCTGTCTTCAGCTGTTCTTATGCTTCAGCTCTGAATGAGATACAGACCGGCCTAGGTGCCTCAGGAATTGGAGGCCAGCAGCAGCAGCAGCTCTTTTGACTCGAGCCTTGAAGAAAACTCGAGTGCTTCTTCTCAGATTGGCCCAAATGTCTTGGGACACAGAAGCTCCGTTTCAAGTTGGAAGCATTCCATACCAGCATTTCAAGCTCAGACCATTCTGAGCATGGGAGGTTTTGCACTCCATTCCTCCCTTCCTTTATAAGCCACCCATCTCACACAAGCAACTCTGGGTGGCTTACATGATTAAAACAGACAAACCCGCCAAACATATGCCCTCAGCCCCCAAGGATGAACTGTTGACCCCATTCACCATCAATAGTTATATAACTTATCTCCCCCGACCCAAATGCCTGAGAAACAGCCAGGTCTTTAGTGCCTTGTGAAAGGCTAAGAGGGTTGGGGCCGACCAAATCTCTGGGGCAAAGCTGTTCCATAGGGCAGGTGCTGCCCCTGAGAAGGCATGACTCCAGCGTCCAACAAGATGGCATTGTTTAATAGAAGGGACCCAATACATGCCCTAATGTACATATGCTGAATTATGCCTACCTTTCCTGATCAGTCACCCTTTAGATGTATTGGAACAGCCATTCCCAGTATTCTCAGTCAGTTGTACTAGCTGGGTTGGTTGTGCTAGCTAGGAATTCTGGGAGTTGCAGTCCTGACATACCCAGAGAGCACCAGGTAAGGAAAAATCAAATCACACCTTTTAATATGAGTCCTGCACTGAGTATGAATTTTCATATGGCTATTTATATCCCCAAAAAACAAAATATGGAATATTGATTGAACTGTTGAGTTTTAATCTGGCTTGGCATTTCTGTTTTGTTTGCTTGTTTGAATTCAATTGTCTTTTAGAAAGGCTTCACCCAGTCCAAGTCCCCTTCATTGTCAAGATCAAACAAGCAACCAAGGTTATAAGTAATAAAACGTCAACTGTATTTAGCTCCCTATAGATGGGAGTCCTTCCAAACCCGTTTACACCTGCATTTTTATGTTAATGGCAGTAAAAGGGTTTCTGACAAGACCCTCCTACAATATTTCATTTACATTTCAAAGTGTGCTTAAAAGCCACAAAATGTAATGTTGTGCAAAACAGAAATGTAAAATCAGCACTGAGAAAAGATAAAATGCACTTGAACACTGGTTGTTGTTGTTGTTCAGTCGTTTAGTCGTGTCCGACTCTTCGTGACCTCATGGACCATATCACGCCAGGCCTTCCTGTCATCCACTGTCTCCCAGAGTTTACTCAAATTCATGTTCGTTACATCGGTGATGCTATCTAACCATCTCATCCTCTGCCGTCCCCTTCTCCTTTTGCCTTCAGTCTTTCCCAGCATCAGGGTCTTTTCCAGTGAGTCCTCTCTTCTCATTAGGTGGCCAAAGTATTTGAGCTTCAGCTTCAGCATCTGTCCTTCCAATGAGCAGTCAGGGTTGATTTCCTTTAGGATTGACTGATTTGCCCTCCTTGCAGTCCAAGGGACTCTTAAGAGTCTTCTCCAGCACTACAGTTCGAAAGCATCAATTCTTCAGCGCTCAGCCTTCCTTATGGTCCAACTCTCACAGCCATACATTACTACTGGGAAAACCATAGCTTGAACACTGGTACTGTACTTTAATTTCTAGTGTTATGCATTCCACATAATTTTTCTAAACCAGACACGTCAAAAGTAAGGAAGAAATGCCAAGTCATTTAAAAATCCATAAACATCAATTCCACAAATTAATTTGTGGCCAACATTTAAGCTGCTGTGCAGCTTTTCCTTTGAGGCGATTGGATTAACTGTAGTGGGATTTACTTCAGAGTAGACATACTGCAGTGTATGACTGATTTTTATGCTTCTGGATTGATTCAGTATTATCTAATGTATAATTTTCTTCAGCCACTGCAGTTTGTTTTTGTTTGTTGTTTAGTTTCCTCCCCTCTACACACACACACACACACACACACACACTCACCTCACTTCTTGCATATTCTTTGGTGTTTAGCAGTTAGTTCCCTGGGAGCAAGACCAATTATTTATGACCTATTTCTCTGTATAAGATTTTGCCAGGAAAATTGTTCCTATGGAAACTGATGTTTTCAAACAGGCTTGTACCGAGTTCAAAACAACAGTACTACATACACAATAGAGAATACAACTTTTAAGAGCAAGCATTTTCTAATGGCTTTCATAACAAACCTCTTTTAAAAAGCTTGAAATGAACAAAGTGAGCTCTCTCTCTCTCTCTCGGTATAATAAAATGGGTTGTTCAGTTGTCACTTAATAAATACAGCTGCTTTTACATCCCAGTTATTAAGAAAGGTGCAGCCAGACACATCAGTTCCTGTCAAAAGTCAACAGTACAAAAATGCACTTTCAAATTCAAGGTGGATTTTTGTTTTTAAAGAAAAAGGTCAGCAAGTATATTATCAGCCATTATAGAATGCTGAACATTCTACTGATGAAGAACTAAAATTAGTAGAGACAATAAGCAAATTCCGTGAACATTTTTCATTTGGTAAAATAGCCAGAGAAGACTTGTTTCCAGTTTCAAGCATCTGTGTGGACGTGTTAGATTTTGCAAAGAGAAGACCACATTTAAGACCATGAGACCTATGCTGAAAAACCGTGGGTGACCACTAAATAGCAGCAAAAAGATGAAAAAAAGCCCCTCCAATGTTTTGTTGTAATCTAGGGTGTGTCCAGATTTTTGGCCCAAATCTGATAACCCTAAGGGTAGGTAACCAGATATATTGCTCATTACTGCCCGTACGGCTGCATTCTGAACCAGCTGAAGCTAAATACTCACCCACCCACTGGCATAGCTTCTAAAATGATCTTTTTGGGATAGAGTGATTCTGCATAAATGGGATGGGATATTCAATTCAGCACTAAAATAATAATTTACAATGTTGCTTCTGATGATCATAACAAAGAATTCTTTTAGGTACTCACTTAAGCAAAGTCATGTATATTTGTTGAATTTAAATGCAGTTAACACATATAATAATGATAATCACTGTGCACTCTTTCATAGTTGATGCTCATAAATTACGTTATATATAACAGGAAAATGTAGCAGCACCATAAGTCCATTAATGAAAACATTAATCCATAATATCCAATTTACAAAAGCAAGAAGGGTGAATAGAGGAAAGATCTTCTAAAATTGGCTATGAATAATGCAGCCCTGTACAATCCAGTAGACTGACAATTATTTCTGGATTCAACTGACACAAAAACCCACAATGTCTGAGAGGAGGCTGGGCTGCACTGGATCCTATGCAGGCTAAAAGTCTACATTATTCGAGTGAGCTTCTTAGCTCTCCAATAAACATTAGAACAGGATCGCAAAGAATGGGCGCTCTCTAAACCTCTAGTTCAGTTTCTCAACCTTGGCAACTTGAAGATGTATGGACTTCAACTCCCAGAATTCCCCAGCCAGGAAGCTGGCTAGGGAATTCTGGGAGTTGAAGTCCACACATCTTCAAGCTGCCAAGGTTGAGAAACACTGCTCTAGTTGATCTGAACCAAAAAAGGATCCCTCCCATCATTACTAACAGTCAAATTACCAAATAGTCATAAATTCAAATACTCTCTTCATTCCTGTAAGTCCTTTCTTGAGACCAAAGACTGAATCTTATGTCTTATGTCACAGTTTTGGCTTGTAAGGACTGGTTCATCGACCAATAAACAGAGTGACATGACCAGTTCTGAAGCAGAAGTTAGAGAGTACAGGGAGCCTCGCAGCCATTCCTCCCCATCCCAAGGTTTATTAAGGTTAGTATAACAACGTAAGAATTCCAGCAAGCCCTCTGCTTTCAAAGGAGATGCATCTCTGGGGCAGGAAGATTCTGGTTCATTTTCTTGCACTCTTTTGGTGTAAAGGGGAGGAAGCCTGTCTCTTTTGTGAAGGAGGGGCAGATTGCACCAGCTGATTGTTTTGGAAACAGCTACTAGATGGATTATCAATCTGAACAGCTCCCATCACTAGCTCCTCTACCCTTCAATTCAGGAGAACATAAGAACATAAGCAGTGCCCTGCTGGGTTGGACTCCTGGCCCATCTAGTCCAGCAGTCTGTTCTCATGGTGGCCAATCGGCTGCACAAGGAAGCCCACTAGCCTTTGTTCAGAGGCAATTGCACTGCCGGCAAGGCTAATACCCACTGATTCCCAAAACTTCCATGAATTGGTCTCATTATTTTCAAATCTTGGTTGAAAAGCCATCTTCCAGGAAAGTCAGCTTCCAGGAGAAGCAAACCATCTTGTCTTTTTCTTCTGGTAGCAAAATGTCTTAGGCCTCTTCCGACTAGTTATCTGCTTAGCTGGACTTTTGCCTTTCCCCTCATCTCTTCCCATGTGACCATTACAACCACTTGTTCCCTGGTAGAGATTCTTCAAGAAAGATGAAAATAGTGAAGACCATCCCAGAAATTTGCTTAGCTAGATCCTTCTTGTCCTGCTCCCAGGCTGTTGCCATCAGTTCCTCTATGGGAAGGATTTGTTTTTAAATAACATTCCTTGTGTTGATTTTAAGTTGTTTATATTACTTTTAAATTGTTTTGAGGATATAAAGTATGATAAATACTAAAAAATAGTAGAATATTCTACCTTTTCACCTGAATATAGTGTTATTACAAATATATATTTTAGCTTTTATATTTTAAATTGAGTTCCTTCTTCATCCATCCATTTATTTTCCCCTTTTGTGGTATCTAGTGTCTTCCGTGTTGGCACTACATCTCCCAGAATCTTCCATCTAGAAGGAGTACCCAGCTCTCGATTACTTTAAGAAATGTTAATTCCAAAGTCCATTCTGCCTTTCAAGACATATTTTAAAATGTTTGCTAGCAAAAAGGCACCTCCAATAAAATTTTCCCTCCATTTTAAAATGTACTAAACTTTGAACAAAGAAACATTGAATCTGATTGATAACTACACCCCAAGTCATTTGTTAGACTAAGAGATTTGGAACAAATCAGTTTACATTAGAATTTGTAAAAATACTATTCTTCAAATATCCTTAGTTTATTATGACTTTAAAAATCAATATGAGGACATGGAATACAGCCATCTGAAGCCAAGCTGAAAACCAGCACAAAATCTTTAAGTAATGAAGTAATATTCTCAGAGCAGCAGGTTCTAGGCAAAAGTGTGGCCTCAAGGATCTAAACAGTTGTGAACTTCCAGTGGGAATATGGCTGACTGAGCAGCTGTCTGTGAACTCTGCGGACAGAACTGGCAGCGGAGGCTTTTTTGGGGGGTTCAGGCAGGTTTTTTCCTGAAGCCCAGAGCTTTTTCATGAATAAAGAAAAAGCTCGGAATCATCCCATCTGCCCTCCAGCAACGCCGTCTTGTAACCAGAAAATCGCAAACAGCATTCGCTATGATCTGGTAAGAGACGACGGGAGGCGGGGACGTCACCTTTTCCAAGGCTTGCTATAGCCTTAAAGGGACATTAGGTTGAGCCACCCCATTTCTACATCACCCAATTTATTTATTTTTAAGTTTATGTACCCCAAGAGAGGCTTTCTGCAGCAAGAAGAAGTGGAATTTCTTGTTGCTTATCGTTGTTTCTGGATTAAATTTCTAAAATCTTTTTAAGTTTTTGCTTGTTTTCCCATTTAAAGACTAAGGAGGACTGAGATAAATAATTGCCTCCCCATTACTATTATTATTTTTGTACTGAATTTGAAGGATTTAATATTTTCCTACACGTTGAATCTGCTGTTCTGGATCTCCAGTCTTCTGTTCACTTTTCCTGAGAGCTGCTTGTTAGCACACTTTCCCTTGTCTCAATTTCATTTGGAAACTTCTTATTAACTCATTAACTCCTATCTGCGTGAGTCAAGTATCTAGGGGGTGCCATAATCTACTGCCTGAGACATGGACAATTTCAAGGAGATTTTCTCAGAGTTCCGTTGTGAGCTTAAGCAGACCTACAAACAGATTTTGTCCGATTCCTGTCAAGCTATTCTGCAAGATATTCGGGACATTGCAGAAAATATTTGCTTTAAAATGTGTCAACTGGCTGAAGATGTTATGGAAGAAGTTCAAGATTCCAACAAAGATAGAGATGTCTCTACTGACAGTGAGACTGAAGTTTTTATTGAAAGGCCAGATGAAGACTACATTCTGGTGGTGAAGGGGTTAAAGGGACAGTCTGGGTTACAGATTGTAAATTGAGTTGTTTTTCTGAGGGAATGTTATGGGAAAGAAGAGGTTGTGTTCTGTGGGAGGTTCTCTGCTGAGAACTCTGAGCTTCTAAGGTGGGCAGTTCGGCTGTTTGATTTCTGTATGAAAAATCCCTTTTGTGTAATATGGAGATATGTAAATGTCTTGGTTTATTTCAAAGTGGGGTATTGGATTCCCTTTAAGGTTTGTTTGATTTTTAAGATCTATAAGGTATCTATAAAGTATAATAATAATTGCTTGGTTTTTAGGTTTAATAGGGTTAAGATTGTTGTAGTATTAATAATTATAAAAGTAGACAATTAATATATTTTTATAATTTGATTATATATACTATATACTGTATATACACTGCTCAAAAAAATAAAGGGAACACTGAAACAACACAATGTAAGTCCCAGTCAATCACACTTCTGTGAAATCAAACTGTCCACTTAGGTAGTAACACTGATTGACAATCAATTTCACATGCTGTTGTGCACATGGAATAGACAACAGGCGGAAAGCATAGGCAGTTAGCAAGACAGCCCCAATAAAGGAGTGGATCTGCAGGTGGTGACCACAGACCACTTCTCAGTTCCTATGCTTTCTGGCTGATGGCTTGGTCACTTTTGAATGCTGGCGGTGCTTCCACTCTAGTGGTAGCATGAGACGGAGTCTACAACCCACACAAGTGGCTCAGGTAGTGCAGCTCATCCAGGATGGCACATCAATGCGAGCTGTGGCAAGAAGGTTTGCTGTGTCTGTCAGCGTAGTGTCCAGAGCATGGAGGCGCTACCAGGAGACAGGTCAGTACATCAGGAGACGTGGAGGAGGCTGTAGGAGGGCAACAACCCAGCAGCAGGACCGCTACCTCCGCCTTTGTGCAAGGAGGGACAGGAGGAGCACTGCCAGAGCCCTGCAAAATGACCTCCAGTGGGCCACAAATGTGCGTGTGGCTGCTCAAACGGTCAGAAACAGACTCCATGAGGGTGGTATGAGGGCCCGACGTCCACAGGTGGGGGTTGTGCTTACAGCCCAACACCGTGCAGGACGTTTGGCATTTGCCAGAGAACACAAGACTGGCAACTTCGCCACTGGCGCCCTGTGCTCTTCACAGATGAAAGCAGGTTCACACTGAGCACATGTGACAGACATGACAGGGTCTGGAGATGCCGTGGAGAACGTTCTGCTGCCTGCAACATCCTCCAGCATGACCGGTTTGGCAGTGGGTCAGTAATGGTGTGGGGTGGCATTTCTTTAGGGGGCCGCACAGCCCTCCATGTGCTCGCCAGAGGTAGCCTGACTGCCATTAGGTACCGAGATGAGATCCTCAGACCCCTTGTGAGACCATATGCTGGTACGGTTGGCCCTGGGTTCCTCCTAATGCAAGACAATGCTAGACCTCATGTGGCTGGAGTGTGCCAGCAGTTCCTGCAAGACGAAGGCATTGATGCTATGGACTGGCCCGCCCGTTCCCCAGACCTGAATCCAATTGAGCACATCTGGGACATCATGTCTCGCTCCATCCACCAATGCCACGTTGCACCACAGACTGTCCAGGAGTTGGGGGATGCTTTAGTCCAGGTGTGGGAGGAGATCCCTCAGGAGACCATCCGCCACCTCATCAGGAGCATGCCCAGGCGTTGTAGGGAGGTCATACAGGCACGTGGAGGCCACACACACTACTGAGCCTCATTTTGACTTGTTTTAAGGACATTACATCAACGTTGGATCAGCCTGTAGTGTTCTTTTCCACTTTAATTTTTGAGTGTAACTCCACATCCAGACCTCCAGGGGTTGCTTACATTTGATTTCCATTGCTTTTTGTGTGATTTTGTTGTCAGCACATTCAACTATGTAATGAACAAAGTAATTAATACGAATATTTCATTCATTCAGATCTAGGAAGTCTTATTTCAGTGTTCCCTTTATTTTTTTGAGCAGCTTATATTGGACAGAAATATATAGAATAGTGGTAGGAAGGAAATAATTCAATAAATGTTGTTTTTTGGGGGAAGGAAGTTGATTTAGAGATTTATATATTTCTTTTTTTTTCTTTTTTAATATAAGGGGAAGGAGCAATTGCATTTAGTGATTTGTATATATGCTAATGGAATTATTTATAGAAATAATGTGATCTTGGTTTGATATAGAGTAAGGGATTGATTATGGAAATTGCTGTATATTCTTGTTGTTGAAAGTCGGAAGTCACTTTTTTATATAATCTTTAAAAATTCTTTTTCTTGTGTTTCACACTTTTTTAGTTTTTTTGTAGTTTTTATCTTTATTTCAAACTTAATAAAATTCTTGTTACAAAGGATCTAAACAGTTGTGGTCTCCAAGTAGCTTCTAATGGTTGTGCATGTATACAGCCAATTGATGTGCCTTAATCTGATTGGAACAAAAGCCTAGGAGCCAAGCGATGACTTGGAGTCTTTTCAGATTTCAGCTCTTAACTGCATGATTCTATCTAAGCTGGGTTTCTTGGTCATGGCTAATGTAGGATGGAACATTCTATTGAACATAGGCACTTGCGGGTGCTACTGATGACTGCATAAACAGATATATCCTGTTCATTTGCTTCACACAAAATAACCTGATGACTGCATTTTCAGTGGTTATCTCTATACTCTCATAGTTAGACAAATGAGAGAGACAGGTGAATAACTCTCTTGTCTCAACTAACACAGACTCAAATAACTTATAAAAGGATAAATAATAATTCCTTTACGTTATGAAAGCAGACCTTCCTGATTTTCTATCATCAGCATCTTTCTCAGTATCCTAATAACCAGTCCCAGCTCCAAGTGTGGACACAGAACATTCCCCTCCGTTCATTCAGCTCTGGAGTGCCTTATTTCAAAACAGCCACTATTTATTGTAGTTGTGATAAAATAAGAAATTGTAATATAGCAAATTCACACATATGGAAGTGATGATGGCCACCATTTCTAGATAAAACTAAAAATACTTTTTAACATGAATGTAAGATTGCCATCTTTATAAATGAGTGCAATCTTTTTCAGTTGTTGAACTGATAATCCGTGATAGATTCCCCTCCTGAATATGGTGCCATATGCACTTATCTGGGTTTCCTGCCCCTAACTCTGGCAGTTGTAACCTTTTAGTAACAAAGAAAAGCACAGAAAACAAAGAAAAGCAAGCACGCAGATCTTTTCCCAGATCACATTCTCCTTGATGCTTGAAAGAATGTGATAAAAACACAATTATATGCAAACAAGTGAAATCAATGAAACACCTGCTTTCACAGTGATCTGCTCAATTGTGGTAGAAGTCCTCTTTAAGGATATAAACAACATGTTTTAAAAAATACATAAAAGAATATGCTTTTAAAGGATGCCAGATTATTAAAAAAAAATAATAAAGGCACAATACTTTATCTACCCCGAAATATTTCAGTTCAAAGCTTTGATACCTTTCATTTAGGTTTTATTTTCAACTTTAAACAAAAATTAGGCAAGTTTAGGATTCATCTTTTATACTTTAACTGTACAGAATATAATTCTAAAAGTTAATTATTCTGTCACAAGTTCTGTGTTATTTTCAATTCCCACTGAGACACTGAATGCTGAAGGAGGAAATTTGGCATTACAATGAAGAACATTTGCCTTCATGGGGAGCAACTGAAAAGAAAAGAACACACTTCTTTAATTTCCTTTTAGTCAGTGCTAGCTTTCTTCAGGGGAGAAAGCAGGTAGTTGATGAGTAAATGATGGCATAGTAAATGTCAACTGAAATTTCATGCCTTTAATCACCAGAAATTGCTGGATTCTGAACTTGCAATCATTGTAGTGAATGCTATTTCATGTCTTCATTTTTTTGGCTTTACAGAATAAATCAGTGCAGTTTTCTTCAAAATTATGGTAATTCCCTTTTTTTCATCTTCTGCCAAGTTCTTGTGGGGTATTACATTCTTCTCTTCTGGTGTTCTATGATAATGCACTCTTCCATAATTTACCTTCATTATAAAGCTTCTTTTTAAGGAAAATCAACATCCTTGACAAAAAGTTATACACAAGTTTACTTTCTCTGAAAATTCCTTCAGGTAAAGTTTGGATGGAAACCAGAAAGCTAGTCCCTTTGGGTTTTGTACTTTATATAAGATTCAGGTCTGTGAACATTCTTTTCATCTTTATATCATCCTTGATTTTAGCATTCTTGATAATCAGTGATTATATCCAGTACTGTCTGTCCACCATAGAACTGAATCCATCATTAGAAGATGCCTCTGCTTAATTTTTGAAATCCTCCCATCCTTCTAAGCCCCTTCACACTCCCCACACCAATCCATGATGCTTTGAAGAGCTTCCTGAAGAGTTCTGGGGATATCTTTCAGCAACTTGCTTCTACAAGCACAACATGATATATCCCTCTTAAAACTGAGCATGCCAACATTGAAAAGCTTAATGTTTTAGGTTTAAAACATATTATTACTGGAGTATGTACATCATTTTTAAATTATAGATGGCAGAGACTACACAATCTGCTTTGAAGGCTCATACTCATACATATTAGGGGTGTGGTGGCTCAGCGGGTAAGATGCCAGGCTTGTCGATCGGAAGATTGCAAGTTCGGAGGTTCAAATCCCTAGCCCCACGTGATGGAGTGAGCTCCCGCACTAGCCCCAGCTCTTGCCAACCTAGCAATTTGAAAGCATGCAAATGCAAGTAGATGAATAGCTACCACTTCGGTGGGTAGGTAACAGTGTTCCGCGTGCGTCATGCCGGCCACATGACCGTGGAAGCATCTTCGGGCAACGCTGGCTCTTTGGCTAACAAACGGAGATGAGCACCACCCCCTAGAGTTGGACACGACTGCACAAATGTGCGGGGGGAACCTTTACCTTTTTTTTTTTTTTTTTACTGGAGCTCCTGAAATAGTTGACTCATTCTATGAATAGTCCAATCCTAATTGTTTCCTGGATTTGTTAAAATGAGACTTAATCTGCCATATTAATATGATTAATTAAATTATGATATTAAGGTGTTTGGCCACTGAGGAAGACTGAGCAAGTGAGCAGGAAGAACAAAAGGAATTGGAAGGGGGGTTCAGTTCAGGAGAGAGGAGGAGACACAACTTGTTTGGTGTATTTGCTCAGTCTAGAACAAGACACTTAGAACCACCACCTGCTACTTCCTTCTCCATCTCAAGACAGAGGCAGCCATTTCCCCCTTTGCACAGCCTATTGAATCTTCTTCCTGAGCCCCTAAGGCTTGTGGCAGAAGCTCTTTATTCAGGAATCCAGAAACTTCATCAATAGGTCCTGGAATCTGTTGAAAGATCCCAAATAAGAGGAGGAAAAGAGAAGAGCCAAGAGTGGGAGAGGCTGCCAACTGATTGCTGCTGACTGTTTTCCTGAGGGCTGCTTGATTGCACATTGTGCTATTGATTGCCCATTGTGTGTGTGCTTGAAGCATTGTTTTTTGCTCACCTAACTGAGGCAGTGTAAGAGGACTTATATGGAAACCAGCTCCCCAGTGCGTGAGCTCACTAAATGAGCAAAGTTGAAAAGTAAACAGGAGAACTGGTAAAAATGTCTTTGGAAGGCACCTTGCAAACTTGATCTAGAGAACTTTAAATTAAATCCTGCAGGGAAGGGAGAACAAGGGAACAAGGGGTGGAAACCAAGAAGGTACATTTCAACAGGACAAATGTAGCTGTTGGAAGGAAAGGAAGGAAAAATCAAAGCATGACTATAGGATGGAGAGACCTTTCTGGGCACCAGCACTTGTGAACACATGGGTGTCTTTCAGGATCCCAAGCTAAACATGAGTCACCACAAAAAGAAAACAAATGTACACAATCCTAGGCTGCATTAATAGAAGTATAGAAGTGTCAAGATAAACGTGAGTCATTAGTCCTTTTTATTTTGCATTGGTTAGGCCATACCTAGAATACTGCACCCAGGAGAAGGCACTGTATTTTAGGACATTGATACATTGAGAGGAGCAGGCTGAAAGGAGAGCAATGAAAATGGTAAGGGGCCTGGTAAGAAAAACCAACGAGAAATGGTTGAAGGTGTTGGGCATGGTCAGTCTAGGGAAGAAAGAACTGCCGTGAAATGTGATAGATACCCTCAAGAATCAAAAAGGCTTTCATATGGATTACTGGGCATAATTGTTCAGAGTTATTCCAGAAGACAGGAAAAAAGAAACAAAAAAATTAAATTAGAATGAAGTAGATTTTGCATAGAATTACACACACCCCAAACACACACACACACACACACACACACACACACACACCCCTGAATAGTAAGAGCTATTAACAATGCGAAGGACTGTCTTGGGACTTCCCTTCACTGCAGATATTTAAACAGAATCTGAATGTCAAGGGATGCTGCAGTATTGGGCTGGAGGTTGGACTAGATGTTTTCCAAAATCACTTCCAATCTCTACATTCTGTGAAGAGACAGGAAGTCTTAGAATAGGATTTGGGTTGAATTTTATGCTCAGCCTTATTTTTAATTTACCCTATATTACACCAATGACTTTGCAAATCCAAAGTGCAAAAGAGATTTTTTTTCCTTACTTTGCTATTGAAAGTCTTTAAATGCCTGCATTAACATTAAGGCAAAGAATAATAATATGCAAAATGTGACTTTAACCTTTGAAATTGTTTTCTTGCAAATGTAATTGTGAGCAGTTGTTCATTCACTCCCAAATTCTGAGAGCATTCCTCTCAGTTGTGTTTCGTCCTTTCTTTCTCAGCTTTTAGAACATCTGCAAAGAGATATCTCTATAACCAGGCTTTTCATTTTTAATTATTAATTAATGTGATTTGTTTTTTCAGATTTTGACATCTTTGTTAACTTTCTTAGCTGCCTTGATGCTAACAAAGTCTAATATACATTAAATACTAAATAATAATCAATAGACTGTGCTTTATATTTGGCACACTTGTCACAAAATAATAAAACTGGAGTTTCCTATCTATGCATGTTCTGAAATAATTTTTATTGATTTTTGCATAATTGTACATATAAAAATGATCTCAGTGTGTCCAATCTGGAGTCTGATTAGAGGAGTAATTTCTATGTGAAAAATGTGAAATTTGCAAGCCGTCTTTTTCTAACACAATCTCCAAGTGACAGTAGTTCTTTTTCAGTATCCCTGTTGAGACAGAGCAAAGAAATAAGTTGATTAAATGTGGGGAAAATTTTAGTTTTTTACTATTAACTTGAAGACATTTTGTCTCATTTGATAAGAAGTGGGATTCACTTGCTGAGCTGCACACTGGGTTCAGAGTTTTGGGTGAGGAAACCAATCAGGGAGATCCATAATAATTCTGTTTCGCTTGTTCAGAAAAAAGAAAGTGCAGATGACATAGCAAAAGAAGAATAAGAGCCATGGGAGGCTGGGTGACCTTGGGCCAGTCACTCTCTCTCAGCCCAACTCACCTCACCCGGTTGTTGTTGTGGGGAAAACAGGAGGAGGAGGAAGTATTAGGTATGTTCGCTGCCTTGAGTTATTTATAAAAATAATAAAGGCGGGATAGAAAATAAATAAATAAATAAATAATGAAACATCTGCAAGCAAACAACCAAGCTCAGAGAGGACCAAGGACTCCACAGTTCAACCCTGAGCTACATGCACTCTCTTCTATTAGTTGAATATGTTTAGTACAAGGTGTTAGGTTGCATTTAAGATGGCTAGGCCAAAAGAAACTCACAGAAATAGATCATCCCTTTGTGAAAATATAAGCCAGCACTTATCTAGGGATGTAACATAATTCTTCCCATGAATTCTTCGGGGAGGTATACCACTGAAACAGAACTGCTGTGTGCAAACAGCAGCGGTTCTGTTTTTAAAAAGAGATTACATCAAGGGAATTTGTATTTTAAAAGCCAGCATCAGGCCTATTTACATGTCAAAGAGTGAAAGCAGGGTGATTTGCATTTTTAAAATGTTTTGAGCAATTTACATTAACTGTTACATAAATTAGGGGAAGATGTACACAAAGCTTCTGAACTTTAATGTTATCAGATCTGATTTATATATATAAAAAAGGCTTATCAGGACTGGAATACTGGCCTGCAATGCTGATAGTAAAGCAAAGAATATATATTTTTTACAAATTCACACTTTCCTACATTTAGCTGGATCTGTCTGCAACCTTAAAGCAAAGCTTCCAGGCTTCTTGTTAGGCAGACAAAACATATGAAAAAACAGCAGTTCTTACACCAGGAAATCTGGAAGTTAATTTTATTATTAAAAGAAATGTTAGAGGACAAATAATCCTGCAAAAGAAAAGATTCAGATACTCCTTTCATTATAGAGCAATATTTTCTGTCTTTAGAGAATACCATCAGAATACTTTTCTTTCAAGAAGGAATTGATTTTCAGAATAACAAACTCAATCCAAAGATTATGCTGATTATGTTACTCCAAATTGTCCTATCTTAATGGGTGTATGCAGCATTTTTTAATACACACACACACACTTTTAAAACAAATATGAGCAAGTTAGTTGATCCTCCTCTGGAGAGTCACCCAGATTACATTTCTCAAATCATGGGAAATGTATCTTAGTAGCCAACACAAATGGAAAATGGAAAACTGTAGAGCCCGGCTCCTGTAATGGGAGTCAACAAGTAAATACATCTGTAGACAAGATTAAAATAATGGGCAACCCCAGCAAAAAGCAGCTCCCAGATAATCTGCTGGCTCTGATTGGGGTAGAGTGGCAGATGTCAGATTGACTAAAGAATGGCTAAACACTGATTTCACCTAATGTTATGACAGACAAGCTGACCCCATGCCAATGGGGTGTCTTTTTTCTTTATCTTCTTTTTTCCCAAAACATTGGAAATTCACTCATTTCTGTTCATGAATATTCACAGCCCTCTTTTAGTTAAAGTTCATAAACAGGTTTCGTGAAGATCTGAAAAACCTCAAATAAGTGTTTTTAGAAGACTGTTTATTGATTTATTACTATGACTTCTATGACACTTCAATCTATCTGACTCTCAGCAGCTTACGAAAGTCAGACAGTACAATCAGCACATCAAAACATAGTAAGTTCAGCGTAATGATCATTATGACTTCATCATATTCATACCACAATTTCTAACACACAGGATGGGTCCACCTTTGTATTTATGGAGGTTAAATATTCAAAAATTGAAATTACAGTTTCTGCAGTTAATAAGCATTGTCTGGCAGCAAAACCTGTTGTGAATTCCTTTGGTGATTGCTTGACTAGCTCTTCCCCCATCAGAGATGTATTAACAACGGGGGAAGGTAGTAAACACAGGAGTTCAATCAGATGGTTTGATTCCTCATGCAAAGTAGAGGACAGCTCTAATAATTGTTGTTTTTCAATTTCTGTTTCCAAATCCCAGTTCAATATATCATAACTATTGGAGGTAGGGATGGAATAGAGAGGATTTGTTTTGTTATTATTTTTACTCACAGTTTTCTTGTCCATCACGTAGTCATCAATTTTTGGCTGCTTTGTAGGTTTGGGAAGAGTCTGAGAGTCCGGGCTTGTCCTGTTGCGTAACTTGTTCTTCCCCATTGCTTCAGTGTTGATGTATCGTAACTGAAGCCTGTATGAGGTTTTAAGAACTTGCTGTTCAGTTTTAGAATATCTCTTGCAGAGAATGTGTTTATGACATAAAGCTAGATAAAAATTAAGATGGGTAGCTAGGCTGTTTATAAAAATAAATAGAACAAATAGCATATCATAAGGAGCTCAGCAGAGAAGCTGCTGCTCTGTCGCCATCTTAGCTCCACCTCCCCCAGGATGAGTATTCTAGTAGATCACACAGTTCCATCAGTCTTCAAAGTATCTTTAAAAAAGTCTTCATAAGCTCTCTGAATATCTCCAGGGAAGGGGCCAACCTTACATCCATGGACAAACTGTTCCAGAAGACAGGGACCTCTACAGAGAATGCCCATTTCTGCATCCCCTCCTACCACATTTCCTCTTATGTAGGACCTTTCAATGTGCATTCTCTGATTCCACATACTGAGAAGGCAAATTGGACTGGAGTAGTCTTGAACCTATAAGTCCCAGTCATTTAGTGATTTATAGGGATAACTTTGAATTGTACCCCAAAACTAACTGGTAGCTAATTCAGCTCCTGTAATAACAGCATAATATGAACAAGTTTGGCTGATTAACGAACAGGCAGCCATGTTCTGCACCAGTTCAAATTTCCATATGATCTTTAAGGGCAACCCCAAGTAGAGCAAGTTGCAGTGCTCCAGTTAAGAGATAACATGGAAATGAATGATCATTTTCAACTGTCTCTGTTCCAGGAAAGATTGCAACTGATGCATCAGCCAAGGCCAGGCAAAGAACTTGGCCACTGCTTCCACCTGCTGTTCTAGCAGGAGCTGTGAGGAATATCCCTGAATTGCAAGCTTGCTCTTTCAGAGGGAGATCAACTGCATCTAGAACCAAAGGTGAAATCATCCTGAAATCATCCAGCTTCTAAATCAACAGCTGCTCCATCTTGCTTGCATTGACTCTAAGCCTATATTTCCCCACTAAGGCCCTGACAGCTTCCAGACACCAGGTTAAGAGTTCTACCACATTCAGCCCCAGTTGGAGATATACAGCTGGGTATCATGCGCATGTTGATGATACCATACCCCATGCCAGCAAATGACCTCTCCCAGTGGCTGTGTATAAATATAGAATAACATTTATTTTTGTTTTATTTTCCCATTCAAATTCAGCCACAGATCATCCACAAGTACCCACCACATTCTCAACAACCTTCCTGAAAAGGGGAGATTAGAACCTGGGTGATATGTCTATGAAGGTTCTCAGTCATCCAGGTGGAACAGTCTGTGGCTTGAATCATGTCAACTGGATTTCTATTTTCTTAGTGGAAACGTTTCACTCCTTATCCAAGGAGCTTCTTCAGTCTGAGTAAAGTTAGTAAGGGAATCCTTAAATATGTTTCTAGGCTGGCTGTGTGACCTTGCACCTGGGGCTAGGTCATGGTTATTTTTGAGATGTTTGTTTCTAAGTCCCTTTATCATCTAAAGGAGGATCGTTAAGATTACCCTGCTGCTGTTGAGCTTGTGAAATGGTCTTAATCTTCCTAGGCACAGAAGACAAAGCAGGAAGGAAGATAGGGGAAAGGTTATGCCTGAGGCCCCCACCTCTATTCAAGGAAGGATTTTCCAAGTTGGCATGAATGGATTCCTTGACCCCTCTCTCAAACCACCTATCTTCTCTGTCTAAAATGTGAACATTAATGTCCTCAAATGAGTGTCCTTTTTCCTTTAGATGAAGATAAACTGCTGACTCTGGCCCAACACAGGAGAAGTAACACCACAGGACCAGAGTCAGCAGTTTATCTTCATCTAAAGGAAAAAGGACACTCATTTGAGGACATTAATGTTCACATTTTAGACAGAGAAGATAGGTGGTTTGAGAGAGGGGTCAAGGAATCCATTCATGCCAACTTGGAAAATCCTTCCTTGAATAGAGGTGGGGGCCTCAGGCATAACCTTTCCCCTATCTTCCTTCCTGCTTTGTCTTCTGTGCCTAGGAAGATTAAGACCATTTCACAAGCTCAACAGCAGCAGGGTAATCTTAACGATCCTCCTTTAGATGATAAAGGGACTTAGAAACAAACATCTCAAAAATAACCATGACCTAGCCCCAGGTGCAAGGTCACACAGCCAGCCTAGAAACATATTTAAGGATTCCCTTACTAACTTTACTCAGACTGAAGAAGCTCCTTGGATAAGGAGTGAAACGTTTCCACTAAGAAAATAGAAATCCAGTTGACATGATTCAAGCCACAACCTGGGTGATAGTTTTATCTAATATGGCTGGTCCAGGGATGGCCTCTTAAGGAAAGTGTCAGACCTTCAAGGTAGACCAGACTAGAAAACCAATGTTATGCAGGCCAATATTATTTTTATTATAAATTTATAGTAACTGAATCTTGCAAGTCTGAATGAGCTTCTCCCCTCTCTCCCTTTATCTTCCTGAGAACTAGGAAGTGTCTTGTCTGAGACATTTTCTCAGGTTACAGTTCTGCCCTGGACTCAGGTTTCTTTTATCTGACCATTGTCTTCGTAGTGGCTCTTCCTCCTGTCCCTCAAGGTCATTCCTTCTTCCCATTACAGAAAGAGTATTTCAGTGCTTCTTTCGAGGCTGCTGGCATTTGCCTCCCTGCCACAAAGCATTTACCATTGCCCAGCCCCAGATTCTATCACCTCCCTGGCAGCTTGTACCAGCCAGATAGGGCAGGGATCAAGCCCATGGGTGGCAGAGTTCACCTCACTATTCTATCCACTTCCTTGTGATCCAAAAGCTCAAACACATTCCGGCTAACATTGCAAAACATCACCCCATCGGCTTCTCAGACTTCGTTCAGTTAGCCTCCAACTTCAAGAGAAAATGAGTGATTTTACATGCAAAATGCTGGCTAACTCATCATAGTGGCTAACATCTGGCCCATTTTTTCTTAATAAGGTCCAGGTTATTCTAGACAGTGCCACTGGAGTGCATTCTGTAAATGCAAGAAGGGTGAAGTACCAAACCACCATGATGTGGGCTGAAACCTGAGATCATACACATGTCCACAGGCATTTGACATTTGTTTTTCACCATTATGATTTCATGTGCCTCTTTTGTTGCTTCAGCTCCCAGAGCTCCTTGGTATACCACCCACCCATCACCCCCACCCCCGTTATGGAAATGTCCCCTGCCAACAGATCATTTTCTCACATACTGCATGGTAAAAAGTAGATCTAACAGGTATGTAAATGTATTTTGGGACATGATGATCTGGGACAAGTCCATGGCTGTCATGGCAGCCATGAAATCCCAAGCCACCTCTGATTCCACACTCAGTGAAGGTAGCAACCCCTTAACCACTTAAGGCAGAAGAAGTTACAGCTGTCATACAATCCAAAGGTGGCAATAAATACTTTTGGCTACTAGGGCCATCTGGAGCCTCAGGGACAAAGCTGGACCTACAAATAACCCCCAACTATATACTATTTCAGCACTAAAATTTATAGTAAAAGGTTTCCCCTGCACAGTTGTGTCCAACTCTAGGGGGCGGTGCTCATCTCCATTTCTTAGCCGAAGAGCCAGCATTGTCTGAAGACGCTTCCGCGGTCATGCGGCCGGCATGATGCATGCGGAACGCTGTTACCTACCCACAAAAGTGGTACCTATTCATCTACTTGCATTTGCATGCTTTCAAATTGCTAGGTTGGCAAGAGCTGGGACGAGTGCGGGAGCTCACTCCGTCATGTGGCACTCGGGTCTCGAACCGCCAACCTTCCGATCGACAAGCCATCGCGACCCCACACTAAAATTTATACTTGCAGAAAAAATGGGAGATTAAGAAGAGGTGGCAAGAATACACAGAAGAACTATACAAGAAAGATCTTAATATCCCTGATAAATACAATGGTGTGGTCACTGACCTTGAGCCGGACATCCTAGAGAGTGAAGTCAAGTGGGCCTTAGGAAGCATTACTAACAATAAAGCTAGTGGAGAAGACAGTATCCCAGCTGAGCTATTTAAAATCCTAAAAGATGATGCTGTTAAACTGCTGCACTCAATATGCTAACAAATTTGGAAAACTCAACAGTGGCCACAGGATTGGAAAAGGTCAGTTTACATCCAATTCCAAAGAAGGGCAATGCCAAAGAATGTTCAAACTACCGTACAATTGCACTCATTTCACATGCTAGCAAGGTTATGCTCAAAATCCTACAAGCTAGGCTTCAGCAGTATGTGAACCGAGAACTACCAGAAGTGCAAGCTGGGTTTCGAAGAGGCAGAGGAACTAGAGATCAGATTGCCAACATTTGCTGGATCATGGAAAAAGCAAGAGAGTTCCAGAAAAACATCTACCTCTGCTTCATTGACTACGCTAAAGCCTTTGATTGTGTGGATCACAACAAACTGTGGCAAATTCTTAAAGAGATGGGAGTACCAGACCACCTTACCTGTCTCCTGAGAAACCTGTATGAGGGTCAAGAAGCAACAGTTAGAACCGGACATGGAACAACCGACTGGTTCAAAATTGGGAAAGGAGTATGACAAGGCTGTATATTATCACCCCACTCTTTGAAGCACAGCAGCACCCCACTTCTAAAGGTAGGGGTGAAACATTGTCTAGAACTGTGATACAAATGTCTTATGGTCATTTACAAGGGTTTCTGCACATCTTCAGATACTACTGGTATCAGATTGAGGCAGCTGATCAAGTAAAATCATTGAGGCTGTGCTTCACTACTTCATTGAAGTGGTGTGCCTTGCACATGCAAAGCTGGAACTAGAATTCCTGAATCTTTTTTTACATACAATGAGGATAAAGCATGTGCACTCAGTATACATAATTTTATAAGTGGAAACATTTTATATACTAATTTTGAAACTGTTATAAATGTTAGAACTGAAGATTACGCTGTGACAAGTCCAGGTATTGGAATTCAGAATCTAGATACATCCACAGCTCTACATCCATTTGCAATGAGAACATTAAAACCAACATTCTGTTTTCATCTGTAGAAGCCCACAAGCAGGGAATTAAGTTAACATGCCTTCTCTATTTTCTGCTCCATAGTAACAAGCATTATTCAGAGTTAAATAGCTGGCGTCTCAATAGAGATCCTTGGGGCATCTGCTTATTTCCCTCCATTGTGAAAGCTGTTGGTTTGTCCTCTGCTTCCTGTCTTACTAAGACAGCTTTCATTTGCTCAATCAGTCCAGCTTACTGAACCCTGAATGAACTGTGTGGAAACTGCCTGGAAATCACTCTCAAAGAAAGGGATTTTGCAGTGGGAATGATCTTTCCAAGAAAATAAAGTTGGGCCATGCAATCTGACCAGTTTCTCTTCAAGCAGTTTGAAAGCATTTTTTCTTTCTTTTTTTTCTTGGATTCCTTATTGAATGGGATTGAAATCAAATAGAATCAGGGCTGCTGGGATTGACCTTCATCTAGCACTACTGAGTTTGCAGAATATACTCGTTACAGATTTGTGAAATGATGAAATTATGTTTCCTATTGTTAAACAATATAAGGAAGCATTTTACTTAGCCTTTCTTATATTATACAAGGGAAAACACCAACTTTTGGTTGTTGTGGGTTTTCCGGGCTGTGTGGCCGTGTTCTGGCAGTTTTGGTTCCTAACGTTTCGCCAGTCGCTGTGGCTGGCATCTTCAGAGGACAGGAGCACAGCTAGAAGATTCTCTCTGTGCCCAAGTGGAGGGTGTGTCTTCCTGCTGGTGTTTATATCTGCTGAGAGGGTGTGTGTCTTCTGTGGGTCATTTACAAGAGGTTAGGAGAGGGTTTATTGTGGTGATTAGGGGGTGTGGTGCTGTCGTGTGTGGGATTAGCACATCTATTGTGTGAGTTGTTTGCACATTTCTGTGGTTGAGTGAAACGTTAGGAACCAAAACTGTCAGAACATGGCCACACAGCCCGGAAAACCTACAACAACCATCGGATTCCGGCCGTGAAAGCCTTCAACTATACATTGAACACCAACTTTTGTTTGTTTGTTTGTTTTGTTCTGTTCTTTACAGCTGGAAATTTAGGATGGATCCCCAGCAAAAACCCACTGTAAGCCTCATTCGGATCTAAACTTTACATTCACTTTATGGAGTTTGGAGTTTTCATGTACTGATTTTGCCCATTTGAACATCCATGAATCATGCATTAAATCTCCTGTTTTCCATCTCTGGGGATTTTGTGATTGGTTGCTTACAGATTGTCACATTTCTCTGGGGAAAAAAAACCTTTAAACTTCTGTTGGTAAATTGGCCTGTATGCCCTTAAAATAGGAAACACTTTCAACTGCAAGTAGGAAAACTGCTACTGATTTTATTAACACAGCAGCAACAAACAGTTGCAACCTGATTACTGCAGGCCAGAAGTTTCACCTATATGCTCTAGAGCAGTGTTCTTCAACCTTGGCAATTTGAAGATGTGTGGACTTCAACACTCAGAATTCCGCAGCCAGCCTTGGCTGGCTGGGAATTCTGGGAGTTGAAGTCCACACATCTTCAAGCTGCCAAGGTTGAAGAACACTGCTCTAGACTACAGAAAGTGACTGTAGCCATATCTTAAAGATGCAGTAACATACTGCACAAGGATAACATTTACATTATGTTCTCAGGAGATAAAAGTTGGCAGGATGTTGCAGGTAAAATTGCAGAGACAGTCAATGGTTATTTGTCAAAGTAGGAAGATAGATGGGAAGGCATTACTTTTCCCAGCAAAGTGGCTATGCTAATTAAGAGACACAATGGAAGGAGAAAGCAAACTGTGCTATCTAACCTGATGGGATATGTTTCAAGAAGGAAGGGAAAATGCCACAAACGACACAAGAATCACTTTGAGTCTAGAGCATATAGGTGAAAATTATGTTTCTCTTTCTACATCAGTAACCTAATGTGCTCAACTTTAGCCCGGGTCTGTGTAAGAATGCATGGTGGAAAGGATAAAGACACAGATGAGTTAAACTGAAGTGCAAAGAGAAATTGAGTGGTCCATATACAGTGCAGCAAAGTGACCTTGTATGCTTAGAATTGGCCGCTGAAGATATAATTGCGCAGCAACTTGAACATTTCTGTTTTGCTGCAGCAGCTAAGCCTGATTAACTTCAGTTGAACCTAGATCAAAGTGAAGTTTCAAATGGGTAGTTTTAAAGTGAGAAGGGCTAAAATGCTAGAGAACGCATTTCAGCTGCAGACCCCGGGGACCAGAGGATAGAGAATGTCTAAAACTAAAATCTGACCCATGCTTAAAATGGGTCAGCCTTCCGTATGCTTGGAAGCTTTTTTTTAAAAAAGAATCTATAGCTACAGTCATGTGCATTGCATAGTTGCTGAGTTATCTGGATGGGGTGAAATTTTGAAATTAGCCGTTACTCACTGCAGGAAGTATCTCTTTAGAGGTAGCTTCCAAATGACAAGATAAAGGTAAGGATCCAGGTGACTTTAAAAAGGTATATATACAGCAGTATGATGAACATTTCAGGAAAACAAAACTTTCTATCCATTACTGTATTAAAAAAAATACAATAATTATTTGAAAAGCAACAAAACACAAAAACAGTTATAAAGCTTGAAAGTTAGTTGGATGTGAAGACTAACTTGTCTTTTTCATAACATGTCATAAATATGAATATCTGAGTTCATGGCAACAGCTAGGTTTTCTTCTGCACAGTCATCCTGGCATTGTGGCATATTATTAGCCATATGTCCCCAAGGCAAGAGCTAAACAAAAAACATAATTGACTAGCTTCTTTGCTAGTTATCGTTATAAAAGAAGGCCCAAGAAAAAGCCAAATCATCCCTCAGAAGGAGGTATTCTAAAATGGCACAGAAGAAGTGAATCAGGTGAACTCACTTTGAAATTCTGACTCATTCTTCTGCCATCCCCATGCCTTGCCTGGCTCTTCTATTAGTTCCCTAGGAAGCATCCCTTCTCTGTCACACTGCTCCCCCCCAGGATCTGGATGGGCCTGACCTTGTTGGATTTCCATAAGACCTTAAAGACCTGTTTCCCCAAGCCTTGGTCTAGGACAGGGGTGGGCAACGTCCAGCCTGCGGGCCATATAAGGCCCACAAAAGTAATTGGTCTGGCCCGCAGTGGTGGCGGGCGTGGCGGGGGTGTGGCGGGCATGGTGACAGCCACGGCAGCGGCGGGCGCAGTAGCGGGGGGCGGCGGCAGCGGGCGCAGCAGCGGGTGTGGCCACAGCAGGCATGGTGGTGGTGGGCGCAGCAGCGGGGGCGTGGCGGTGGCGGTGGCCCCCCAGTGCATGCAATTGGCTCCTGCCCACAAACCCCACCCCCTTCTGCACGATTGGCTCCTGCCCGCAAACCCCACCCCCTTCTGTGCGATTGGCTCCTGCCCGCAAACCCCACCCCCTTCTGTGCGATTGGCTCCTGCCCGCAAACCCCACCCCCCAGCCCTCAAATGATGTTATAAATATCAAAATGGCCCTTGGCAGAAAAAAGGTTCCCCACCCCTGGTCTAGGATGTTAATTGAGTTTGATTCATATGATCTGTATGCTGGGAGCCTTTTGATTTAGACTTCAGTGCCTTTGTACTACATTGATGGTCGTTATAGCTATTTTATTTATTTTTGTTGGTACTTGTTATTCCACTCCCCAGCCCCGAGTCATATGCTGAGGTAGATGTCTTTTAAATGAAAACCAAAGAAATATTAATCAAAGAGAGATAATTCCTTCCGATTGCTGATCCCACACTGGAGTGAAGTGTTGTGAATGAGTTGTTCAGCTTGCTGCCTCAAGCATGGCAGAGAGTATTCTCTCATCCCCAGTACTGAAGTCTGGGTGCTTTTTATTTATGGAACACAGGTAAGGTGTCCATCCTAGAAAGCAAAACATCTGGGGCTGCCCATCTGTACTTTATCTTTTAGACATGGAGTTTCCAGATATTGTTTAAATTTCTGCTTGTGCAGGAAGAAACCTGTAAGAAGAACAAAGACACGGTATAACATCTAAAAGAAACTATTGTTTTTCAGAAGGTGCCTTGCAACTCAATGGCCCAAAAGACCATGCAATATAAACTCATCGATTGAAGTTATACAATAAAATATATTGTGTCTGCAAATTGCCTCTCTGATTACAACTCATTCTTCTCCTTATTTTTCAAGCTACATGAATTGGGGTAATAATAACCATGACAAATTACTTTTCACTTATTTGTGCCACAAAGATTTTCATGTTTGAACTAATTGGTGTGTAATTTAGGGAGGCTAATGAGTACAAATAATTAATGACTTAATTTAATGCCTTGTTACAGATGCTGATGTCAGGGAGGAAGGGCTTGGAAAACACTCGAGTAAAGGTGCAACCTACTAAGGAAATCCCAAATCCTATTTTTCAGGGGGTTTCATTTGGGTGAAGCTCTTGGTGGATTGCACTGAATTATTTCATAACATAAATGCAGAGTTCACATTCAGATAAACTGATTCTAAGGCAAATCAGAACTGTGAATTTCCTGTAAGTTATTCTTACTGCAAGAGGACAAATTGGACAAGGAGGTAGGAAATGCTGCCTGTCTCAGAAACCAGAGTTCCTATTCCTTTTCTCCCCATGCCACAGTGAGGTGCAAGGACAATTTCAGCTGAACAAATGTAGAGCAGATGCCAATGTGTTTCCTGATTGCTAGGAGTTTTGCCAGGTGCAGTATGTTCCCATGCTATTAGAACTGCATAAAAGAACAAATGCCTTTGTTACAGGGATGTTTAGAAACACTTGCTGTGTCCCAACCAAACAGAAAAATGATGGGGGTAACAACATTGGGAGACCAAATCCAAACAAAATGGATTGAGACTCCCAAGTAGTTATAATGTAGAAACCATCGATTTGTCTTTGTTGTTGACTGATAGTAGGTGTGGGATTTTAATGTAATTTGATAAGGTAAGGCAATATGTGGAGGAAACATTTTACATGCTACGATTATGATTACTTGTGCTGGGTTGGGTGACATGCTTCCAAATATCAGTTAAAGGAAATAACAATAGCAAAGAGTTATGACTCCAATTCCTGCTTGTGAGCTCCATAGAAATATCTGATTGTCCACTGTGAAAAACAAAATGGTGGACTAAGATGGGCCTTGGCCTAGTCCTGCAAGCCTATTGTGTTCATACTGGGCTGTAAAAATCCAGGTCACTAGATGGCAGCAACAAGTTAGGAGTTTTCTGTATTGCTTTGTTGTCATCTAATGGGTGTCCTGAATTTTGCGGATTAGACCTGGTACTCTGATTTCTTATGAAATCTTCCATTTGTGCAGATTCTCGTGTGGACACTTAAGGAAGGAGCAGAGACACTCCTCCTTCCTGCTCTTCCCTCAGTTGGATACATGAAGCAGGGTTCACTTTCTTTTTTGTCTGATCTGATTCAGCGAAGGACAACAAGCTGGGGTATTCAGTTCAGAGAAAATTAGTCCTATTCAGCTGGAAAGAGACAGAATGAGGCCATTGTGTAGCCAAAGCAGCCCTAGTTAGGCCACAGGGTAAGTAATTTCACCAGCTGGTGGCCAAGAAACTCCAAGCTAAAGCTGAGATGCTTTTGTGTGTTTTGCAGTTTGCACAAGTAAAAACTGAAAACAGACTGTAATCTGAAGACCAGGGAAAAACTGCGAATCATTTCAAAGGATTGGAAGAAAGATTTTTCAAATTACAATGAATACAGTTGTATGTGCCTGGGAAATAAATCTCTGGTGGTATTCTAACCATGTTGGTATTCTGACCAATTTTTAAGCTTGACGCCTGCCGTAATGTGTCATATCCAATGATGCTTTTGAAAACTTCTTGGAAGCTTCACATGCTCAACAACTAAATAAGTGAAAGGCATAAATTGTGGACCATGTTTTCTTAGTGTTGAAATTGGCTTTCCATACATATGTAAGTAGAATTCTAAATTGCAAGCCTTGCAGAACTTTTAAAAATTAATATTTAGAGCTGACCACGCTTCACATTAATCTGGAGATATGCTTTTCAGGGCCACTGAGTGCTGGTATTCATGCCTTCCAACTTTATAGACCCCACATCTAAGTTTCTGGCAACAACAAGGACCCTTTTTTAAATAAAATCAGTTAATTAATGCTAACATATTGTTTTTTTATGCAGGTGCTTAGCATCATTATGATATTCTTGGTTGCATCATGTTTTGCTTATTTTCATTTATATGCACAATGTTATGAGTATTCATTGGCGATCACTCGTAGCCGAGTAAGATTGTCTTCCAAAGGTAAAATTTTAACGGTGGATCCGTAAGTGGCTATAAAGGCCAATTCTGGATCTGCACAACCTCCCACAATGAGGGCATATGTTTCCGGGTGGGAGACGGTCATGATGAGGGTTTGCCTGACGTGCCTTCCTTTTAGCTCTTTTCTCCTTTTCGCCCTGTACTCGTGCTTCTTCAAAGTCCATAGCGCCATTAATAATTTTTTTTTAATGCCATAAAGGCCATCTATGGACCAACAAACCATGGTACAAATCCCTTACACTTAGTAGATGGTGCTAAACTTCTAAAGGACAAAGAGTCTATTGCACTGCGCTGGAAAGAGCATTACTACAATCTCCTTAATCGTCACTCTACTGTGGCTGATGAAGTCTTCTTGCAAATCCCGCAAAAACAAATAAGAGATGAGCTTGCAGTACCCCCTAGTTTGGAGGAAGTCAGCAAAGCCACTAAACAAATGAAAAATAACAAAGCTAGTGGACCTGATGGGATTCCTGCTGAAGTTATGAGTACTGACCTGTTCTATTCATTACTTAGATATATGGTATGCCTACACTGGTTCTAATTTTCAATTTTTAAAATTGTTAGGTATTTCAGACTTTCTGTAGGAAGCAAATGAGTATGAACATCTGAAATATGCTCCAGATTTTATGCATCTAGCTGCTTACAATGTGTTCTAGTAACAGTAACAAAAATAATATTGTGTATTACAGTAGTTTAGTCATGGATTCCGCTGAATCTGACAATTTGAGGGTATAAGATGTAAAAATCTAAGAGGTGACGTGGGTAGAACCTGATGGATCCCCCAAGTCCAGCAATATGCATTGGAACATATTAAGAAGTTTTTCACTGTCATGTGTATCTGTTTTTCAGCCCTCATCATGGTTACTTCTTAGAATATGGTTTACTACCTGAGAAACTTCACCTGTTCCCATAGGACCAGTGAAAATGTTTGGCTTCCAAATGGTTCATTTAAGAAATCTCTTGAAGCAAGAGCAATTATCCATTAGTGGCTAGATAAAAATCTATTTAGCCCTGGAGATTTGCCCTAAACCAATGAAGGAATTTTCTGGAGATACTACAGATTTACTATCTTATTACAGAAATAAGTAGTCCTCATTTGCTGAGGAGCTTCTCAATTTGAGCATTGTTTATAGCTGTCAGGGAGTAATATGTATCAGTGCAAAGATTTTTAATGACTGCCTTAATTTCTGTTAGTTTAGTCAGTTTTCCTGAGGGCTCGCTTTCCAAGCTGATGAGATAATATGCAGGCACATTTAGTGCTGTCCTCTCCCAAAAATCTCCATAACACTCTTTTCATTATGAACATTGGTCATTCAGAGGTGACATGTTGAGTTCTCCTTTAAAAGTATCAGCATCTGAAGCTCTGTCAATCTGTGCTTTATGAAGGCTTTCAAGTTTTCTAATGCATTTTTCAAAATGGTCTTTTTTTCCATCTGCCCCCACCCACCTCTAATCACTATTTTTTTCCGAGAAATGCAATCTGATTTCCCTGGTCTCTAATCAGCATTTCTGCATCATTCCACTGTGTATTCAGTTTTATTTCTTCATTATTCCTTAAAGTGAGATGTTCAATTGATTTGTCTGCTGGGGAGGTTGCTACTGTTTTGTTTTTAAAGTAATAACACTGATGATGTTTGAGTTTGATCCAATATTGAATGGATGAACTTTGCCTGTCCTACTCTATGATAATTTAAGCAACAATGGGTGGCACTTTCCTGTTCATTCCTGCTGCTTAGAGTAGGGCAAGGTTTTTTGAGAGGTGGGGAATAAATTGTGGCTGGGAGAAAATGATTTGTTTAGCCTCAAAGGCCACAGTGGCTATGATGAGCAGAGCTGGAATTTTCAAGCTCCATTTTTTGTCAGACAAATCTTGTTAAAATAAATGAATTAAGCAGACTGATGGCATAACACATCTATTTTATTCCTTCTTCCTATGTAAAAAATCCTCAAACATGTTATCCAGCAATTTCAGATGGGAAATCTTAGGAAATTCTGGAGACTGGGAAGAAAATGGCACTGTGGGATTCAGCCCATCTTTCAACAAGTTTCTGAGAGAGAGAGAGAGCGCAGAATTTCCCAATTTTGGATCTGTCCAGTGGCTTCATCATCTTGGAGCTGCAAATTGTTTCTCAACTATACATTTTGGGGGGTTTTCCTTGAAATCTGAACTTGTGATTGGCCCAGACGTCAGGAATAACTGCACACATTTGGTTCAGTAGTCAAAAGCAGAGATAGGAAGCAGAATTCTGCTCAAGTATTCATTGTGCGTGGGGACAGGGAGCAGGTCATAAATGTTGAAATATGGTGATCTGAAAGGACAACTTTAATTGTCTAGACAAGGTTCTTTCCATTTTTGTTAGTAATAGCATGGCATTTAGGCCACTCAGCCAGTGATGTTTCACCAGCCTTGCTACTGAAATGCTGATAAAGTCAGAAATACCTATCTGTAAATTGAGTGGAATAATAGAAGCAAATATTCAAGCAAATTCTTCTAATTTCCCTTCCTTTGGAGAAATCCAAATGCCTGTTTCTTTGGTCTTTTTCATCATTCCCATATCTGGTGTGGATGGGCATTGGTATAAAAATTAATGGAGTTTTGCCATTTGATAGTATCAGCCACCATCTTATATCATCATGAAGTCTACAATTTCTACAATTAAATGACCATTCTGCCTTGAATTTCAATGGGGATTTTTAAAAAGTTAACATTATATTTGATTTTTTTTCATTGTTGCAATAATTGAAGTTCCAGATATGTTTTAAGTCTTTTAAAGAATAAAAATAGAGGATGTCCATGAAATAAAGTACAGCCTTAACATTTTATAGTTGCATTTGGAAATGGGATGGGAGGAATAACTGTATTTTTACTTTGCTTGCAGTTATTACTGTACTGGAGCAGTAAGATAGCAGGGTAGGCAACAATTTTGGACTGAGATTTAATTTAGAAGTTTGAGAACATGCAGGTGGCACACTCACAAAATGGCTGCCATAGTAGAAATGGCTACTTACAAAACACCCATTTACCAGAAGGCGAATTAGACTCCAAGGAAGCTCTTTATGGGCTTTTGGGCCAGAAAGTTTTATACAAAGAAATATGATTCTAAATGCTTGTGCATTCCATTTTGTTTTTTTTAACTAAAAGAACCTTTTAAAAGTCAGGGGGAACCATGCTACCTACACCTGTGGTAGAACTAAAACCTCCCATGCAAGTCATTTTTAATTAAGTGGCTTCTATTTGGTTGCCATGTCAGTTTCTGTGCCTAAGCTAAGTAAGTTCTAGCTGAGAAGGTGCATGAGCAGATCTTCTTGATTAGGATGAAGCACAAGTAGCAGTCAGTATGTAGACAGAGGTCAGTCTCAGTGCTAGGGAGGCAAGGCAGGCTGCTTGAGAGATGTGTAGGGGAGCTTGTAAACTCTTGAGACATTTCAGTAGTTGGCAATCTATAAAAATCAAATAAATGCTGTAAATAAATCAAGTTGTCTTAGATACATTTTTGAAAAGGTTACCAAAAATTGTGTAAAAAAAAAAACCCAACAGCTTTGGTCTGCCCTGAGATGCTATCTCAATTTGAGACAGCTCACTTCAGATAATCAATTTACTCTGCTTTAGTACAGTATCTATAACAAAAGGATCAACTAGACCAGCAGTTCTTAAAGTAAGGTCTGGGGACCCTTGGGGGTCCCTAAGACCCTTGCAGGGGGTCTACAAAGTCAAATAAATAAATATTTTAAAATTTCTGAGTTTTAATTTCTAATATAGTAAATTTTGATAGATATAACCCACATAAACTAATCATTTTAAAGAATGTATAATGGGTCCTGAGACCAAAATGTTTGAGAACCACTGAATTAGACCAATTTAATGGCTGTTGTGGGTCTTCCGGGCTGTGTGGCCGTGTTCTGGAAGTTGTGGTTCCTAACGTTTCGCCAGCATCTGTTGCCGGCACCTCCAGAGGGGAGGAGCACATACAGAAGCCCTCTGAAGATGCCGGCCACAGATGCTGGCGAAACGTTAGGAACCACAACTTCCAGAACACGGCCACACAGCCCGGAAGACCCACAACAGCCATCGAACTCCAGCCGTGAAAGCCTTCGACAATACATAGACCAATTAAATTTGACTGTCCTGCTTCAATCCAATGGCAAGGATCCATGTGTACACAGAGGATGCTAAAAAACCCTGTTAGTATCAAGAATGAAGTGAAGTGGACCGCCCTACTTCAATTCCACAATTTGTTTTCATGGGGTGTATTGATCAGAGCTTTAATTTGAAGTGTTCCTTCAAAGCCTTCCATATCCATAACAGAAAGGTTTTTTCAAAATCCTAGAACAGGATTAAAATAAATCAGCTAAGAACTTTATTCCAAACCTCCACTCAAATGACTCACTCCTACTAGAAATCACAGATACACAGAAGTGGCAGGCATATCCAGAATTTAGGAAGATGGAATAAATTGGTATGTCAATACAATACAATATCCCTTGCTGAATGATAAGCTGCTTTTGCACCAAATTCTTCCTCCTGATACAACGGACAATGCAGCCTATGTATGGAGCAGATGGAGCAGGACACCAAACTAGAATGTTCTTAAAATGCCATTGTTAAAATGCTATAAAGCCACATCTTCTAGTCATTGGCATGTAAGTCTGTGTATAAGTCATAAAGTTCAGTGGAAACCTTTGAACTAGTATCTCTCTCACATACATACACACTCTCATATACACACACACAACCTACCTTACAGTGATGTTGTGAGGAAAAATGAGAATGAGCATGGTTTTATATGTTGGGATGAGGTCCTTGGAAATGAATGGAATAGAAGGTCATTCTATTACTCCTGGTCACACAGCTTTCCTAACAATAGGCTGTTGCCTTGGGTTAACTGTACTCTCCTAGGCTTTGCAAGTTGATGTAGCCATGTAAATAAGTCTTTGATGGTTAGTCCTTATAACAAATAAAAGTCTAAACGTTTATACAGTGGCATACAACCTTTGCCTTCCTCTAAAAGTTCTTGCACTTGTTGGGATTAGGTGCTGCCTCAATGTGGTTGCTCCTCTTCTGGTTGCTACTGAGCTCCAGACCAAGCTCTAAGCCATGCTCCAGGCAGGAATCACACCACAATGGGCTACTTATTGTGGCTTGTGATCCTGGCAGTTGCTGATAATTGTACATTCCCAGATGTCGCTTCCCACTTCATCTGTTTGTTGTCTTCTTATCCTCCTTCTACACACCCACACGTTTGTAGGCTAAGGGCCTGGGTGGGGTGAGGCTGCCTATGCACATCAGCACATTACTAAAAATGCTAGGGTGTGGCTCAATTAGCCAGATACCTGGAACGCCAGCGTGGATGCTTGTGAGTAAACTGTGAGAATGGGGAATGAATGAATCCATCTCCTCTCAAGTTTCAAACTTTTACAGCACTTTGACAAAAAGCATGAGCTGAGCTGAGCTGAGCCAATCCTTGGGGAAGTGAGGGTGGGAAGCATTTCTGCCTGGTTGCAGCTGCTTTTCCCAAATACAGACAGCAATTCCCTCACAGACCAGCGTCATCATGCTTGTTCTTCAGTAGCCATCATGTCACCCACTTGCAGCAGAGGGAGATGAGAGACAAGGACATGCCATCCATCCTACCAAAATACTAGTTCCATCATGCACCTCCCTAACCCTGAGGCGAAACAAGACAAAAAAATAAGACAGCAGAGCTCGCTTAACCTCCCAGCCTGTTGAAACCTCCAGGTCTTTGATACCTTTTGAAAGGTCAACAGGGCTGGGCCATCTGTATCTTTAAGGGAATACTGTTCCACAGGGCAGGCACAGTGACAGATAGGTCCCACAGGATGACACTGTCTAATAGGTAGGACCTGGAGCATGCCAAATCTGCCAGTTCTGGTATACATGTAGACTTCACAGGATTTTATATGGGGTTGTATAAGTAGATAGAAAGTAACAACAACAGAGCCCAGATTATAAACATGGTTAGCAACTTTTGAATTATAACCCCAGGAATAGATCCAAACTCTGCAACTGCTTATGTAGTTATCTTTAAAGAAATTAGGGAAGTGATTCTGAAATGGCAATTTTCTAAATGGAATCTTGGATAGACTCTGCAGGTAAAAGCAAAAGAAAACTGAGTGATGGCACAAGAAGAATTTCCAAGCAAGAGTTATTATCTACTAATGTAAGGACTACAGGGACAAGTAATGGCATTTTGAACAGAAAACACAAGTCCACCAGAATAGCAATTCAAGTTATACAGTAGTTGTGCAGCATTTTCAGAACTCAGAACCTTTTACTTGAAAACTGTTAAATATTCATTTCTCTCCTTCTAATACACATAAACACTTACAAAATACTGCAGAGAGATAAGATTAACTACAGGGCTGTTCAGATGTTGGCTAATGATTAGGTTATTAGGTTGAGGGATTTTTGGCCCAGGGTGCAATAGGGATTTTTTGCTACACTCATAGTTGTGACAAATTGTTCCACTTAACCAGTAAGTTTATCCTTAACCAGTAAGAACATGCTTAGCTTGAAGGAGACAAGTGTTTGATAGCAGATAGCTTTATAGAAGAAAGAAGACGCACAGAGAGAAACCCTAAAGTTAGGAGTATAACTTCTGTAAGAAAGGATTCTGAAGGCTAGTGCTTATGTGAAAGGAAAATAAAGATCAGTTTTATTTAGGAAATGACATGATGATAGGAAAGTCTGAGTTATTTAAGTCTGTCTATAGCTAATAGCCTGTAATGTGCTGTCCTCCATCAGAGAGGGAGGGAGGGAGAGAGAGGGAGAGCAAGTCAGTTTAAGTGTCTGCACTGCACAGGTCACCATCAGAAGGGAAATGGGAACTGACGTCAAGGAAGAAATGATGAAAACCTTTAGAATATCAGTCTCACCAAGAAGAGGCACGGTTACATAGAGACATGCAACTTAAGTCTTTTAGACAAGGAATGGAGATAAAAATGCAAAGTCTCTCTGCTAACTACCTGGCCCTATCTTGGTTCATTCGCAAAAGAATGAGGAGGATTACATGAAAAGATACTTGCACGGTAAAAGAGTGGAAAGGCATAGCACCATTCTATCCATCAACATTTCCTACATTTACTCCTGCTGATGCTGCTTTGCAGGGAAGAAGATTCAGCTGTGGATCTCTGCCAGTGGTATCCATCTGCCAGAAGAAAGTGATTCCACCGATTCCCTCTAAAGCCTCTATATGTCCCCACATCTTTTCCAGAAGATTGAGATGATACTCTGGAGCCAATGAAGATACAGTACATGGGGAAGGGCAAGGGAGGAGGAGGAAAGAAAACCCCATGGTAGACGCAAAGTCGATTTGCATAATATTGTTTTCCAGTAGGGTAGAGAACTACAGAGATGTCCTTGGAGAAGAAATGCAGAAATTATCAAAACAAGAATTAAGTCAGGGAAAAGAAGAAAACCTTAGAAAGAAATTTAAAGTGACTCCACCTTAACTCTCTCTGGCATAAGAGGGAGGGAAGAGAAAATGCTGTCTGGCTTTCAAGATGCTGTTACTATAGCTTATATCAATAAAGTAGAGTTCTATATTTCTTGTGAAGTCTGTTTCCTAACTGGGCTTACTTCAAAGGGCTGATATGTGAAATGACTCAATTCTACTAGAACTTCTAAAAGCAAATCCAGAATGATGGCTTTTTTAATTAATTTATATAGACGAATCAACCCGGATGCCCAGTGAGGATAAATGCACTACAGCCATCCCAATCTTTAAAAAAGGAGACAAGCTCAATACAGCAAATTGCTGCCTATTAAGTATAATCAGCAAATTATATGCCAGATGTCTCTATACAAAATGGATGGACTGAATAATCCAATAAAAATTGAAGCACGGAACAAGTTGGCTTTAGACCAGTTCTTCAGTTTTTGATCAAGGTATCACCCTTCAATATTTGGTTGAAAAATATTCAGCTCCCATCCCCCTTTATGTTGCCTTCATTGACCTGGAGAGGGCTTTTGAATCAATCTCTTGTGAGCAATTGTAACCAAAACTAACTGCTTCCTCTACTGAACTAATTGTAATACTTGATGAACATACAGTACCTCAATGCAAGTTAAATGGGGTGTCAATAGCACCCTCACACCCTCATTTCCTATGCAAAAGCATTTTAAGCAAGAATGTATCCTTGCTCCCCTTTTAGTTACCTTTTATATTCATTGAATTGTGCAAGCTCTACCTATGTGTGGATTTCACCCTCTCTTGCAAAATCAGTCTACTGTAAATCAGTCTGTTTCTCTAGTCCAGAGCTTTCCAAACTTTTCATGTTGATGACACACGCCGGCGGCGCGGCCTGCGGTGTCCTGGTGTGTCACATGGAAACCCGGAAGCAATGATGGGGGGAACCAGAAGGAGAGGCACCCCCGCCAATCAGCACTGCTGCTGATTGGTGGGGGTGCCGCTCCTTCCGTTTCCCCCCATTAGCACTTCTGGGTTTGCGTGTGACACACCAGGACACCGCAGGTGACACAGTAGTGTGTCGTGACACACACTTTGGAAAGCTATGCTCCAGTCTGATGACACCACCATTCTTTCTTTAACCCAAGTTGGCCTTTGTTGCAAGCTCCAGGAATTGGCTGAAAACTGCCACACTGAGAGGCTAGAAATCAATTATTCTAAAATGAAGGTACTGCTTTGCGAATGCGATTAGGAGGTTCAGAGCTGATTTTGGCAGTTGTTACTCCTTACAAAAGGGACTGCGTTTTTCAGCCCTTTTGGAAGTGAATGCACAAATCCCATGAAAAGAATTTGTTGTTGTTCAGTTGTTTAGTCGTGTCCGACTCTTCGTGACCTCATGGACCATAGAACGCCAGGCCTTCCTGTCCTCCACTGTCTCCTGGAGTTTATTCAAATTCATGTTCATTACATCGGTGATGCTATCTAACCATCTCATCCTCTGCCGTCCCCTTCTCCTTTTGCCTTCAGTCTTTCCCAGCATCAGGGTCTTTTCCAGTGAGTCCTCTCTTCGCATTAGGTGGCCAAAGTATTTGAGCTTCAGCTTCAGTATCTGTCCTTCCAATGAGCAGTCAGGGTTGATTTCCTTTAGGATTGACTGATTTGACCTCCTTGCAGTCCAAGGGACTCTTAAGAGTCTTCTCCGGCACCACAGTTTGAAAGCATCAATTCTTCGGCGCTCAGCCTTCCTTATGGTCCAACTCTCACAGCCATACATTACTACTGGGAAAACCATAGCTTTAACTATACGGACCTTTGTCGGCAAGGTGATGCCTCTGCTTTTTAATATGTTGTCTAGGTTTGCCATAGCTTTCCTCCCAAGGAGCAAGCGTCTTTTAATTTCATGGCTGCAGTCACCGTCTGCGGTGATCTTGGAGCCCAAGAAAATAAAATCTGTCACTGCTTCCATTTCTTCCCCTTCTATTTGCCAGGAGGTGATGGGACCAGATGCCATGATCTGAGTTTTTTTAATGTTGAGTTTCAAGCCAGCTTTTGCACTCTCCTCTTTCACCCTCATCAAGAGGCTCTTTAGTTCCTCTTCACTTTCTGCCATTAGGGTGGTATCATCTGCATATCTGAGGTTGTTGATATTTCTCCCGGCAATCTTAACTCCGGCTTCTGATTCATCCAGCCCGGCATTTCTCATGATGTACTCTGCATATAAGTTAAATAAGCAGGGTGATAATATACAGCCTTGTCGTACTCCTTTCCCAATTTTGAACCAATCGATTGTTCCATGTCCGGTTCTAACTGTTGCTTCTTGACCCGCATACAGGTTTCTCAGGAGACAGGTAAGGTGGTCTGGTACTCCCATCTCTTTAAGACTTTGCCACAGTTTGTTGTGATCCACACAATCAAAGGCTTTAGCGTAGTCAATGAAGCAGAAGTAGATGTTTTGAATGAATGAAAAGAATTAGGGATAGTTAAAATCCCCTTACCCTGTCAGTGACGAAGGATCCTTTTTTCCTCTTCTTTTCCATATTGCATGGCATGCATTTTTGCATGTTCAATTGACCATTGGGTGGTCAAGAGATAATTTTAAGAAGGGAGCTGGAGGTAATGATATCCTGCATGCTTACAGCATGGGGGAAAGGACATTTTTAAAGTGTAAGAAAGAAGAAAGAGGACAATCAATCACCAACAGGAAGATAACTTCCCTTGTTTAGCCCCACTTCTTTTATGAACAAGGCAAATTCAAAGCACCCAGCTTTGGGGGTGAATATTGAGATAGACACAACATTTATGTTCCCAGTCTACGTTACTTACACATTTAGAACTGTGTTTCTTTTCCGAAGATGACAATTCAAAAAGTCAAGTAAATTTCAATATGTACCATTTCCTGCAACCTAATGGACTAAAGGAATAAATGAACATGTGATTAAGTTATACCAAGAGTAATGTCGAGCAAATAACTAGAATCAACTGTTTCTTCATTTCCTCTTTCTGTCTACTACATAATATATTCCTATGAAATGCAGACTTCACTGGGTTAAATATGCCTAGTGATTTTCCCATTCCAGCACAACTATACCAAGTTAGGAAGAATTGCCTTTAAAAGAGGCAATATGGAAAAATGAGAAACAAAACAAAACATAAACAAGTTGTATGAAAAGATGGGTTATGAAGGAAATGGGCACGTTCCATTCAGAGATGGCAACTTGTACCTTTCTGTATTTGTTGTCAACCAACCTGAGCTCTTGAGGCCTATGAATCAAGTGCACATAACCTCAGCTCCCTAATGTTGCTACTATTGTTGTAATTTTTAATATGACTGAAGGGGAAATTTAGGGAGTAATGTTACATTAAATTAATTCCATTTAATTTTAATTGCATTTCCATTTAAATGTGAATTAAATTTCCACATAAAATGAATTGTATTAAAATAAACTATATTTTTGTTTTGACCTTGTTGACTTGGCATGGGCTTGCCTACTTTTGGAGTGCAGGTCTCAACAATCTATTCATGGGACAAGTGGAACATTTGACCCCAAAAGGTTGAATGCTCATGCTATAAATGAAAACAATGGGAGGAAAAAGGAAGGCAGAAAAAAAGACGCTCTGAAATGTCCTGTGTTCTGGAAATTCCTGATGAGCTAGAAGTTCACAGAACATCAGCAGTGAAATTTAGCTTCTGATTCAGGAGATTTCATCTTATATTTACCAGGCTTAAGCCAATAAAAAAACCTAAATACGATAAAGTTGCAGTATAACTAAGCTTAACCTTGCCTTGGCATGGATACTAAAAAAGGAGAGGGAAATGTCTCATCCTGTTTGGAATTCTATGAAATTAAAGATTTATGAAGGTGATTATTATTTATTTATTTATTTATTTATTAAATTTCTATAACCGCCCATCTCCCCCTCAAGGAGGGACTCTGGGCGGTTCACAATAATTACCTTTGTGTACAAATATGGTACACAATATTCACCCTGTATTAGAATATTCTTTGGAAATTTGTACTGAACATTGAACTGATTCTGTACTGGCCCTGATGCTGATATTGAAATAAGTAAGAGTAAGGCATTTTTTTACTCCTTTATGCCTTAGGTATCTTGCTATTTTACTAAAAATATTCCTTCCTTCCTTCCTTCCTTCCTTCCTTCCTTCCTTCCTTCCTTCCTTCCTTCCTTCCTTCCTTCCTTCCTTCCTTCCTTCCTTCCTTCCTTCCTTCCATAAAATCTTATTCTCATTTTCAGCACTATATATGGGTGACTCCAGCATTATCCTGTATAATCTTTCCCCATGGGCAGCATAGAGATGGATTAAAGGTACTGTTGCTTGCAGTTTATGATGCTGAACAAAATATTTTAGTAACACTTAAGTCACTTTACTGAACTATTCACAAGCCCATATCACAACCTTTCCTATAACTTCTTTCCCATGTTCTTTAAAAATAAAACTTGTATTGAAAATTGAACTGATACTGTGCCCATTCTCATGAAAGGTGCTGATAATGAAATTTTAAAAGAACCAGCCTGTAAGGAAGACATAGGATGTTTAGAAGAGATTACTGATAATGAATTTTAAAAATGCTTGCTGGTGTATTATTTGGGGTATATTAGGGCAAACACTGCCTTAGGAAGGGCTGGACATAAAGAGACAGTCTTTGGAAGCACTACTACTGAACCTGAGTAGATATAGAATATCAGCAAAAGAGAGTAAAATTAGTAATTGGATAGAAATCCACAAACTCTTAATATTTAGACTGAACATTTTGTGATGTGTATAGATGTTCCTTTATTTTGTTTGGCCCACAGTTCAAAGCACATCAGTCAATGACACCTCCTGGATTGATATGTAGGGCAGAACATCAGACTGAATTATTTACTCTTCCAAATTTTATGATGCAGTTTTTAGCTCAAAAATAAAAGGATCAACATTCTTATGCAAATGCACATTTTAGGACAAAATGTACAAGAGTTTCTTGGAATTTATTGGGAAAAAGAGAATTTTGGTTGTAATTGAATGGCTAGAGGAGGGTGTCTCAAGGATCATAGTTTTCTTTAGCATCTAGCCTCTAAGGGTGGAGAAGGGTAGAGACAGAGGCTTCAGAAAATGAGATCTTAATTGGCTTGCCCTTTCTAGATGCTTTTGTAGTAGGCAGAGGGAACGGTGTTGAGGTACAGGAGGAAGAGCCACTACGAAGACAATGGTCAGATAAAAGAAACCTGAGTCTGGGGAAGAACTGTAACCTGAGAAAACATCTCAGACAAGACTCTTCCTAGTTCTCATAAAGATAAAGGGAGAGAGGGGAGAAGCTCATTCAGACTTGCAAGACTGAAGTCAGCCCTTCAAAGTAGACCAGACTAGGAAACCAAAGTCATGCAAGCAAATATTACTTTTATTATAAAGATATAGTAACAGAATCTTGCAAGTCTGAAGATTTCTTATATATGACTGTTGTCTTGGTAGTGGCTCTTCCTCCTGTCCCTCAAAGCCATTGAACGCCCACTATACCTTCAGGGACATGTTTAACCTCCTCCTCCTCCTCTCAGGTTGGAACTCTCATCTTGGGAGAAACAAAGAAAGAGAGGGTCAGCAACCAAATGGGAGGCTCCACTGCACCCAAGAGCCAGTCAGCTAGTTCAGTCTCAAGAAAGAAGTGGGTCAACCCCCCCTAGAATCTCCATTCTACCTTTCTGGGCTCAGTTTGGCACAATTTTGAATAATCTGAGGTTTGTACTAAAGAAATTGATCCATCCATGGTAATTGGCCTATGCAGATCTTTGAAGTGTCACTTTGCATGGACAAAGGCTTCAGGAAAACAGCTGCTCAGAGCCGCCTCATGAAGCAACGTGGTCCTCGGGGTTTGAAGAATAAAGTGGCTGCGATGCTTCTCTTCTCTTCTCTTCCCCTCTCCTATCCTCTCCTCTCCTCTCCTCGAAGTTGAAAAAAGCTAGAAGAAGCTTCTGGGCCTAGGCTGAGCATGAAAAGAACCAATGGGCAAGCCATGAATAGCTGCTGGTAACTGCTATACTATGTAAACAATGGACATCCCAAGGACAGCTCAAGACTGGGGCAGAGGTCAGGTTGGGTAAACTGGGGGACATTTTGCCCTTATTTTCTGGTTAATATTTTATGTGTATTTTTGTAACAGACTTTCTTACTTGGTTTGTCTGATTTGTCTAACCCAAGGGTCGGCAAACCGCGGCTTGCGAGCCACATGCGGCTCTTTGGCCCCTTGAGTGTGGCTCTTCCATAAAATATCACGTGCGGGCGCGCACAGGCAGGCGTGGCGGGGGCAGCCCCACCGCTTATACGAACAAACCCTCCCGCGTCCATCCTATTCTTACCCCAGTGAGAAGCTCCTTGGGGGAAGCAAGTCCCCGTGCACAAAGCTTGATCCCCCGGCTCCTATATCAATCCTACATTCCTGCAGGAAGGTAGCCAGGAATCAGCCCCGAGCTTGGGCCGCTTCCCCCAGGTACAGCGTGCGGACAACTTCCCCACCTCCCTCTCTCCCCCTCTAGCTCTCTTCCCCATGAACCAGCGTGCCCGCTTCCCAATTCCCTCCCTCCGCTTTCCAAATCCCTACGTCGGCAGCGGGCATGGTGTGCATGGCGACTGGAGCAGTCGAGCCTCTCTTTCCCTTCTCCTTCTTCCAAATCTCCCCCGCCCCCTTCCACGCGATTGGCTCCCACCCGCAAACCCCGCCCCCTTCCACACGATTGGCTCCCACCCGCAAACCCCGTCCCCTGGCCCTCGAGTGATGTTATAAATGTTATAAATGTCAAAATGGCTCCTGGCATAAAAAAGTTTGCCGACCCCTGGTCTAACCAATGTTTTAGAGGTCAACTAAGAAAGCCATGCAAGCTTCAGAATAAATTTGTACACAAAGCTAGATGATATTTCCATTTGTTTGCATTAAAATGGTCATTCCAAATTTTATTATTACAATCCAAGGTCATCTATTACTCTATGCAGTTTTAACTGCTATTAACAATACATCCAATAAAAAAAAATACTAAGCCAAATCTTACAGGGACGACGGAGGACGACGGATCCGGAGACACCAACTTCCTGGACGTCAGCAGCCGGCGCGGAGCGAGGCATTCTGGGACTTGCAGTCCAATGCCTTCAGCGGAAGAGCCGGTTCCCTCCCTCTCTCCTTGTCGCGCGGGTATAATATATGATGTATAATTTGATGTATAAATTAATGTATACGGATGTTGTAAGCCGCCTAGAGCCCTCCAGTAGGGAGGGGATAGGCGGGGTATAAATAAGATTAAATAAATAAATAAATAAATTACATAAACTTTAGCCTATAATTACAAAATATTCCAAATAACAAACACTCTGTGCTCTTAAAACACAGCTTTTCTTGCTTTAACTGTTGAAATTTCAGTCACTAGTTCTTTTAGATCTAGTTTTTCAGTTATTTCATGCTCAACTGACACTGTGACAAATCCAACAAGACTCTCCTGCACCATTGTTGAACCGAGATAAATTTTATCACTTTAACTTCAAGAAGCTATGTTCCCTACTACCTGTAGATACTGGCAGAGTTAAAAAAAAAAAAAGGTTAGGGTTATACCCCATGACTGATGGTATTTATTTTTGCAGTAAGTGAAATATTTTAAGTTAATAAATCCTCAGAAATGTTTTTTTTTCAGTTTTCTTTTTTATGTATTAATCATTAAAAAAAGAACAAACAAGTGAAATGAGAGGGGGGTAAGGGAAAAAATTGATGCAGCAATATAGTATCAGTAAGTGGACAAAGGAATTACCAAGATTGCACAGTTAATGCTCAGTATCATTGATGAAAAAGTAACAAGAAATGTTGAGAATTAAAATTCCTAAATCCTCTACACATTCAACAGGGAGAAAAATTAAGACATCTTTGTTATTTTTGTTTATATTTCTATGTCATATTAATTTCTTCACAGTTCTCAAAGTGTGGCCACCAACTTAACTTGATTCCTAAGCTACCAGAAGTGTTGGGAAAGACTTTCAGCTAATGGAGCTAATGATTGAGGCTTCAAGGCAACACAGAAAGCCTCATCAAAAAGAAAATTAATACCTCTTTCCTACAATGAGGAGAATCATATTGCCTCTAAGGCATGAAACACCACATCATGACATTAAAATGCATCACACAAGCCTTGTGTGTACGTGTGTGTGTGTTTGTGTGTGCATGTCTGTGTGGAGGATGTTGTTAGATAATGCTGGCTTCTAGGGAAAGAGGCGCAGAGTAAACAGACAGACACAGAGTGCAGCTTTTCTGGCTAAAATGGCTTTACTTGTAATAAAAGCAATAATTGGATACACGGTTACAGCGTTGCAAATATGTAAAGACAAAGCAGATAATAATCTTCCATGTGTTGCTTTCACTGACAAGACAGTAAAGGAGCTCAATTCTTTGGTTATACTCACAGCAAAGAATAGCTACACACTTTAGGGTCCTCAGGAGATGGAAGATGGCTAATAGGCACGCAGAAGCCAAGAAGCATAGACCCATGGTTCACAGCTGGGATATACACTTCTTCCAGCTTTCTGATTGGAGGAACCTTAGGTCAGGAGATCACAAAGCCTAAAGCATTAAGCATTGCACATAGTATAAACTGCCATGAGGTGGCAGTGCTGCATCTACGCAAGCATGTCTCCCCCTCCCAGCTGTTAGGGCACATTGTTCCCATGGGACGGTTTTAGACAGACATAAACAAGCATCACGTGGTACCTTGGCTGGCCACCTGCACCTTCCTTATCTATGTAAAATGTTATGAGAAAGCTACAGAAGAATAGAAAACAATTTGCTCTCACATGACTACTCTGACACACCTCCCAAATTGCTTTCGGAACACTGTAGCAATAATGGAAGCTGTCATTTTTCAGGAACACAGAGACACAATATATTTTATTACAAATCATATTGTTTAAGTCCTAGCTTTGTGATCATGGTTGCATGTTTTTCAATAGTCAAAGCTTTAGTGAACACATCTTCTATGTTCTGTTCGGAAGCACAATATTCTAACTTTATGAAGTTTTCTTGTACAGCATGCCTGACATTTTTATACTTCACATCTACATATTTAGTGTGACCTTTTACATTTTCTGACAGAGCAAGACCAATGCACGCTTGCGAATCTTCAAACACAGTGTAAGGTAGTTTTATGTTTACAGTTAGATCGAGAAACAGTTGATTAAACCAGCGTAGTTCATTCACTGCTTCACTCAGGGCCGTGAATTCCGCTTCTGCGGTAGAGATTGCCACTGATGTTTGCTTTCTGGAATGCCAGGCAACAGAAGACCCAGCAAACTGACACAGAAAACCACTCACAGATTTTCTATCCCCCTCCTCAGCAAAGGAGCTATTAACATAGATCACAGGAATTTCAGGCTTATTAGCTGACACCTTAAGGCAGAGATTTGCTGTGCTTTTGAGATAACACAGGACCCTTTTCAGTCCTTGCCAGTCTCGCGTAGATGGTTTGGCCACCTTGCAGCTTAGTACCCCAACTGGGTAAGCTAAATCAGGATGTGTCCACTGCGTTAAATGAAGCAAACTACCTACTGCAGAGTGATACAAATCAGGGTGGGGGCAAGCTTCCTCACACGTGTCACTCTGTACGAAATCAAGAACCATTGGGGTTTTGGTAGGTTTTGCATCTGACATATCAAGCTGAACCAACAACTGATCAATTTTTCTCTTCTGACTCAGATAAAATTCACCACTCTGAGATCTAGAAACTTCAACACCAAGATAGTATTTGAGTTTGCCCAAATCATTCAGCTGGAAGTACTGCCTCAGCTGATTGGCAAATTCTTGTACAAGGTGTAAGGATCCAGTTGCTAAGCAAAAATCATCCACATAAGTAAGAAGTACTGTATAGTTACTTCCAGAACCTCTTATGTACACACAGGGATCAGCAAGTGACTTCTTAAATCCCAATTTTGTCAGATCTGCATCCAAGCACTGATGCCAACAATGACCAGCCTGCTTTAACCCATAAAGTGCCTTGCGTAGTCTGTAGACTTTCTGGGAATTGTCACAAGTATAACCAGGAGCCTGCTTCATGTACACTGTTTCAGGGAGATCTGCATTCAAATATGCTGTGTCAACATCAAAATGATGGACAACCATTCCACGCTGTGCAGCCAGAGAAAGTACCATACGTAATGATTCTGGCCTAGCTGTGGGTGCGTAAGTGAGATCATAGTTTAAAAACCTTTCTTGTGAAAATCCCTGAGCAACAAGTCTGGCTTTGTACTGCACAGTATTATCAGGAAGGATCTTCTTTCTGAATACCCATCTAGAACCTACAGCTTTCTGGGATGGGGGCAGGTCAGTTACTTCAAACACTTTCTGACTCACAAAAGCCTCAAACTCATTATCCATAGCTGTGTTCCATTTCTCCTGCTCCTCAACAGGCAGGAGCAACACCTCTTGAAAAGACTGAGGTTCACAGGTAATTTGACACACTCTCACCTGCTGAATCACAAATCTGTCAGGCTTCACACCTTTTGTGGAATGAGAGGACCTACGAGGAATGACCACTGTGCTGTCCTCATCACTGTCTCCTTCCTTTTCGCTACCTGACTCCCCCTCCAGGTCCTGAACCTGCTCAGGTGAAATTTCTTCTTCATTCACCTGAGGGGACCTTTTCACTACACTAGGAGACTGGGGAACAGAAGGTACCTGGACTGGTTGTTGTCCATTTACTGGAGCATGGACAGTAGGTTTTACACTAGATTGTAACAACACTTCTGAACTAGCATGTAACCTTTCCCAACCAGTAGGCTGCTCAAAATTAGCACTTCTGGAGATTACCACTTGACCATGGCTTGATGAATAACGGTAACCCTTGGATTTTGATGAATAACCAACAAATCTTAAGCGTTGTGTTTTTGGTTGGTTCTTCCTTCGTTGAGACCTGGGGATGTGAACATATGCAAATGTTCCAAAAGACACGCAGGTACTTCAGTGAAGGGCGCTTGCCAAACAAAAGGAAGTAAGGAACTTCATTTACAGATGAATTCCACAACCTGTTAGTTAGATACACTGCAGTCATGGTAGCCTCACCCCAGAAATGGGATGGCACCTGAGCATCTAACATCAGGCTACTTTTAATGGTATTCACAACACCAATTTTCCTTTCTGCTATTCCATTCTCAGCTGGAACACCAACATTGGCAAGTCTATGGGAGATTCCTTTCCTACGAAGCCAATTCTGGAACTCATGGTTTAGGAACTCTCAACCATGATCAGACTGAAACTGACCCACTTGATAACCATAGTTTCTTTCTACCATTGCTACAAGAGTCTACAACTCTTTAAAGCGAGCAAAGGCTTCCGCTTTAGACTTGAGCAAATAGCAAAACGTAAAGCGGGTATGGTTATCTACCAGAAGGAACATGAAACATGCCCCACCTTCACTTGGAGCATAGGGGCCAGCTAGGTCTCCATGAACCAACTGAAATGGTCTAGTTGACACTCTGTCACTTTTCCTAGCAACAGGTGCAGCTTTGATCTAAGATTGTTTACACACAGTACAATCAAGGAAATTCTCACATTTTCTAGGCTTTAGCTTAGGATACACTTTGGCCATCTGAGACAAACTTCCCCACCCGGGATGTCCCAGTACTTGGTGAAAATAATGGATGCATTTATGATGTGGGGGAACATTGGACACACAATTTCCAGCCACAATCTCCTGCTTAGGAAGCATCTCATACAACTGATTTACTAACCTTCCCTTAGCACACTCAATTCCATCTTTTTCAATAGAACATCCAGTACCCTTGAACACAACAGTATACCCAGACTTGACCAGGGCTGGAACGCTGAGGAGGGAAAAATCAAGTGTAGGAACACACAATACATTTTGCACATTATTCCCAAACAAGGAATAAATACTTCACCTTGAAAAGACACATCAGCCATAGATCCATCAGCTAGAGCAACTTGTTGGATTTTAGGCTTGCATTTTGTTAACAATAACTGTTCATTGTTTACAATAATTTGGCTGCAAGCCGAGTCCAATAACCAAGTCTCTGGAGATTGCTTACTCACAGCAGTTAGCAGAGCAGAAACTTGGGTACGTTGTCTAGGTGGCTTCCCCTTCTTTTGAGTAAACCTCTTTCCACTGGCACTACCCGCTGGGCGAGGTGGCTGGGGACAGTCTTTCAGGAAATGCTGAGAAGAATTACACCGAAAACACCTTCTTACAGCACATGCAGACTCTGTTCCAGCAGGAAAAAGCTGTTTAGACGTCTCAGGAACAGCAACAGATGGCTTGCCCTGCAGCTTCTCGAGGCCACAAGCCTGTTGCATCTCCTGGAGCCAGTTTGTAAGATAATCCACAGTGAGGTCCTGGGGTCGTAATGTCTGAGTTGCTTCGATTAGCATATCAAAGCTGCTGTCCAAACTTGATAATATGATACACGCTCTCTGAGTATCTGGCAACAAAATGTCTCTCTCCTCAAGTTCAAGAAACAAAGTCTTGAGTTTATGAAGGTGGGTCATCACATTCCCACCCAGCTGCAGCTTTAAATTGTAAAGCTGACGTTACAGTCCAACAATGGCAGCAGAGGTTTGTTTTGAATAAATGTCTTTAAGAGCTTCCCAGCACCCATGTGCAGTGTCTAAGTGGCTGATATGCAATAACTGAGATGATTCAAGTCCCAGAATCAAATTGCCATAAGCACGGTCCAAACACAATTGCACTTCCGCAGTAACGGGAGCTGCTGGAGCTGGGTTTGCCACATACCGCCACAAGCCTTCTTTTAAACAGAATGATTTAATCTTCACACACCAGGTGCGATAGTTTGTGCCATCTAAGCGCTCAAATGGCAGACTAGTCAGTCCCATAGCAGCCATGCTGACCACTCAAAGAAAAACACGTTTACTCTGAAATCAGCCTCTAAAAACAAACTCCCTTTTACAGCCAGGTAAAACGCAGCAAAAAGCGTAAACTCCTCTCTGGGCCCATAACCTGTTAGATAATGCTGGCTTCTAGGGAAAGAGGCGCAGAGTAAACAGACAGACACAGAGTGCAGCTTTTCTGGCTAAAATGGCTTTACTTGTAATAAAAGCAATAATTGGATACACGGTTACAGCGTTGCAAATATGTAAAGACAAAGCAGATAATAATCTTCCATGTGTTGCTTTCACTGACAAGACAGTAAAGGAGCTCAATTCTTTGGTTATACTCACAGCAAAGAATAGCTACACACTTTAGGGTCCTCAGGAGATGGAAGATGGCTAATAGGCACGCAGAAGCCAAGAAGCATAGACCCTTGGTTCACAGCTGGGATATACACTTCTTCCAGCTTTCTGATTGGAGGAACCTTAGGTCAGGAGATCACAAAGCCTAAAGCATTAAGCATTGCACATAGTATAAACTGCCATGAGGTGGCAGTGCTGCATCTACGCAAGCATGTCTCCCCCTCCCAGCTGTTAGGGCACATTGTTCCCATGGGACGGTTTTAGACAGACATAAACAAGCATCACGTGGTACCTTGGCTGGCCACCTGCACCTTCCTTATCTATGTAAAATGTTATGAGAAAGCTACAGAAGAATAGAAAACAATTTGCTCTCACATGAGAACTCTGACAGATGTACAAGAATGGAACAATATTTTTATGTACATCTTACACCCTCTGTGCTTAATGTTCAGTTGGCATAGGTCTCTTTAACTGGGACCATCAGACTGAAAGGCTGAATTATATCAAATATCACTCAACCATTGACCCCATACTTATATATGCACACAGACATATATGTAAATATATGTAAATCAGTGTGTAAGAGAGAGAGGAGGAAGAAGGGAAAACAGTGCTGGGCAATTAAACGAGCTTTGATTTTAATTCAGCTATTTAATTTGACAATTCCATGATTTAAAATAATCCAGTATGTCCTGGATACTAAGTCTGGAGAAACACACATTCACATTCACAGAATTATTTGTAATATCATGGCTTCCATATAGAGGATATTTTGTGAAGTTTTTTTTTTTTAAGTAAAACATAAATGGATTTACATGCCAAGGGAGTCTTATTTAAATTCTCTATTTTGCAGTATATGACTATTATCCTCAAACAGATGAATTATTCTTGAAACATATGAATTATTCTTCCCCTGCCTCAAAATCTACACAGTGAAAATAATTGAAATATTCTTTTCATAACTACACCCCAGAGGAAAAGGAAAGAAGATAAAAGTGTAGTCCCTGTCTCTATATCTATTGGCCCTAGCGGTCAACAGGTTGATAGATACTGAAAAGCTGAATGTTTGTCATTGTTATTTTCTCAAGCTAGTTTACAGTTCTGGTATTCTCTGGAGTACATCCATCTGGATCTTACCTTGTTTAGCTTCTACGTTTAGTCAAAATAAATTAGGTACTCTCATTTGCTGGAATTACTCTTTGATATTCTAAAGATTAAATTATCTTAAAATGAATATATTTGACAGATAAATGAGAGTACTAGCAAACTATATATATTTCAATGGATTGTGTTCCCACTTTTATCCCCAGTGAACTGAATGCCAACATTCTCTAAGGACAGCCCATCTCCTGTGGTGTCTGCATGGCCATTTGATCCAACAGGGTTGGCACTCTCTGGGTTCCTTTGATTTAGCAGTGCGATCTGTTGGGACCTCAGAAGCATGCCTTCTCTGTTGTGATGCCTGCCTCTGGAATGAGATTCCCCCTGAAATGCCACCATGATGGCATTCTGGAGAGCTTAAAGACCTGGCTCTTTTCCCAGGCTTTGGGCTAGGATGGTTGGAGCTCCTTATTGAGTCTGTGGCCCATGTTTTATTGTTGTGGGCTGGAGTTGTCATCTTGTTTCATGTTTCATGTTTTTGTTCTGATTGTATATTTGTTATTTTGTTTTTATATTGTGAGCCACCCAGAATTGATTTGGAGTCAGGTGGCATCTAAGTTGAATAAATAAAAATAAAAATTAAGGGAAGAGTATCTCTCTTCCAAAAAAAAAAAAGTGGGGGGGAATAACAATTGTAATATACAGATTTGGACTAACTAAAAAAAAAATACTAGTCAGAGCCCAGCATATAGTTCTGCCGAGTGATATAAGGTGAGAGGGAAAAAGAACTAGTCATTTCAGGTCTTCCATTCATTTGTTTGTCAGTCTTCATTCAGCTTTCTCTCCAACAATGCATCCTAACATATTCCCATCACCTTCCATTTTAACAGGTAGAAAGCATGACTAGCCTACTCTTCCTACACCTGCAGCAAGGCAAATGCTCTGATATTTTTTATCACTTTCGAGTAGAAACAATTATACAGGAAATTCAGGATTGTAAAACATTTTTTAAAAAAACAATAATAACTATTATAAATTGTATATTCTTGGTGTGAGTATGGAGCGAGAGTTGAAAAAGGCCATAGAGATCACAGACCTTATGGAATTCTAGCAGGGGCTGAACATAATAAGATGAGTTGAGGGGAGAGAGAAGATAAATACAGGCTTCATGCCAGAGAACCTCTTCCAGTTCTACTCAGATGTCACTGATGGTTCATGAACCCGGCTCTGCAGTGTAATGATCCAAAGGAAAAAGTGAGTCTTGGGCCTATTGCATTCACCCAAACACTGTGAGAGTATAAACACTATATGGTGGGGAAATATCAATGGATGAAGACTGGGGAGAGCAAAATTAAATAATTCTATTCCATTTAATACTCTGAGTTGCTTTTCTGAGTTTACCCTCCCCTGTACTAACTTACGGTACCCTGAGCACACAGCCTCCTTAGAATGGAAGGACAATAGAACACATTCCTAGTAGCCCCAATTAGGACACAGCTACCTCCCAGTTTCGCTAATGAGAAGGCAGTGTTGATCACCTGTGAATACTTCCAAATAGTTTGTGCTAGAATTGAGAAATCTATTGAAGGGGCAATTTTTATTTTATTTTTATTTATTATTCAAATTTATTCCCCTCCCATCTCCCATGCAAGGGACTCTGGGCGGGTTACAATAAATAAAAAATTAAAAACTATACAAAATATCTAAAAACACAAACAAAACATAATAAAATAAAATCCAGGATGGGCTTGGACCCGCAGAATAGATAGTGGAGCTATGGGGCCAGCCAACCCCAGGAGGCACTACCACCTCCGTCGTCCCAGGCCAGGTGGCAGAGCCAGGTCTTAAGGGCCTTCCAAAAGGCCAGGAGGGAGGGGGCCAGTCTCACCTCCGGGGGCAGAATATTCCACAAGGCGGGCGCTATCGCAGAGAAGGCACGCCTCCTGGACCCCACTAGATGGAATTCTCTTGTTGAGGGGGTCCGAAGCATGCCCTCTCTGCATGTACGGGTGGGGCGGGTCGACGTTATCGGGACGAGACGGTCCCTCAGGTACCCTGGTCCTATGCCATGTAGGGCTTTGAATTGAAAGTTTCAATTGAACTTTGAATCAATAAACCTATGCAATTGCTGCTGAAATGCACTCTGTTGCCTTCTGTGGTTAGTGTGCCCACTGGGGACGGAGCTCTTAAATTGGTTAAAGACTAGTCAGTCCAAGAGTCTATACCAAAAATAGCAAACCAGAATGGAGGAAAACTGTCAGAGGGAGCGCGCGGAGATGGAGCGGCCTGCCTCTCTCCTAGGCACCAGTGATCCACGTACTATGCAGTAAATAGACTCCAAACAGAAGTTATATCAAATATCCTATTTACTTTATATACATACGTATTTACAGATCACTTCCACAAGTAACAAATGATACACCATCAACGATACAGCTTTCACGAGGTAAAATGGGAATAAAATGGAATACAGAATGTCTGCATATATAGTGAACCTGACCAATCACATTATAGGTCACTCTCATTATTCACCACACCCAACCTAACTCTTAGCACCTGTTGTATGAGTCACACATTGACACATCATCCCTACAACAATGGCTGCTAATTGGGTGACTGTGCAGAATATTTCACCTTTTACCTAGAAATCAAGCCTCTCTGTATAATTTATATCTAGAAGTAAATTCCTGGGTTTATCAAACCCCAACAAAAACAATCTAAATCTTGGAGAGTAAATTGTTTTAGTATTCAGCCTGCCATCACTTTAAAGGCCAAGTAAAACACAATACATGCTATTTGTAGCACCAAGGCATTAAATTATGGATACAGTTTAGCTGCCTGCCTTCCAGTAATATGCAGATAGAGAATCAATAAAGTGTTACCTTTATTGGTTCACTTCTCTGCCAGCATAGGAGCTTCCTGCTTTTAAGGGTATAGTGGCTATCTTAAATCAAAATAAATCTAATTAATAAAAAATAGTGTGTTTCAGAGTGCAGTAAGTACTGTATTAATTCAGAAGTACCAAAGAACAATAATTTTTCTTGACAGTAAAAATGAACAAAGATTATTTTGAAACATTACTAGTCCGTTTGTTTGTTAACTATGAAAAATATCATTCTAGAAAATGAGTTAAATAATTGTTATAAAGCTGTTAATAACATGCAGATGGGTGGGGGGAGAGACAGCCAAGACTACTGGAATACAAATCCTACTAAGAGTTACAGATGCATGAGTCTTATGCATGTCACCCCATTTAAGACCATCACACTTCCTCCCGGACAGACAGAAACGTTTTTTTTGGTCATTGACCAATAAAAATACATTCCATAAAACAAAGAAATCAAAATTATACCCTAACATCAATAACCGTTAGCAACCATTTGTTGGCAAAGTTACACTTAATGTAGCAGAATTTTGCTACGTTTAGAGAAATAAATTTATCTTGATCGTTTAACAGATAATGGAAATAAAAATTATCAAAGTGGCCTGGAAATTTAAATAAAAGCAGGGTAATCAACTGGTGGTAAATGTCCCTGTAGAACTGACAATACAAAAGAACATGGGTGTGGTTTCTATGGCACCCGTGTCACAGGGGCAATATTGGGTTTCATATGCGGTTTTCCTATATTTCCCTTCCAAAACAGCTGTGGGGAGGGTATTAAATCAGGCTAGAGATAAGGCTCTCCTCAATTTGGGGACTATAATATGATATAAATACAAACCTGGTTTAAACGCTGAGATTTGGTTATTAGGAATTATATTATGAGAAAAAACAGCAAATTCTGTTTAGTAACTCCCTGCTAGAAGTGTGTGTGTGTATACACACAAGTATCTATATATGACTAAAACTCTTGTGTCTGTTTGTAACCTTTAATTGGCCGAAATGGTGCATCATTGGGCAACAATTTTTGAACCAAGGTACCTCAAATGGGCTAACTTACAGAATGCATCCAAAAGCCAGGACCCATTACTCCCATGGAATTGAAATTTGGCAAAGTTGTAGCCTCTTCAGCACCACTGCACCTTCCAACTACACTTCCCAGAAACCTGTAGGTTGTGTGGTACAAGGGAAGATGGGAGGGGTGTATCCCCACCCTCTTTCCTACCTCCCTCTGGTCCCTGGGCCCAATCAGCTGGCAGCAAGGCCTGATGGGCAAGCAGTGATTGACTGCTTTGGAACCGAGGCTAAAATTTGAAATCTCTTAACAGCGGTGGATGGTGAGAGAAAGACAAGGGAGCAGCTTGGATGCCTGCTGGCAAGGTAGGGCCAGCTGGGGGGTGCCAGCGGTCAATGGGTGAGCCCTCTTCCTCCCTGGAGGAAGGGGGCCCTTTGGGACACACCAGGATGGGGAGCGGGGGTGCATTTTTCCTCATGGTGCATGGCTACCCTTACCAACCCAGCAAAGTGGCAGGCAGTTCCACGGCTACAACTTTGCCAAATATCAATCCCATGGGAGTAATGGGTCCTGGCTTTTGGACGCATTATGTAAGTTAGCCCATTTGAGGTACCTTGGTTCAAAAATTGTTGCCCAATGATGCACCATTTTGGCAATTGAAGGTTACAAAGGTCAGCCAAGGAGGAAGAGGAGTGATTTCCAATGCTCCCTTCCAGCTTCCCATGAGCAAAGTCAATGGGGAAGCCAGCAGGAAGTCGGAAGCCGCTCCCGCTCCCACTGCTTTTTTGCCCGCCTGTGGTCATTCGGTTTCTCTGTTTATATATATTGTCAGAGTGCGCACCGTGGGGCGGCCTGCTCCTTTTTCCAAGACACCAGTGATCCATGTTCTATGCAGTAAATAGACACTCAAGCAGAGATGAGATAAAATAGCCTATTTACTTTATATACATACGTAGTCCAAATACATCCAACAGCAGTAACAAATGATACAGCAATACAGCGATGAGAAGTTTACCAGCAACGAGAAGAAAGACCAGATCTTCTCTGCTTATATACATAAACTGACCAATCACATTATAGGTCACTCTCATCATCTGCCACACCCAACTAAATGATAGCACCTGTAGTATGAGTCATTGCTGCCACATCATCCCTACAACAATGGCTGCTAATTGGGTGACTTGCAGAATAATTCCCCTCTCACCTAGATATCAAGCCTCTCCAGTATAATTTATCTATCTGTAAATTCCTGGGTATATACAAACCCGAACACCCCTCCAATTTACAATAGATATTACATTTCATTTATACAGAATAGAAGACATACACATATTGGATACACACATCCTATGTCTCTCTACACTTAGAGGCTTTGTCATCACATCTGCTACATTACTTTCAGATGGACAATATCGCAAAGTAATCAGAGATTCTTTTATAGCATTCCTAACATTGTGATACTTGATATCCACATCTTTGCTCCTCCCTCTGATCCTATCATTCTTTGCCATCTGTATACACGCTTCACTGTCTTCATATAGACATATAGGTCCCTCAATTGTTACATTTACATCCCTTAACAATTGCCAATACCATATTAACTCTGAACATAGGTCAGATAGTGCAGCGTATTCTGCCTCTGCAGTAGATACGGCAACAGAACTCTGTTTCCGAGACCTCCACCCCACCAAGGTGTCACCAAACATAATTATCAATCCTGACATTGATTTCCTATCATGTACATCATTACCCCAATCACTATCTACATAGCATTTCAATTCCAATGGTTTACAAGGTTTTATTAATAAACATTTATTAATAGTCCCTTTAAGATATCTAAACACATGTTTAATACCTTTCCAATGCCTCTGGGTAGGTTGCACAACATACCTACTCAGTACATTTACCGCATTCCCGATATCGGGACGCGACCATTGTGCTAAATACAATAAATTTCCAATTATTGATTGATAGTGTTCTTGATTACATGATGTTTGGTCATCGTCTCCAGCCTCTGTCTTAACAAAATCAGTTGTCATCGGGGTAGGAACCTCCTTGCAATGTTCCATATCGTTGTCTCTTAGCAGCTGTTCAATTTTCTTCTGCTGCTCTAGAACGTAACCCCCATCAACCTTCTAAATACCTACACCTAGGTAATTTCTAATCTCTCTCAGATCTTTAACATCAAATTGTTGCTTCAGTTTTTCAGTAAATTCAATTACCTTCCTTTGATCTTTAGCTATAAAACACAAATCGTCTACAAAGATCAAAAGCAACACCTGTTCATCATTATCACATTGCTTTATATACAGACATGGGTCAGCCTTGCTACACTTAAACCCCATTCTTTGCAATGCCTCATCTAATCGCAGATTCCAGCAACATACCAATTGCCTGAGTCCATACAACACTCTCTGCAACTTGTATACTCTTCCTGCATCATTAGATTCATATCCTGGAGCTTCAGTCATATAAATTCCTTCCCTCAAATCAGCATGCAGATATGCTGTAGTGATATCATAATGGTTTACTACACAATTCCCAGCTGCTGCCAGTGCTAAGGCAAACCTGAATGTCTCCCCTCTTAGCGTTGGTGCAAAAACCTCATCATAAGTCTGATTCTTAACCTGGGAAAACCCTTGTGCTACAAGCCTAGCCTTATACTGAATATCACCATTGACTAAGGTCTTCTTCTTATAAACCCACCTACAACCCACTGCCCTATGCCCCTCAGGCAGCCTGGTAGATTTAAACACCTTATGGGAATTAATGGCATTCATTTCCACGTCCATAGCAGCTTTCCACTTTTTCTGCTCTTGTGGTGGCAACTCCAATACCTCTTTATAACTACAAGGTTCAAAATTAACAAAACACACTTTAACATCACCTGGTGTGTAACGCTGAGGTGGTATGCCCTTGTTAACTCTTTCAGATCTGTGCAATACAGTAGCATCCTGCTTTATTGGCACACTAGGAGTTAATTCCTCTTAATCCTTAATCACATCTCTGGACTCTCACCGCTCTGTTAGCTCGAATTGTCTCTGACTAGGAAGAAAAACCTGACTCCCTCCGTGTAACTTCTGCCAATTGCTGTGCTCACTAAAACTTGCTGATCTAGAAATAACAAGTCTTCTGCCATCAGTGAACCTATATCCCTTGGTTTCTGGCTCATACCCCACAAAAAATGTTTTCTGTGCTTTTGCCTGCCCTTTCCTATGTACTTCCTTATGCACGTGAACATAGGCTGTGCACCCAAACACCTTCAAATGAGCTAATGATGGCTTTTTGCCATACAAAATATAATATGGTGTTTGATTTACAGACACACTCCACAACCTGTTAATTAAATTATTAGCAGTCAGTATAGCCTGTCAGGGTCCATGTCTATGAATCCTGCCATTAGAATTAACCATGGCATAGTGCTTGCATAGTAGTTAGGAGGGGGGATGGCAGTTGAGTGTTATGTCTGCTGCTGGAAGCTAGAGACAGCTCGGCCAAGGTCACGCACCTGCAACGGAGTGGAGATGGGACCGTTTGCTTCATGAGATCATTGTTGGTGAATTGGCGCGCAAGGGGGATGGTTAAGAGGGCAGAGTTTGGCGGGAATTAGCATTCAAGTCTTTAGGAGTGCTTCAATGAACATGTATCCTTAATAAAGCTTTATCTGCATTTCAATGAATTGCATGGAGAAGTGTTTATTGGGACATTGTTGTTGAAATCATCACATAGCCTCTCCCCAGTATCCTCTAGATAACCCTGAGTCAGCTAACAATGAGTCTTTTACTGTCTGTAGCGCTAAATTTCTTCGTTCCGCCACGCCATTCTCAGCTGAACTATGCGGATTGGTTCTTCTGTGTGCAATGCCCCTCCTACTGAGCCATTGCTGAAAACTGCCACTCATAATCTCAGTTCCCCGGTCAGTCTGTAAACTACACACCTTTGTGCTATATCTACGTTCCACAAACTGCACCCAATTCCTGAACTTATCAAATGTTTGGCTGTTAGCTTTCAATAGGTAACAGAACCCGAATCTGGTGAAATCGTCCACAATTACTAAAACATATTTAGCACCACCTAATGTGGCTGGTAATGGGCCAATTAGGTCAGCGTGAACCAATTCCAAACATTTATGTGACTTTCTATCACTAAATTTGCTTACAGGATACACCTTTGACTTAGCAACCTTACATGCCATGCAATCCAGATAAGCTTGGCATGGTTTCAAATCCATTCCAGAACTTGCTTCAGACATCTTTTCAACCACTTTGAAACTTGGATGCTCCAACCGTCTATGCCACAAATGTTCACATGAATCATGGGTTGGTTTGTTGATCATTCTTACATCATGGGTTACATCATGGGTCTTTGGTTTCATCTCATACAAACTGTTCTGTAATACACCCTTACCACAGACATGATTATCCTTCATAATAATGCATTCACCCTTCCCAAACCTTACATCATATCCCTGTTTATACAACTGATAAACACTTAGGATATTTATTTATTTATAAAATTTATATCACCGCCCATCTCCCTCCACCGGAGGGACTCTGGGAGGTTTACAACAAAATAGCAAAAACAGAAATATAAAATACAAAATTATAAAACAAGATTAAAATCCAAGAGGTAAGGTGGTAAAGTGATCTTACTTGATCCAGTCTAGGAGAGGAGCTCTTTAGGGTATTAGCCATTCCCAAGAATGGCTGTTTCTTCCTTGGTATATATTGTACTCTAGGTCTGGTACACATAGCATAGATAATTCAATATTTAAACTAAGTACAAACACAAACCCTCTGCCAGTAACAGATGCAAAACTTCCATTTGCCAGGCTAACATGGTCCCGTTCAGCCTGCATAAACCTTTTAAACATCTTTCTATCATTGGCAATACATTTGCTTGCTCCGCTGTCAAGGAGCCATGTCTCCTTTAAATTCCTTCCAGTAGAATTAATCACCGACAGCTGGACAGCACTTCGTTGCTTGGAAATCCTCGGCTTGACTTTTGCTTTCCTTCTAGCAACATTACAGTCTTTTTGCAAATGCTTATCAGACCCACAGCGAAAACATTTCTTAAAGCTTCCCAACACCCACTGGCTAACTGGAGATTTCTAACATAACGTAATTGGCTGTCCTTCAAACATAAAATTATGCTTGCCAATGCTTTCTCGTTCTGAAAAATAACTTCTTCAGCGTCCAACTCGTCCAGTGGCTCATGGACGACCTTCCAAATACCTTCCCGGTGAAGAAACATTTCCATCTTGTACGCCCACGACAGATAATTGGAGTCATTCAGCCTTTCCAGAGGGAAACCACCTCCAACTGTAGACTGCATTTTCACTGTGCTCATCCTCAGCCCCTCCTGGGCAGACACCGATGAATAAATAGCACAGACTTTATCAGAATGTTCTTCAGCTGCAAACAGGCCTAGGAAAAATACACAGCCAGGCACAGAACCTGCAAAAGTTCCAAACTCGCCCCAGATATCCAAACGACTCCTGGATAGGCTTCCAACGTCCTCACAGCTGTGCCAGCATACCAGCTGCACACGTTCCACTGCTGGGCCCGAAACCTGTCAGAGAATGCAACGTGGGGCGGCCTGCTCCTTTTTCCAAGACACCAGTGATCCACGTTCTATGCAGTAAATAGACACTCAAGCAGAGATGAGATAAAATAGCCTATTTACTTTATATACATACGTAGTCCAAATACATCCAACAGCAGTAACAAATGATACAGCAATACAGCGATGAGAAGTTTACCAGCAACGAGAAGAAAGAAGACCAGATCTTCTCTGCTTATATACATAAACTGACCAATCACATTATAGGTCACTCTCATCATCTGCCACACCCAACTAAATGATAGCACCTGTAGTATGAGTCATTGCTGCCACATCATCCCTACAACAATGGCTGCTAATTGGGTGACTTGCAGAATAATTCCCCTCTTACCTAGATATCAAGCCTCTCCAGTATAATTTATCTATCTGTAAATTCCTGGGTATATACAAACCCCAACATATATCCCTTCTCACCCCTACGGGTGGTATGTGTCTTCCTCAACCTCAGGTCCTCTACCAGAGGCCTGGGAGTTTGAGGGTTCTGTGCAGTATCTTAGCTGTTCCTAGCACTGCACTCTTCTGGACAGAGAGCTCTGAAATTGCTCCTGGGATCTGTTGGAGCCACTCTCCCAGCTTAGGAGTCACAGCCCCGAGTGCTCCTACCACCACTGGGACCACTTTGGCCTCCACTTTCCACATCCTCTCAACTTCTTCTTTCAGGCCCTGGTACTTCTCCAGCTTATATAAATATATCACACCATATCCCCTTTTTAAGTTACCAAACAAATGTAGAAACTTGCATTTCTAAATTATTGGTTCATTTTGTTTATTAACTCTGTTTACTTAATTAATTAAAAGATTGATTAAAAATGGAAAGACAGGTAGGGAGAGTATCCAAGCAGATTCCAAAGTAGCTGAGGCATATTGGGATTCCTGGTATAGGTCAGGTAGCAATTATCAATGCAATTAATGACTTCTTTGTTCTAGGAAATGAAGATTCTTTTAGGCTATAATGAAAATGTGAAAGAAGAAACGTTAGAAGAAACATTATATTACATGCATGACAAGCTTTAAAGTACTGCCATAAGTATTTCTTGTAAATGTTACCCAAGGTTTGGAAAGCAGGCACTCTGATGGATAAGCATTATCTGTAATTCAGCAATACAAATAAATTTAAATCAACATCCAGTCTTAACTGGAACTAAGTCATAGTGACTTAGATGTGTGTGTCTCTGTCTAGAAGTGCAATAAAAATCTCTCTCTTCCAAGGGATCAGGTATCTGGAATGCAAATAAATTTAAAGACATGAGAAACATACTTTCTTGCCTTGAAACGGCTAACCCCATATCCTCATCTTCCTGCTTGTTAGAGTTCAATCTTTCCTATAGGAGCTGTTTGAAGTGATGTCTCACCACAAAACAAAGGACAACAGTTGCAACATAATGTAGCTCTCACACTGTTCCCTTCCAGGACACAACCATGCTCTGCCAGTTCCTCCACCATGAGTTGACTGAATTTCAGTGGCTTGGCCTTGCTCTCCTGTCCCATAACAGCAAGCGTGGAGCTGCTGCCTGAAAGAAGTTTTGACCTCCAACCTGAGTTGAATGACTTTCATTTGCTCTATCCCACTACATTGGCTCAGAACTTCTCAGTTGGCACTGCTGCCTAGAAGGTGGTGAAGCAACCAGGAAGATCAATTAAAAGGAGTAGAAATTCATGCTAGTTTAGAGGCTAATTGTGTACTGAAATCTGATCTCTAATTTTCTGAAACCTTTCTTCCCCTGTGAAAGATGGTTCTGCTTTTCTATCCCATTCTCAGCATGTTATTGATTTTTTTTTCATTTTTCTTTCAGCAGTGCTTTTCAAAATATGTCATTGTTGTGAGGTGGTGAAAGGGCTGCATTTGTTGCTTTCTTTTTCTGTCACTTAGCAGACCCCTTGCTGCCCCCTGCTTTCTGATTTGAAAAAGCCCCAGAGGAGTTTCCTCACGCTGTCTTCTTCTCCCATGACATTCAGTGAAAGGGTGGGAAGCCAAGTGGGATGTAAAACAACAGAGAGATAGGAAAGATAGGATTTGGTGAAGACATTGAAATGAGGGAATACTGGACGGAATATTAGGGACCTATACAGGAATGAAGACCTGAAGGGACAGAGCATCCTGGAGACAAATCTATCTATGCTGTTGCTAAAAGTCAACACTAACTTGATGGCACATAATCAATGGGAATGATAGTGATATGATAAAGAGCAGAATTGAAATAAATGCTATAAATGTTGGTGAAAGTAATGAAAAAAAGATGCCAGAATGCTGGAAAAAAACCCAGTAAAGCTGCAGCTTTATATGATTGAAGTGGAAAAATGTTAAAATATAGGTATTGTTTTCTTATGGAACGGCTGTGTGACTTAAGAACTCTACATCTATGCTTGATGGTTGGAAGAATGCCATCATTTGGCCTTTACAGAAAGAGAAAGATAAGAAGAATAAATGGAAAAATGCAAGGGGGTTTGGTTGTTAAGTGTACCTGGGAAAGTATTTGGCAGAATTTTCATAGAAAGGATACAAGAGGTGACAATAAGCACAATTTCTGAAGTGCAATGAAGCTTTATGCTGGGAGGGGATGTACAGAGTAACGTTTTGCTCTCTTGCAGTACATTGAGAAATGTATGAATTTGAGAAATGTGAGATGGGATGGGAATATGGTGAGCCTACAAGCATATTTTTAAAGCCAGATAAAATTGGTTTACCAAGGAGTCCTCTATTCTATGTAGTGTTAGGGGATCAAAGGGAATGGGAGACAGAAGGCTCAGTGAACATATAGGGATGAATAATTTCTTATGTGTACATGGAAAGTGCTTGGAAAGTTTTCTTAATATTCTATTCACATAAAAGGAAGATAATCTTGAATTTATGATGAAACACACACACCAATGAAGACTAGGCCTAAAAATTAATCTCTTCCAGGTCTACATTCTTGTGAATATTGATTGACCCTCCCATTTTAAATCAAAATTATTTGGTACAAAAAAAAACCCTAGCCTTCCTTTCAGATAAATATACAATAGTTGTTTGGTAGATTTTTCATAATGCATGCATTTTTGTGCACTGAAGAATTGTGCACTTGTACATGGTGCTATGGAGTGGCTCTGTGCCACTGATTTATGTAACTATTTCTTTCTGTTTCCAGTCCCTTGAAGTAGCTTTGGAAGGGCTTTTATACACAGAGTACTTTAGTCAGCTGTAATGCTATCAGCAAGTAAATGAAAGCTGAATTAATTTAATATGAATGTCAGGGAACATAGCCTAAGGCAAATCCTTTTATCCTAGACTGAAAAATGGAAGCACTTTGTAAATATCTTTTTAAGGATTTGTTAATTTTTGTTGTCAAGAAAGATATCCTATCTTTTGACTTCCTTACTCCCTGGCCAGTACCTTCATGAATTTGAACATACACTTAAGTTGATATACTTCACTTTATTGTATAACATTGTACTTTTGATATCATTGTATGCAATAAGAACATACAGTTCCTTCAGAGTATCAGTCAATAATCTGATGTTATAATTTGGCTAATAAAAAAAAAAAAAACGTTTCTCTTTGTCCCCCAAACTTTATTCTTTATTTTAGAAGATTACAATATCTAAACAGAGTACCAGAATATACAACAATAACAAAATTAAACAATAACAATAACAATTAAACAACAATAACAACTAAACAATCCAAGATATAAAATTTAAAAAATTAACAAGAAAAGAAAAAAAGACCTCCCCAAAACCTTTAAAGAACCCTAATTTTTTTTTAACAAATTACAATACTAAAGGGTTAGGGTTGAAACTAAAGATCAATTATACAGTATAAGTTAAACTTATAGATAGTCATTGGTTTACAAAAAATACCATATAACACTATATTATAATCAGAGAAAATAAAATAAAAATGTACTTAATGATACCTCTATATTATTGTAAAATATCATAAAATCAATGCCAAAGAAATACATATTGCTTTATCCTTTGATTAACAGAAAACATTGCCTTTTTCAGAATGGATAAGTTACACATTTCCAAAAGCCAATACTTATGTCTGGAATAATTTCTGAATATAATTCTTTTGGTTACCCCCCATACCCAATACATCAATAATTCCTCATAGATAGTCAGATTCCAGAGTTTGGGTATATAATTCAACATCACATTAATATCTTTAATGTTTAAGGATTTCCCCATAAATTTACTTTTGTTGTTTATTCGTTCAGTCGCTTCCGACTCTTCGTGACTTCATGGACCAGCCCACGCCAGAGCTTTCAGTCAGCCGTCGCCATCCCCAGCTCCCCCATGGTCGAGTCCGTCACCTCCAGAATATCATCTATCCATCTTGCCCTTGGTCAGCCCCTCTTCCTTTTGCCTTCCACCTTCCCTAGCATCAGCATCTTCTCCAGGGTATCCTGTCTTCTCATTATGTGGCCAAAGTACTTCAGTTTTGCCTTTAATATCATTCCCTCAAGTCAGCAGTCTGGCTTTATTTCCTGGAGTATGGACTGGTTTGATCTTCTTGCAGTCCAAGGCACTCTCAGAATTTTCCTCCAACACCACAGTTCAAAAGCATCTATCTTCCTTCGCTCAGCCTTCCTTATGGTCCAGCTCTCGCAGCCATAGGTTACTATGGGGAATACCATTGCTTTGACTATGCGGATCTTTGTTGTCAGTGTGATGTCTCTGCTCTTAACTATTTTATCAAGATTTGTCATTGCTCTCCTCCCAAGAAGTAGACGTCTTCTGATTTCCTGGCTGCAGTCAGCGTCTGCAGTAATCTTTGTGCCTAGAAATACTGCCTCCTCTGTCACTGCCTCCACTTTTTCTCCCTCTATTTGCCAGTCATCAATCAAGCTCGTTGCCATAATCTTGGTTTTTTTGAGGTTTAACTGCAACCCAGCTTTTGCACTTTCTTCTTTCACCTTCGTCATAAGGCTCCTCAGCTCCTCCTCACTTTCAGCCATCAAAGTGGTATCATCTGCATATCTGAGATTGTTAATGTTTCTTCCAGCAATTTTAACTCCAGCCTTGGATTCATCAAGTCCAGCATGTCGCATGATGTGTTCTGCATACAGGTTGAATAGGTAGGGTGATAGTATACAGCCCTGCAGTACTCCTTTCCCAATCTTAAACCAGTCCGTTGTTCCATGGTCTGTTCTCACCGTTGCTACTTGATCGTTATACAGATTCCTCAGGAGGCAGACAAGATGACATGGTATCCCCATACCACCAAGAACTTGCCACAATTTGTTATGATCCACACAGTCAAAGACTTTAGAATAGTCAATAAAACAGAAATAGATGTTTTTCAGAAACTCCCTGGCTTTCTCCATTATCCAGCGGATATTGGCAATTTGGTCTCTAGTTCCTCTGCCTTTTATAAACCCAGCTTGTACTTCTGGCAATTCTCGCTCCATGGATTGCTGCAGTCTACCTTGTTGTAAGCTAGGAAGACCAAATTTGATTTGAAATTGAGGAAAATCCTTAAAAATAATCAGTCCATAACAATTGACTTAGTCAATACCCTGGTTTCTGCCCATACTTTCCAATTAAAAATATATATTTAACCAGTGCAGTTAAACTTATGATTACCAGTAACTTTGAAAGACTTTTTGACATTTCCTTACATAAAGTTGATGTCCTGAGTAAAGAAATATTGCCATTATATCCTGGGTAATAAAGACATACATAACATATAGGCAGTGGATAATGGCCAGGTTCTCAGGAAAGGTAAAGTGAACTCATATCATATCAATCACACTAGTATGGCATGATTATTGTAGGATTGGATTAGGATTTGGGAGTTCCAGGTTCCAATCCCTATTCAACCATGAAAATTCATGGATGAGCTTGTTCCAATCACTAACTCTCAACTTGAATTACCTCATAGGGTTCTTATGAGGATCAACAAGGAAGGGGACCATTTATGATACTTTCTGAACCTCTTTCCTCTTGGAGGAAAGCTGGAAATAATTTAATAAACTATGATAGGATGCCATCAGGAATCAGTTTTTGAATGGCACAGCAATATTTGATAAGGTGCTGGTCTTGATCTGGAAGGGATCCTGCTTAAAAGAGCAAAATTTATTTGTAGGTACGGTAGGTATGTTCTCTAAATCCTCTGGAGACATGTGCCAATGTGGCAAATTGTAGGAAAGATTTCCTAGAAGAAGAAATGCTAAAAAATAATCTGCTTTAAGAGAACTTGCAGGATACCAAAATAATGAAAAGAGAGGAACCACATTACTGTTTTTTTGCAGTAAAAACAAGGGAAAGCATTGGAAATTTTTTATTGATGTAATTTCCTATAAACAAGCATGTACCTTTTAGGATCATTTTGATAATTTATATTTAAAAATACCTTCTCTATATAAATTATTTCAGAAGGACTGATTTTCAGTATAACTGCAGTAACCCATTTTTCCAAATCTCACAATTCTTCTAAGCAAAGAAGTAGACAACTTTGTCCCCCTCCCCAATCAGAACACCATTGCTGTGAAGTTAAAAAAAAGAATATATAACTAATCTCTCTTTTGTAACAGCTTCTCACTCCAAAAAAAAAGAAGTAATTAAAAAAAAAAAACCAGTGTCAGCCTTCGGCAAAAAAGAGACTCCTAGAAATCTAATTCTTTAGTACACAGAATCCTCACCATGATTGATTTAAGTATAATAAAGTGCTATGTTAAGAAGTACAAACACCTTTTGAGGCTCCAATAAAAAGAAGGAGTTAGGCATATTAAGAAATCCACTATATATGAAGAATTAATGAGATGCACACAGAGATATTAAATACTGGGAGGAAGTAGCTTTCTTTTTCTTCTATATTCTCCTATATAAACAAACATAGTAGAAGAGATTTTGGTGTATATATTTGGAGGGTGGCGTATATTAACTAGAGTTTCTCAATAAGGTATAACCAAATTTTTTGGATATATTTAATTGCCCCCCCAAATATAGCTGTGGATATTTATTGGATCTACATCTGACTCTTTGTATTATTGAACAAAGCTACTAATGTAACAGTTCATAACTGCTATTCTTTGCTCAAGTACAGGTAATGCACATACGATATACTGTATGTAGTAGGTTGGTCCCGTATTCTGCATGTAACTAGTGAATTGTCCAAATATCTAAATGTCAGAAGCATGAGGATAAGAAGATATGGAGAAAATATAAGTTAGGGGTAATTGAAATCTTTTTATCTGCTATAGCCCTTCATGCTGTATTGGATGCTGCCAAAGGCAGCAGCTGATTTATCCTCCTCCCCCTCCCCCTCTTCCTCTTCCTCTTCCTCTTCCTCCCAACCCCCTACCCCCCAAGTAGACTGCCCAGGAAAGCAAGTCTTAATTCATCACTTGCTAAGGCTTTTTGAAATTATGGCAAAGATGTCATTAATTTAGGAAGAAGTCTACAAAGTGCCGAGCAGCCCTAATCCTATGGCATCTTTAATTTCAGTCCCCAGTGCAGCTTTAGTTATACTATATGGAGATTTTTACAGAATTTCAAATTGTTTTAATGGAGCTGAAGAAATTTTAACTGATCAGCCCCCTTGTCCTACACTGGAACTCTGTGATTACTTCTAAGAAAGGAATATATAATTGGATTGGAGTAGAGAGTTCTGGAACTGGAAGGTAACTAATGGGCTTCTTTCCAAAATATTAACATTCAGCTTTTACCTATCATCACTGTTCTCCCTTTGTGGAGAGAATTGTATAACCTTATAATCATCATCAGTTGGGTAGGAAACTTTCCAGAAAAACAGGCTTCCTATGCTTCCATATTGAAGGAATAGCTCAACCATCCCAAGGATACATGGCTGCATAAAATAGGGAGAAATAAGATAAGAGAACTGAGTGAGGAAACATTTATGGAAAGCAGATGGAATATCTCTTAATAGAGAGGAGGAGGAGGAGGAGGAGGAGGAGGAGGAGGAGGAGGAGGAGGAGGAGGAGGAGGAGGAGGAGGAGGAAGAGGAAGAGGAGGAGGGAGGAGGAAAGTAGTTAATTGAGAATTTATTGATACTGACCTCTTCAATTCTATTTTGAAATGCTAATTCTCTGCTCAGATATTGTATGGATATTATTGTTAGATGTATTTGAAAAAAAAAATTACTTCCAGCCAAAAAAAGCTCCCCTGAGCATCCTGATAGATCTTGCCCTCCAGGTTTGCAATCTATATACTACTAAAACTGTCATTGTGTTTATCTGTTTGTCTGTACCCTCGCATTAGCCCAAACGGTGCATTATACCTCAACAATTTTTGAATCAAGGTACCTAAACTCTGCTAACTTAAAGAATCTGTAAAAAATCTGGGACCCATTACTCCTGTGGAATTTAAATTTCCATGATGTTCAGACCAGTTTTATTTGCAAAGTTGTGGCCATTGCAGCATCCCTGCGATCACGTGATTGTGATTTCCAACACTTCCTGCCAGCTTCCCACAAGGAAACTCAAAGGGGAAGCCAGCAGGAAGTCAGAAGTTGCTCCCGTTCCCACTGCTTTTTTGCCCGCCCGTGGTCATTCTATGTATCTGTTTAGTTAAGTAAATATTGACTTATTCTTGAAGTTCGTTTGCCACTCCAATTATTTTTCTATTTATGATATATACTCTTCTGAGATGGTTGCGGGACCATCCAGCATTTTGGTAAAAATAATATGGTCAGCCTAAAATTTAATGTTCAATCTGGTCACATCAGAGTGCAGTTCCTTTCTCTCAAAGGATGACCCAATGGGTCACAGGGTTGTCTAGCATAAGTTTAAGTCTTTACATATTTACAGGGGCGCGGTGGCTCAGCGGGTTAAACCGCTGAGCCGTTAGACTGCCGACCACAAGGTTGGCAGTTTGAAACCGCATGGCAAGGTGAGCTCTCACCATTCACCCCGGCTTCTGTCCACCCAACAGGTCGAAAGCTGAAAGCGAGTAGATAAATTGGGTACCACTCACGTGGGTCAATTTGCTGGCATCCATCGGAGGGTCGTCCTCGAACCAAGAAGACCTGGAGAATCCCGATAATGGCGGTGGAGGATGACGAATCCGGAAACAATAACTTCCTGAACGTCAGCAGCCGGCTCGGAGCGAGGCATTCTGGGGCATGTAGTCCGATGCCTGCAGCTGAAGAGCCGGTTCCCTCTCCTCCTCCCGATTGTGCGGTAAAAACTGTAATAATATATATGATTGTATAATATATATGTATTTACATGATTGTAAGCCGCCTAGAGCCCTCCATTAGGGAGGGGATAGGCGGGGTATAAATAATATAAAATAAATAAAATAAATAAATATTATTTCACTCATATAAATTATCTACAGTTTGCCCCTCCCATAAATTCTCACTGTTGTGTCTCTTACCATTACTGGGTGGGGTGGGGTGGGGTGGGGTGAGGGGGGTGGGACTGATGCCACTGGAACAAGCAAAGAAATTGTGTGGTCCAATTTCACCATCTACTCCAAACTTGCTCAAAATGATGGAAGGGACACCTCTGAATCTGAAAATGTTAACTAGAACATAAACTTTAGCATTATCCCTAAATACTGTATACCCAAAGATTCAAGCTTTGTTAGCAGAAATCTGACACCAATAAATTTCATACTAAAATTAACATTTTGCTATAGTCACAGCTGGGCCATGCTTCTTTTAACTAATGTTTCCCTTAAGGGTTTTTTTTTTGGTGGGTTTTTTTTTGGTAGAAAGACCTAGAAGCCAGAGAGTTACTATTTCCTTCACTAAATTAAGTCTTCTGATGCAAGGAAAGACCTTTACATCTCAGTGTGATCAGGGAGAAATGTGTAAAGCACAGAAGCCAGAGTCCAGGGTCCACCATAGGGTTTTAGAAAGAAGATCTGCTATTTACTGAAAATGAGTGGATTGTAAGCTGAATGTTCCAGCCATCTGCAATCGGAAAAAATGGAGTTAAACTGAAGTGCCCTGAATAATTTACTTCACAGTGAACACTCATTGAAGCGTAAGCAAGATGTGTGTATGTAAGTTTGCCAAGTCTTAGGTCCTGACTGTGAAATTCATGATTTGACCTTTCTCCACATCTCTGGATGAGTTTTATCTTCCAATTTGTGAACTACAAGGGATACTCCAAGCAATGCTTTTTCTTTCTGAAATGACTTTCTTATTTTTTTAGTTTGTTTGGCATGTTTTGTAGCATACAGTGTATGTATGTATGTATGTATGTATGTATGTATGTATGTATGTATGTATGTATATATATGTGTGTGTGTGTGTGTGTGTGTGTGATTTATATATATATGACGCTGAGTTGCATGTTTATTATTTATTAATCATTGGATTTATCTTGTCATACTGTTTCTGTTTCTTTTTTATTGTAATCTGCATAATGAAAACATTTATTGTACCGCTTTGATATATTGTCAATATGTGTGTGTGTAGTGTTTATTATGAGCTATTAGGAGGCACAGCTCGTGCTGAAAGAGCAGCATGTTAAAAATCAGGTTGCAATTGTTGTTAAAATCAAACAAAGGAAATAGTGATAGTTTCTAGTTAGACACTGAACAGGAAAGTTTATAAGTTTTTCTGATGATAACACCCCTCCCCAAGAAGTGGCAAAGCAGTATTCTGTATGCGTATCAAAGCATATTTTGTACGGAACTAGTGGCTTACCAGAAGAGACTCATTGTGGCCTACTATATAAATGACACATGAACATACATGTGCACTCGTGCACACATTTGCAGAAAGATCTTCTCAGAGAGCACACATTGATTGAATTCTTTCTGGCCATTTATCTAGTCAAATATTGTGTGGAGATGAATAATTAGCTTTCCTTTCCTTTCCTTTCCTTTCCTTTCCTTTCCTTTCCTTTCCTTTCCTTTCCTTTTCTTTTCCTGGCCATTTGGCCACTCCCTGAAATTTTGCCAGAGCCTGCAAAAGGGGGACACTGTGGTGGTTGCCTAGCAACTTTATTATTTTCATTGCCTGCAAGAGGTAAGCTGCAGAATAGTAAATAAAGAGGGAGATTGGCTCCTAGGCGGAGATGAGAAGTAACCTTGGGTCAGCTAGGTGAGGAGACAAGTGCTGGAAGAAGAGAGAGAGAAAAACTCATCTTTTGTGCATTACTTGATGCCTAGAAAGAGATGTGATTGTGGGCTTTTTTCCTTCAACTAATATGGACGCTGATGTCAGTGTCATGTATTTCCTAAAAATATATACATAGTGAATATATGCAAAATCAATTTCCTGTATTTCTCCACAATGTGTGTGTGCGGGTGCACGCACACACATACACAGACATGAGCATCATTAAATGGATTTTTTTTTCTCCCTCATGTCTACCAACCTAAATCACAAATCTGTGAATGCATAAATTTAAATCAAATGAGGGCCTACCAACATTTGCTGGAGGAGAATATTATAAAGTGCTCTCCTTTAAAATTCAGGAATAGTTTCCTTTACAACAAATCAATATTGCAAGCAGTTCTCTGACTCAGGCTAAGAATGAGGCCTTCTGTAAATTTTATGCACAGTGCCTGATTATAAAGAAAATCTATAACCCAGTGTTATGCCTTGGAGTGTATAAGCCAAACTTAGACTAAATCCATTTGAAAAATAGTCAGCAAATCATCTTGTTGTTGCTAAACATTACAGTGTTGTGTCTTCTTCCCTGTCTTATGTATGTATAACCACTGTCCTTTCAATTTAATTCCTAAAAGTCCAAGTCTTGATTTAATTCATAATTTAATGCACCTCCATTGGTATCTGTCAGGATTGCGCAACCCAATGTATCGATCTCTGTATCTATCAGCTTTCCTCTTCAGCATTACTATCTGAGCTCCTACAGTGTATCTCCATTTTTTTAGTTTTAACTTTGTCTGTTTGAGGCATCTGCTATTCTTTGATTTGATCATTCAGACCTTCAAGCTTCACAAATAGTGAGTTTATTTTCTAGATATTCAGAGGCTAATCATGTGGTCAAAATGCATTCACAATACTGCAGAGAATCCAAAAGAAATCAGTTGGGTTCAGATAATGTCTGTTGTGCTTCTAAAACCGAGGTAGTACAATTGCACGAGCATCTTAAATATTAAGCAAGTCCTCGGGCTTTGGGTGCTCCCATTCTATCCAAAAGCAAAATACAGCATGAAAATACCCAACAGGTTCTTCCCTTTCAGGGCCAACAGCATTACACAGAGGACTATGAAACAGTAAGTCGGAGAAATTAAAGGCACGAGATCCAAAAGCAAAGAACCCATAAGTAAATAGGTTTATAGCAACACCATTCACTAACTCTCTCCATATCTTTAAAAAGGTAAAGGTTCCCCCCGCACATTTTTGCAGTCGTGTCCAACTCTAGGGGCCGGTGCTCATCTCTGTTTGTTAGCCGAAGAGCCAGCATTGTCCGAAGACGCTTCCACGGTCATGTGGCCGCATGACACGTGCGGAACACTGTTACCTACCCACCAAAGTGGTACCTATTAATCTACTTGCATTTGCATGCTTTCGAATTGCTAGGTTGGCAAGAGCTGGGGCTAGTGCGGGAGCTCACTCCGCACACAGGACTAGGGATTCAAACCTCCGAACTTGCGATCTTCCAATCGACAAGCCTGGCGTCTTACCCACTGAGCCACCACGCCCCTTTCTCCATATCTTTATGCTCCTGCAAATCATCCTTGCTTCCATCCTGCCCATACATTACTACATACACTGCTTTTTATTATTTAAATGTTTCACCTCTCTCTTTTTTAGGATCTCCACTACTACATTCAGGCACAACTTTCTCAGTCTTCTGATTTTCTCAATCCACTCATTTCTCCCTTCATATATTTGTTTTGCAATTCACTCCCAATTCATTCTCTCTCTATGACCAAACTACCTCTATGTACTTATTTCATACTGATCACTTAATTTTGTATTCAGTCCACCTTCATTCAGCCCACATACACTCTTGACCCTCTCTTCTTGTCTTAGCACACACACACTTCCTACATAATCCTTTCCCACTGCATTGAATGTACTTTTATGTTTCTCCTAGCATACTCAACTCTCACTTCCATATAACAAAAGTGGGTATGAGCATGATGTTCTATGTAGCCTTTTTTTCTTTTTTAAACCAATATCCATTCTTTGCAACAAGCCACATACTATCCACTACCTTTCTACCAGCATTTTTCTCCATTCATTTTAGCACCTTTATTAAACATTATATTAAAATACACAAATGCAGCTTCTTGCTCTAGTTTTTTTTCCATTTTTGTGTAACTTCCAATTATTCACTTCTCAGTCAAATACAACTATCTTGGTCTTTGATACACTCATTTGCAGATCCAAATTCCTTATTGTATCATACAGTCTGTTTACCATGCACTGCAAGTCCAAGTTCTAAGCTAACCACATGGATCACCTGCATACAAATGTGCAAGTATATTAACATCCCCAACCAACTCATCTCTAACATCACACATTTTTCTTATCCACTTTTTTCCAAAATACATTACACTTTTTGAGTGTTCAACATACCACTATCATTCCCATACAGATCTCTGAAATATTCCTTCCAGCATTCTCTCACTGTAGTTTCATCCAAAATAATTTCATCATGTTTATTTTTAATTCCATTCATTCTGCTGGAGACTTTGTGCTTGTTGGAAAACAATATTTCCATCACAACTGCTCTGCATTTTCTTAGATTTTTTTAAATCTTAACCACTCCATGTTCTCTTTAACTACCTTTATTGTAACTGTCTTTGTCTCTGTATTCCCATATCTTTTTCTCATCATTTTTTGCAGCAATCATACCCTTAAATTATTTTTTCTCATCTACAGTTATTTCACTTCATCATTTTCAAAGCATTATTTTTCATACTTCCCATTATAGTAACTAACCCATTATGGCACTCTGTAGCATAATTCTTTTCACTCTGTTCCAAGTGGTTTCTACATTCTCTTTCCTTACAACTGCTTTCCATTCATTCTGCTGAAAGATTAATCTATCTTCCAATACTTTCACATATAGGACTAGAACTTTCTTTGCCTGCAAAAGTTCTGCTTTCAGCCCATTTACTCCTTTCCTTTTTTTTCCATGTGTCCATTTTTCCCAAGATCCATTCTTGACATACTCCAAAAGTAGTCTGTTTCAGAACCTCTCATCATTTTCTTATCCTTCATTAAGGATCCTCAGTCTTTAATCAGGAACAATCAAATCAATCAGGCTTTTAGATTTATATTCATTCCTTTGCTGTGTGAATAGGCTTATGCTTATACCACATATTTGAAAGATTTTGTTTCAAAGCAGATGCTCACCAAAGAATCATCATTCTCATTCATTATTGAGGCTACAAATGGCTCAATCACTTTTTTCTGTTGTCATTCCAATCCATCCATTCATGTCATCTAGTAGAACTTTTTTTTTCCTGGATTGCATTCATTCAGGAAGTTGTACAATTTTTCCCAAAACGTGTATCAGGTTTACCATTATCAACACCTTCTGGAGGTTAGCAGGTAACCTATGGATTCTTACTTTTATATGCACCCACAATAATCTAGATAAGACCAGTTCATATGTTCTGACATGCATTTTAACCTGTTCGTTCATAATTAGACCACCTTTTTTCAGATCTATTACATCTTTCTCCTTTCTCATATGCTTAACATATAACATATAACATATCAATTTTACTTCCTTCATAGTTTAATTCATGATATTTACTATTTGCTTCTCTTATAGTCCGAGTTGCAATCTTCTATATGCCATAGTCATCACCAGATATTGATTTCTGCCACCCATAATTGATTAGGTCAATTAAGGTGCTCACATAATGCTTTTGAGTAAGATTGAGAAGCTGTAGACTAGGTTGCCATACCAGCACCGCATGCAGCATTCCCTGTTAATGGTAAGGACAATACCAGTTACTTCAGTTGTGTTAAAAATACTTTCTGCAGTGCTTTACCAACATCATGCAAAAACATTAATTAATCTTGTTTTATAACTTAGTATTTTTATATTGTATGTGTATTTTATGTCTCTTGTTTTTGTTATCTTGTTGTAAACCGCCCAGAGTCCCTCTGGTGGAGGGAGATGGGTGGTGATATAGGTTTGATAAATAAATAAATAAATAAATAAATAAATAAATAAATAAATAAATAATCATATCAGGATGGGACAGTGTTTCATGTTTTATACTGAATTAGTAATGTCTCCTGAACTTTAACCGGACATGTTAAAGTTATGGAATTAAATTTAGATATTCTTCTAGTTAAACAAGAGCTCAGAAAAAGTGGCATACACAGTACAGAGAACTACCTTTTTGTATGATAGAATACACAATTAGGACTTTGGGTTTTGTTTTAGATGATGCTTTGGTTGGTCTTGTTACAATATTTGCAAATCTGGCACTCCGAGAACAGAAATGCATGAATATTTGCAATATTACTGATCCTTATACATAGCACCATGTTTTTCAGCAAGCCATACCCATTTATTTATTTATTTCTCACATTTCTGTACCACCCATCTCGCAAGCGACTCTGGGCGGTTAAAGATACCTAATGTGTTTAAACAAAGATTGTTTTACTTACAAGATGCTACCTGAAATTTATCTTTGCACTGGACTTAAGAGGACATTTTGGACCGAACCCATTCTTTTTCTATGATAACGTATACATATCAAGGGAAGTGGAATAAATGGGTCAAAAGTATTCTTCAACAATTTTTGAATGGCAGAACTCCCCTTAGTGGTGACAGTAACATCATTACTAAAAAAAATCCTATAGCAATGTTTTCTTTTGGATTTAATTGAAGTGTGGCATCCAGGGAAGCTGCAGACTACTAGAAAGGTGATTGTATACATCGTTGGCCACCATGTAACTAAATAAATGTACAAACAACATACGCCACCCATGTAAATGTCACTGAAATTCTTTTCTCTATCTGAAACAATTTCTAAACCAATTGTCTTTCCTCAAGTTGAATGAGTCTGGTAAAACAGCAACAACAACAAAGAGAATTTCTCTTTCTGAAACCCCAGCCCACTGCAGAGGGTGCCTGTGGATGCCTTTGAACTGAACAGTTTTCTATATAAATTCCATAAGGAATCTAAGCACCTTTATTGATTTAGAGCTACATTTTTGTTTCACTGTTACTCTGTTTCAAAGTAGCACACTTCCACACATGAAATGTTTCTAGAAAAACAATCCTATTTAGATGTTGTGGCAGTAACAGCCCTTGAAGGAATATTTCTATTTCTTAACAGTTAGAGATATACTGTATGTGTAAAAAAAACTCCTCTGGCTATGTTAAAACTCACTGGGAATGCTAAAAGTTGTATCTTCACAAGACATTATCATATGCATAGCTAAAAGGGGATGTGGATGGCTCAGCAGGTTAAACAGCTGAGCTGTAGGCTGCCGATCAGAAGGTCGGCAGTTCGAACCCCGCGCACGAGGTGAGCTCTCGTTGCTAAGTCCTAGCTCCTGTCAACCCAGCAGTTCAAAAGCCTAGCAAATAGATAAAATGGGTACCACCTTAAGTGGGCTAATTTGCTGGCGTCCTGTCGGGAAGTCGGCTCCACCGGAGGAGAGGATCGGAGGAAGATCGAATGGCAGTGGTGACGACGGACCCGGATGTGACAGCTACAGGACGTCAGCAGCCGGCTCAAGGCATCCTGGGAATTGTAGTCCGGAGCCTAGTAGAGTCGGTTCCCTCACCCCCCTCCCTTCACGCGTGGTGAATTATATAATTGAATTTGGTGAATTGTATAATTTGAATTGTATATATATGAATGTAAGCCGCCTAGAGTCCTCCATTAGGGAGGGGATAGGCGGGGTATAAATATCACTATAAATAAATAAACAAACAAACAAACAAATAAATAAATGAATGAATGAATGAATGAATAATCCATGTTTATTGGGGGAAGACCAAGCAGAACATGAGCACAATAGTGAGTATGCCCTGGCAATTGGCACTTAGAGGCACACTGCTTCTGATGCTAGAGATAAATGTAACTATTATGACTAGGAATCATTCATAGCTTTATATTTTGAATCAAGAGAGCTGTTTCACCTCTTTAGTTTCTGCCTAAGGTATGCAAGGCAGACCTCAGGTTTAGCAAGGCAAATGTAATCCAAAACCAACCCAGTCTATATCAAAGATTCAGAAAAATTCAGTGGCTATTCAGTGGCATAACTCTTTCATACAATTCATTCACCTGCAGACTTTCTATGCCATGGACCTGAATATTGTGATTGAAATATCCTCGTTGCGACTCTGAACATTCCCCTAGTAATTGATTCAATAGCTTAATTGGAAGAATCTCTTCATATGGTCTTTAGGTGAATTTAGAGTCTTGCATAATATTATTAAAATAATCAAAGTCAGTTACTATCTCACTGGGAGAGTGTGAGGTGGCAAAAGAGAGAGGCTAGTCCTTAACCTTCTTCCCACAGCACTCTGGTAATTATACTAGTAATTCAGAATACCATAATATACACCAAGTTGTCCTAGGAAACCTTGCATCTCAATATGGATTTGAGTCTGCCTCATACTAATCACCTCATAGTTACACAGAGAGAGAGAGAGAGATCTAAAGAACTTACGAAATTGACAACTATAGTGAAATAAAGGATAACTATAGCTATGGCAGGGCAGGGCAATCCCCTACAAAATATATCTTAACAAGAGAGGTGGAGATATTAGAATGCATGTACGAGACTCAAGGATCTACCCATAGATATGGCAAGTTACTTGTATTCCTTGCAAGAAGAAAAGAAAATCCCTGTAAGGTTTCATGTAATTTTTTAAGATATGCATTTGTTGCCCAACAGTAAAATCAAATGCAGAATCTGTATTGTGAGTTGGAAAAGCAAGGTGAGGATCCAAAACAGTAAGCCTTTCTCACTATTTTAGGGATTCAAAATGAAGATGTGGTAATATCCAAAGGTGTCAATGCTGTAGATTCAATCTGTAGCTAGATCAGCAGAATCTGGCTAGCTGTAGCTAGGTCAGGGTCACATGGAAAGATGCATTAGCATTCCATAGAGCCTCATGTTTGACCAGGACACATGTTTTTCATGCATTAGCAGAAAAGACTCACCCAGCTACTTTGTCTCCCATGCTTTCTGTGAGGGATGTTCATATATCATCAGAGTAGACCTCATTTTTCATCAGCAGAAGCCAATGTATAGCTCGTTGAGCTCCAGGCAAACAACACTGTTAGTGACTCACTCATTAACACTGTCTGGTACTGAGGAACTATTTAGATAGATGTCCCTCCCACACAGGAACTGAGAAGAGTGACTTTGCCAGTACTCTGCAGAAGCATCATCTACCATATGGAAGTTACTAATAATAAAGTGTTTGGAAAGTTCTGTAAATACTGTATGTTCATTTACTGAGACTTTACAAAATCCAAATTCATCTGTCTTGGAATCAACATTAGGACATTTTTGGTAATATTGTGTAATATCAGTATCCAAATTAGTAGATGCTTAACTGTGCGCTCATCATTCATTTTCAGGTGGATTTGTGAGGGAGGCACTCTAAAATATTAAGTATGAATGAAACAACCTGTGTTCACATTAATTATGTATTGCCTTTGTCATTAGTTATGGCTCTGGGTGCCCTCCCCAAGCCATTGCGGAGGGATGACAGTGGCACTCTAAACTGTGAACAATGAATGGGATAATCATAAGTGACAGACAGTATCACAGTTGGTGCTACCTCATGTTCCACACTGCCTTCTTTGTAGTGCAGCTGACCTATATACTTTGGGACTGGACTTCTTAAGTCAGATATGTAGGCTGTCCATGGAATGAGAACTTCCCTACTGAGAAGTTCAGCTACAGCACTCCGAGGGTGGCCCAGTTAGAAGATTCAGAGCTACAGTGGAAGGAGTAGGGCTAACAAGTGAGGTTTCAATCCATCACAATTTTGCATTATTTCTTGAAGCATTTTATTGGATAAAAGCCCCCTTAAAGCTCCTGTAGTAATACAGAATTTCTCATTGAAAAGCTTCCATTAAAGAGAGCAACATTTGCTTATGTTTTTTTGCTCTTCTTTCACCCAGGTCTCAGTCTGTCTTGCATTTCAAACTACCTCCTCCTATACACCACATGACTTTTTATCTCTGTTCTCTTACTCTCACATTCTGCTTTTGGAAGAATTCAGATCAATTAGCAGCCAATGATTTCATTTTCTTTCCTTGTGAGGTTCTAATCCATAAACAACTTTGGGAGTGATTTCTTTGAGAGACTTGCAGAGAAGAACATTATGCAAAATATTGTCAAGCATTATTTTACACTGACCTTTTGTTCCAACATATCAAATGCAGCAGACATGGTCTATCCCTCCCTCGGCACTAACCAACATGTAAACAGGCATCCCTTGTAATAGTCTATGGGAACACAGCCCAGGAGAAAAAAAGGGAACCGTGTTCCATAAACTTATTCCAATTTACATTTTCTGAATTTGTACTTCAATCAGTATATGTTGTTAACATCTGCCTTTTTCTGGATTTTGTGATATAGTTTGCAACTGAAAATGGTATGCCTCAAAATCACATTATAGGGAAAGTACTTGTAAAGAAACAATATTAAGGAGGAAAAGTGCATAGAAAATATTTATATGTTAAGGAAACTTGCTTTGAAAAAGTGTCTATATTAAGAAAACTGCATATAGAAATGTACACATTAAAGTGCATGTACAAATACAGTGTATATAAATATATATATATTGTGAAAAAATGTGAACAATTTATTTTTTGTTATTATTGTTCACTAACACTAATGAATTTTCCAATATATTTTTTAAAGCATTGTGATTTCAACCAGCAACCTAGAAGACACCCTCAGTCAACAATGGCCCCATTTTCTTCTTTGGCTTGAGAAAGTAATTTCAACTTTCCACAGATGGATCTACCTTGAAAACATGGAGTCATATTCCAATTATCCAAAATGGCGGTTTCATAATGAATATTACATAGGGTGACCATACGTCCCATTTTGAACGGGACAGTCCCGTTATTTTAGCATTTTCCCACCGTCCCGTCGTTTTGATCAAAATCTCAATTTTGTCCCTTTTTTAAACCCGGCGGGAAGGAGGACAGGAAGACAGGAAGGAGGACTGGAGCCGGACTTGCCATTGGAGGCGGCCCGGAAGAGGCCCTATCAGCGCGGCAACTGGAAGCCCAGTTGCCACGTGCGATCCCAGCAGCAGAAGCAGCACCACAGTCCAGGTTCCTGCCTCCTTACCTGATCCTGAGATTGTCTGCCCAGCAGTGGTGAGGCCAGGGGAAGGTTGTGGAAAGAGGGTGCGTGTGTGTGTGTGTGTGCACGCGCAGATTACTTGCTCAGTGTAATCGCGCACACACACACACACACACATGCACGCACCCCACAACCTCTTTCTCCAGCCTCCCTGCAACAGGTCCGGGTGCATTTGGTCATGGGGAGGCTGGAGAAAGAGCGTATGGGGTGCGTGTGTGTGTATGTGTGCGCATCTGATCGGGCTTGGCCGAGGGAGGAGAGTTGGCAGGCCGCTGAGCAGGAGAATCCGGCTGCGCTTGGCTGCTTCAGCCACACCACTCCGCCCCTTGCTGCCCGCTGAAGCTCCCCAGGGTGGCCGCTCCTGCTTCTCACATACACACACTCACACACTCACAAGACAGACTGCCCTCGGCAGGAGCCAGCCGCACTGAGGGGCTTCAGCCACACCACTCCGCCCCTTGCTGCCCGCTGAAGCTCCCCAGTGTGGCCGCTCCTGCTTCTCACATACACACACACACACACACTCACAGGACAGACTGCCCTGGCAGGAGCTGACCATGCTGGGGGGCTTCAGCGGGTGGCGAGGGGCAGGGTGGTGTGGCTGAAGCCCCTCAGTGCGGCCGGCTCCTGCCGAGGGCAGTCTGTCCTGTGAGTGTGTGAGTGTGTGTGTGTGCATCTGATCGGGGTTGGCCGAGGGAGGAGAGTTGTTGCCGCTACACATAACAATAACTACATTTATGTATACATATTTACATTTGATTTATAATATTCATTATCTAATATATTTCATATAACATATCTTTATTTTAAATTATTTTCCCTGTTTCCCTCTTCCCTTCTTCTTCCTCTAACCCTTTCTAACTACTTTATTTATATATATCTATTTCTAACCTTATCACTATTTTCTTTTTCTTCTCTTATGTTATATTACTGATTTATTAAGTATTTATTTCAAATTCAATTTTTGACTTATACATCTTTACCATACAATACTTACGTACTTTTCATTAAAATACCTCGTTTTCTTAAGAAAAAATTGTGTAAATACTTGATTTACATTTTTCTTCTTTCTTCTATATATATTCAAAAAGAACATAATATTACGTAGAGATTAATAAACTATAAAAATAAAAATACAAACATAGGGGGGGCGGGGGAAAAAAAGAGATATAAGAAGAAAAATGTGTGTATGTGCATCTGATCGGGCTTGGCCGAGGGAGGAGAGTTGTCGGGCCGCCGAGCAGGAGAAGCAGGAGCCGGCCACCCTGGGGAGCTTCAGCGGGCAGCAAGGGGCAGAGTGGTGTGGTTGAAGCAGCCGAGTGCAGCCGGCTCCTCCTGCTTCTCCTGCTCTGCGGCGGTGGCAGTAGCAGTGACTCTCCTCCCTCCTTCGGCCAAGCCCGAGGGGGATGGGGCAGTGGTGGGCCTCCATCCCCTCCATCCCCGCCCCTTGTTCCCCGGCCGATGATGGTGCTGTGTGCACAGTGTGTGTACTCCGGCCTCCCCCCAAACACACCAGCTCTGATGCACCATTTACTGCTAGAAGAAAAAAAAACCTTTAAAACTAAAGAAAAATTAAAATCCGAGCCAATCACGCTGATGGGGGCGGGGTTTGCAGGCGGGAGCCAATTGTGTGGGGCGGGGGCAGGGTTTGCAGGTGGGAGCCAATTGCGTGGACTGGGGGGCAGGGTTTGGAGGCCGGCATGGTGGCATAAGACCCTGTCCCGTTTTGCCATCCCAAATGTCCCGTTTTTGTCTGAAGGAAATATGGTCAGTCTAATATTACGTCTAACTCTTAATTTAGTAGTCATGCTTTCGTGTTCATAAGGTTGCAAAAATGCTCCCCCCACAAACTAGGAGATATCAGTTTGAAGAACAGAAGAGCCTATGGAGGGAAGCAAGATGACAGAAGCAGCTTCATGATGCAAGCCCTCCCTTTTCTACATGTGTCAACACTGCACATACTGTACATAAAAAGGGACAGAGCATGAATCACAATGCTGCTTCCATTATCTTGTGTTTTTGGACCACCACTCTGAATACAGCTGTTGAAGTATAACTTATATGTTGAAAACATCCACCTTACTCTCTTTCTCTATCCCCATCAGATACAGTTAATGCTACAGCTGTCCTGACGTACTCCTTTCATGTGTTTAAGGCAGAGCTTTCCAAACTGTGTGTGGCGACACAAAAGTGTGTCGCCACACACAGTCTGGTGTGTCGCCACACAACCCGGAAGCGCTGATCATCATCAGCACTTCCGGGTTTTCCCGGGTTTTCCCGGGGCGACACACCAATTGCAGTGCGAAAAATCTGGAAGCGGCAGCAGCGCTTCCGGGTTTTTGCACGCTGCCGCACTTCCGGGTTTTCCCGCGGCGACACACCAACACCGGTTGGTGTGTTGCCGCGGGAAAAACTTTGGAAAGCCCTGGTTTAAGGACTAGGTGATGAACAAGCTGAAACTCAAACCAGTTAATGCAGCCTGAATAGTAGCCAGCCTGTTCTGGATGGATTCATGCTCTCCTGAAAGCTCATGTTCTCCGTCTGGTATTACTTATTGCTCCAGCAATTTTTATTAGGATCTAAGTAGCTTCCATGGCTTACAGTGTCTGTATCAGGACTGACTGATATGCCAGGTGTGTCAGGCTTCTGTTAGCAACCCAGACTGAAAACAGCTAAGCCCAAGAACAAGTCCCTCAGAGCTCTGATTAGCAAGATTTATTTAGAAGAAGATTAGAGCAGTAATACAAGAATACTAGTGAGCACTCTACTTTGAGTTGAAAAACCTATGTAACACTGCTCAAAAAAATAAAGGGAACACTGAAACAACACAATGTAAGTCCAAGTCAATCACATTTCCATTGTTTTCCATTGTTGTTGTTATTGTTCTTGCACCCTGTATAAATTTTTACATTAAACAGAGAAGTCAATTTAAAAAATAACATAACTGAGTTATCTGGATGATAGACTACTGGCACAGGTTGGGATCCATCTTAGTATTTTTGGCTAAGTCATGATGGTCCAGATTTGATATCTGGACCTCAGATAAAGAACAGTATGCTATAAAAGGAGCTGGAGGTGTTGTAATGAGACTGATTAAACTACTCAGTGAAAAGTCAGACAGAATATTGGCTCTTAAAATTATGTTTGTTTGTTTGTTTGTTTTTGTCTACCTTCTAATGCTCAGAGTATTGGCAATTAATTAAGTTTTGTGATATTTTTATTTCACCTATCCTCAAATTATTGAAAGATTCTGCCCTTCCTCTAGTCAGTATTTGGTACATAGGCCCAGCATTTAATTCTGTCACCTGGAAATAAGGCTATCATATCTGAATTGCAAAAATCAGGATGACTACTAGATGATAGCAAGAGGTAGAGTTTTCTGTATCTCCATGCTACTGTCTACTGGTCATTCAGATTTTTGTAACCATACATTTAGAAGTAGATTGGAGAAACACTGGGGAGTCATATTTGGGAAGTTGTTTTGTTTTGTTTTGTTTTGTTTTGTTTTGTTTTGTTTGTTTTCTTAAAAGCTTACATCTCTCCACAGTGATAAAATGAAAAAATTAGTTGATTGTTGTTCCTTCCCTTTTCTACTTATTCACATACAAAAAAGTGTTGCAATTTTACAGGATTTTTAATTGAAATCCAGTCTGGTTTTTACTTTATATTAAACCAATCACTGATTTTAATGTTTAAAATGTGTAAGGCATGTATGATATATGACTTTGTTTTATAGCCTCTGCAAATTCTCTTAATTCTCCTCCTCTTGTTACTATTGTTATAACTGGAGGCTGATCTTGATCAGTATATTTTTTTCTACTGATGGTCTTCACTTGCTTCCTTTTACCTGCCTGCTGATTAATCTGCCTAAAGTGCTTCAGATAAGAGTAATCTTTCACAAAACAAATATAAATCATGATATCCCTATTTTAAAAACTTTGCATCGGCTCCTTATTACCTTAGAACAGGGCTTTCCAAAGTTTTCCCGCGGCAACACACCAACCGCCGTTGGTGTGTCGCCGCGGGAAAACCCGGAAGTGCCGCCGTTGCGGCAGCATGCAAAAACCTGGAAGCGCTGCTGCCACTTTCGGTTTTTGCGCGCAGCCGTTGGTGTATCGCCGTGAGAAAACCCGGAAGCGCTGATGATGATCAGCGCTTCCGGGTTGTGTGGCGACACACCAGACTGTGTGTGGCGACATACTTTTGTGTCACAACACACAGTTTGGAAAGCTCTGCCTTAGATAGTACTCTAACACCTCTTTGATTACAAAACTTTACCCTTTTCCTCATGACTGCATTTTTACACCTCTTAAAAACTGCTTCTGAGGATTTAGGACACCATTAAAAACATTAGATGGAGCGTAGGGGCTGCAGATGCAGATAGAGGATAGAGCAGCAGAAGCATTTCATTTTCTCATCCTTACCTTTTAGATTTGTGTTCACTCTGGTCTAAATCTATTTCCTCCTATATTTCTACATGCTTTATATTTCTTGGTACTGTATAAGAGTGCCTCTCCTCTTTGCTCTATTCAGCTTCCATTTATCTTTGCTCTATAGGCCATTGCGCACCATCATGCTTTTGACACAGTTATGTATCTAATTTCCCTCTGTATTTGCAAGATGTTCTCTTGCATATCTATCCTTTTTCCCAAAAGGACTTTTCCTGCTGATACTGGGGCTGTCAAATCAGCTTCTGATATTCATATTTCAATCCATATTTTAAAAGTTCATTCCTATGTATCTTTACACAGAAGTAAGTCTGTGCCTTACATTATTGCATGAGGGTTGCAATATCATATCTTTTAAGAGTCTGTGAATATTATAACACATTCAATTATTACATGATACAATACTGGATTTCTTACTCTATATGGTTTCATATACACTGCTCAAAAAAATAAAGGGAACACTGAAACAACACAATGTAAGTCCAAGTCAATCACACTTCTGTGAAATCAAACTGTCCACTTAGGTAGCAACACTGATTGACAATCAATTTCACATGCTGTTGTGCACATGGAATAGACAATAGGCGGAAAGCATAGGCAGTTAGCAAGACATCCCCAATAAAGGAGTGGATCTGCAGGTGGTGACCACAGACCACTTCTCAGTTCCTATGCTTTCTGGCTGATGGTTTGGTCACTTTTGAATGCTGGCGGTGCTTCCACTCTAGTGGTAGCATGAGACGGAGTCTACAACCCACACAAGTGGCTCAGGTAGTGCAGCTCATCCAGGATGACACATCAATGCGAGCTGTGGCAAGAAGGTTTGCTGTGTCTGTCAGCGTAGTGTCCAGAGCATGGAGGCGCTACCAGGAGACAGGTCAGTACATCAGGAGACGTGGAGGAGGCCGTAGGAGGGCAACAACCCAGCAGCAGGACCGCTACCTCCGCCTTTGTGCAAGGAGGGACAGGAGGAGCACTGCCAGAGCCCTGCAAAATGACCTCCAGTGGGCCACAAATGTGCGTGTGGCTGCTCAAACGGTCAGAAACAGACTCCATGAGGGTGGTATGAGGGCCCGACGTCCACAGGTGGGGGTTGTGCTTACAGCCCAACACCGTGCAGGACGTTTGGCATTTGCCAGAGAACACAAGATTGGCAACTTCGCCACTGGCGCCCTGTGCTCTTCACAGATGAAAGCAGGTTCACACTGAGCACATGTGACAGACATGACAGGGTCTGGAGACGCCATGGAGAACATTCTGCTGCCTGCAACATCCTCCAGCATGACCGGTTTGGCAGTGGGTCAGTAATGGTGTGGGGTGGCATTTCTCTAGGGGGCCGCACAGCCCTCCATGTGCTTGCCAGAGGTAGCCTGACTGCCATTAGGTACCGAGATGAGATCCTCAGACCCCTTGTGAGACCATATGCTGGTGTGGTTGGCCCTGGGTTCCTCCTAATGCAAGACAATGCTAGACCTCATGTGGCTGGAGTGTGCCAGCAGTTCCTGCAAGACGAAGGCATTGATGCTATGGACGGCCCGCCCGTTCCCCAGACCTGAATCCAATTGAGCACATCTGGGACATCATGTCTCGCTCCACCCACCAACGCCACGTTGCACCACAGACTGTCCAGGAGTTGGGGGATGCTTTAGTCCAGGTGTGGGAGGAGATCCCTCAGGAGACCATCCGCCACCTCATCAGGAGCATGCCCAGGCGTTGTAGGGAGGTCATACAGGCACGTGGAGGCCACACACACTACTGAGCCTCATTTTCACTTGTTTTAAGGACATTACATCAACGTTGGATCAGCCTGTAGTGTTCTTTTCCACTTTAATTTTTGAGTGTAACTCCACATCCAGACCTCCAGGGGTTGCTTACATTTGATTTCCATTGCTTTTTGTGTGATTTTGTTGTCAGCACATTCAACAATGAACAAAGCAATTAATACGAATATTTCATTCATTCAGATCTAGGATGTCTTATTTCAGTGTTCCCTTTATTTTTTTGAGCAGCTTATATAGTTTTATAGATTTGGGCTCACCAAATCCAGGTAAGGGCATCTTCTCATATCTTCATTGCTTATTGGTGTGAGCATCAGAAGGGGATATCCATGGAGCTTGATGAAATGTGCTAGTATTCATTCTATTTCAAGTACATGGCAAACAGCATGTCTTTGTGTCAGTCATGACTTTGAAGTGGGATAAGACAAACTCAGAGATGAGACAAACTCAAGATTAAGACAAACTCAAGGAACATAAGGCCACCCATAGCATGGTAAATCACGATTATCATCTCCAGTATCTTAGTGCCACTTGGTGAAAAACTCAAACAGGAGTTACAACTACTGTATATTGTGGGCTTCTCCTAAGCGTCTGGTTAGCCAATCAAGAAGAACAATATTGCACTAGAAAAGTACTTCTCTTCCTAATTTCTTTACGCTCTAGCACTCTTCTTCTAGCACTCATTCTTCTCTGTCCATATTAGGTGCTCATATACTTGGAGCACTAAAATATATGTGGCATTTATTTGGAATCGAACTGCATGCAAATGTCTCACTCTGATGTCTCCTTTTGACTTTGTTAATAGGAGCCTAATAAGAGCCAATACCAATTTCAGAGCCCCCAACCTTCATATATTTCCTCATCATGCTGACACATGACAGAACAATGAATAGTAGCTTTTATATACAGTACCTGCAGGATAGGCTAAGGTTTGACGTATCATTTATTGGATGATGAAAGAGGCATTTCAAACAGCTGAAGTCTCAACAAAGGAGAATGAGAACCATCCTGAACCAACAAGTCACCTGTCCTCCAATGGCCTCCACTAAATCAGCTAGCAAGCAATCGATCCTGTCAGCAAAGCTGATAGAAAATATATTTATGTGGAAGAATAATTTTCTACAGTGGGAGTAATATTAGCCAATTGTTATCTGACAGTGAAACTTGGTTGCATTTTACAAATGTCCTTTTCGTTAGTGGGGAAGTCGATAAATAAATTGATGCTACGGTGTTTAGATTCTTTGCCGGGGGTATTCTTAGATAATTGAATTAAATGTTGTATAAAATAAATAGTGTGCCAAAAGACATTACTCCTATGTGGAGAGCCCTAATACATTTTGTAGATTACGAATGGGTCTTAAATTCACCAAAGCAGCTGGATGAAAACATAGCTGTACTTTCCAAAGTACAGTGTTACAGCCATCCTCCAAATACATACATACATACATACATACATACATACATACATACATACATACATACATACATACCCTTATTTTAACATGGATCTGCTGGATTTTCATTTTTCTGCTCTCATGTTACTTTGCATTTTAATTATAGTTGGTTGGAGAAGGCTGCTTATGCCAGTCTTATTAGCCAGGTTTAATTTGACTTTTTAAAAAGGAAATGTTATGTATACAGTAGATGTTATTCTGAATTCATTTGTCTTTCTCTCTCTCATACATACACATACAATGTTGTTAAGCTTACAAGTTAAAAAAGGTAAAGGTTTCCCCCGCACATCTGTGCAGTCGTGTCCAACTCTAGGGGCCGGTGCTCATCTCCGTTTGTTAGCCGAGGAGCCAGCGTTGTCTGAGGACGCTTCCATGGTCATGTGGCTGCATGACACGTGCGGAACGCTGTTACCTACCCACTGAAGTGGTACCTATTAATCTACTTGCATTTGCATGCTTTCGAATTGCTAGGTTGGCAAGAGCTGGAGCTAGTGCGGGAGCTCACTCCACACGCAGGGCTAGGGATTTGAACCTCCAAACCTACGACCTTCCGATCAACAAGCCTGGCGTCTTACCCCCTGAGCCACCATGCCCCTTTTAAGCTTACAATTTACAATGATATTATTGTTAGGGTTCTGATTAATCCATGCTTTACTACTAGCTTAGATTTTTGTCCTTAAGTTTTTCACATTAATTCTTCTCCTGATGACCTGCTTTAATTAAATGTTGACTCAGTCATAACATTCCTTTGGTTGATATTGTTGATTCCATTCGTCTTCAATCATTAACCACACAGCTAGTTTGTACTAGCCTGTAAACAGGGAGTATTGTTAGATGATTTTAAACAAAGTTTTCCTGTGGTTTGAACAACTGAGATTTGCCTGTAAAATTTGCAGCAGTATTTTCACCTGCCCTGTGGAACTTCATCCCCCCTGAGGTCTCTCCTGACCTTCTGGAAATCCCTTAAGACTTGGTTGTGTCAACAGGCCTGGGGATCGCAAGGGAATGGTAATTTGATTAGATGGCTGTATTGTTTATGGTGCTCTCTCATAGCCTTTTATAATAATATTCATTTTTTGTAGTTTTGAATGTTTTTAAAATTGTTTTATGGTTGTTTTGTACACTGCCCAGAGTCACATTGCATGAGATGGGCAATCATATAAATATGATAAATAAATAAATAAATAAATAAATAGGCAGAAAATTTCATATATCCTAAAACACATCCATATTCTTTTTTTCAAATTTACAGCTATTATTTTTCATATTTAAAATTATTATTATTATTATTATTATTATTATTATTATTTTCATATTTTTTAAAATCAAATAAAGGGCATCTGAATGCAGATCCTAAAATAAAGGAATCCTTCCTGGGCTGCTTTGGAGTGATTTTTTTTCACATTTTTTATTTATTTAATTTTTATCCCTCCTTTATTATTTTTATAAATAACTCAAGGTGGCGAACATACGTAATACTCCTTCCTTTTCCTATTTTCCCCACAACAACAACCCTGTGAGGTGAGTTGGGCTGAGAGAGAGTGACTGGCCCAAGGTCACCCAGCCGGCTTTCATGCCTAAAGCGGGACTAGAACTCACAGACTCCTGGTTTCTAGCCCAGCACCTTAACCACTAGACCAAACTGGCTCTCACACGTGTGTGTGTGTGTGTGTGTGTGTGTGTGTGTGTGTGTGTGTGTGTGTTTTCCAAAACAGCTTAATTAGGATGATGATCATTGAAGGTAATGGTGTTACTGAAGACATCATCAACCATCACCCCCACCCCTAATTTAAAAAATGGGACCAGAACTGGAATAGTGCAGAAAAACCTGAAAAAAAGCCATCCGTATCTGAAGCTCTGAAAATGCAATACTGCATTCTTTTCTGAACATTCCAATGTATTTTCAGCTTAATCCAGTACTTCAGGGAAGCATGTGTGTAAGCCTGTGGCCTTGTTCAGGCTTTATTTAACATGGAAGGCTGTCATTGTGGCTTATCATTTCACAAAGCTGCCTACAGAGACCTTCTTTCATACAGCTCTCTCTTTCATTGGGTTTGGGCCTTCCAGAACTAACACAGAAAAAGCTTAAAATAACGTCAGTACAGACTATTCATCTGATATGATGCGGCAGCACACAACCATGCTAGGTCTTGCGTTTGGATCCTGGCATCTCCAAAAAAGAAATGAATAAGAATTCTCTCTGAATCCCTGGAGAGTGTTGACAATTTCTGCAGATGATACAAAGGCAGATGGACAATAATTACAAAACTTTTATTACAAAAAATCTGATTTCATTCATAACAGGAAACATGAGAGAGATTCATCAGCTTTCAGAAGAGCCAGTTTCTTCAGTGAGTTTACTTTAGGCCTAATAGCTGAATTTTAATCCTCTTTGTACTGTGGTTGGAAGTCATGCAGACTTTGAGGTTGCAGGAAATGGGTAAGACATTTTCAGAAAGCTAATATGCTTACTTTGACTGTCACAAGTATGAAGGACATAATGCAGGATGCCTCTAAGGAAATACTACTCTATTTCATAAGTATACATTTTGTACTCCAGGGTGTTAATAACAGTGGGTCAAGTTTACCTGCACTATTGAATAGAGAAACAAGAACAACGAAGTCATTGTAATGAATGTTTACCCTTCCTGTGTAGCACCAAATAAAATGTAAAAGGTTACGCTGTTAATTCATAAACTGAACTCCAGCAGTAGGCACCTTGTTTTGTAGTCTCATTTCTTAGATTTGACTGCTGTAATAGTTGCCTTTTCAAACCATCCTATCCCTTACAGTAACTATCCCCTGGAGTGCTGTAGAAACATATTGATGCTATTTGAAGCCTGGGATTCCATGTTAAATAAGGGAAAGGGACAAAAAGTGTCCCTAGTGGTTGTGCAAGCACCACTGGAGTAATTTACACAAGCAACACTAATGTAATGAGCTGTGAAACAACTAGTGCAATGGCTTGCACAAACAACTCAAAGAACTGTATTTCATCCTTACACGGGGTGAAAAAGGAGTTTCTGTGAGTGGGAGAAATTTGTGTGCTAGACAATTGGATACAATCTCAGGTATTACAAATTTATTTTTCTTAATATTAATTTTGATGGTTCCTCATGATGGTTATGATCTTTTTAAATTAACTTACCATGACACCAACTAAAACCCATGTTCATTTAATTCATTATTTCCTAGCAAGTGTTCCAGGTTGGTTCTGTCTCAGGGGGAACAAGGCCATAGAGCAGTTTAACTACTGACAAGGCAAGGAAGGGAATCACCAACTCACAACCCACAGCTATAAGCAGAACTTGAAGCAAGGCCAGAATTCATTCCTGAAGTTTAGGCAAGGTCAGAATGTCAGTGGTAAATCAATCCAAGAATTGAAAAAAGGAATTTCAAGGGAAATCCAGTTCATAAGTCAGAAGGTGGCAGATAGATATTCCAGTGCTAACTGCTAGGAATAGAGAGGATTCTAAAGCCCAAAGATCTGTTCCTTAGTTGCACAGTATAGCTTATGAGAAGGTAAGAATAGCTTTGCTAGATCAGCTCAAGGGCCACCCTAACTCAGCACTTTGATTCTCACAATGACCAACCAGGTGCCTCTGGGATGTTCACAAGAAAGAGATGGAGACATGCCCCTTTTCCTCCATTGTTCCCCTACAACTGCTATTTGGAAGCATGCTACTCCCCAAATGTGGGTGACATTGTATCTTAAAGACTTATAGCTTTTGATCAACCTGTCCTTCATGATTTTATATAATACCTCTTTAAAGCCATCCATGTTTGTTGCTATCACCGCACCATGTATGTGGGAAGAACTTTCTTTTGTCTGTTCTAAATCTCATCAGCTTCATTGGATTTCCCATTGAAGGATGCCCATTGGAACATTCCCCAATATGGCATGCATGATTTTATACAGCTGAGTGATTTCTCAATTACTCTAGAACTTGATGGTGCTTAGCCCTTTTTCCCAAATTAGGGGAAAGTCTACCCACTTCATAACAGTCTGAATCTGGCCTTTGTCTCCATGACCAGGTAGAGTCAGCTGCACTTCAGATGATTCAAATGAAAGCCATGTTCAAATGAACAGCAAGAGGCATAATAATTGCATGTGATAGCTGAAGTTGCCAGGAGCCTTTTTAATCACTGAATACATGTAGCTTCTTTTTACAAAGCAATTAAAATGGAAGGAATAATAAACACGGCATGGTTCAAATTAAATCTGCAAGTTTAATTTGTACTTATGAGAAGAAGGAACAAATTCATAATTTTCTTACATTTTCAAAATCTTGTAGATTAGGCCATTCAAATATTTGAATTTAACAATCCTCCTCCTCCTCCACCTTTGGGGAAGTTTAAAACATGCCCAGGCACTTGAAAAATATGGACAAGAAAGACTGTTATTGTCACGTATTTAAGGGATGTTTAACAGACTCAGAGCAACTGGAGTTGCATCTAATAAATGGAAGATGCATTTTTGTCATATACTGTATTATCATATTCCGTACATTTAAATATGGCAGCAGTGTAAAGGTCTTTTCACCTGAAAGAAGAGAAATACCATTAGAGGAATATTGTTATTGTTGTTGTTATTGTTATTATTATCCTCATCATCTCCTTGAGTTTTTAAGCTTTGTATTTATGATGCTCCTGAGAAGAATGCCCCAGAAAGTGTTGAATATTCACACAACTGCTAAAAACAAGTTTCCATGTGGTCAAATGAGCTGCTGTGATTGTGGAAACAGAGACAGTCACACATGGAACCTCCATTTAGAAGTGTCATTTCTCACAAAGGGCAGTGCTGTGTGAGGGAATTCTGCCTCAGAGACCAGCAATGGGCCTCATGCCTATCAAAGATTTATTGCACCTACATTTCAGAGGGACATAGGCAGCTTGCAAGAGTTTCATTTTAACAATTATTCTAAAATGGAAATGGGCACCTTCTTCTGGGTTGAGGGCCACAACATAGTTTAGCCAAATTGTTGATGAATGTGAAATGCCTTACAACAGCAGGGTGATGCTTACAGGGGGGGGGGGGGGAAATGGAAGATTGGGGTAAACATTTTTTGATAGATTTTTTTTTCTTGATTTTGCTAGGTTTTCTAGGAATGGGAATGGGAGCATTTTGCTTCAACCAATCTGGCCCAAACTCTTGTATTTTTCTGCTGACATATGACAGTGCAATCTCAGGGGGCTTCAGAGACTGTAAATGGGAAGCTGGGTCTGCATGAAGCTGCTGGGTCATAAAAACCTAAAAATACAAAACACAAACTAGCAGTACAAATGAATGCAATATAAAAGAGCAATTGAAAATATTTGTAATACCAAAATGGTGGTTATAAAACACAACAACAACAACAACAACAACAAACCACAGCAAAGTAACATTGTGAAGACTTTCCATCTTCCCGTTATTTCAAAGCCTCCTGGCTGCCCCCACTTCCCAAGCTGAACAAGGGCCTCTGGAGATGAGGCCTCTCTTTAGAATTCAATTGAAATATGGAAAGCCAGGGAGATCACAGACAGCAGATGACAATTTACCTAGGAGCATTTCATTGAATTCTCTTCTCCTCTGAAAGAAATTTGGAAAGTGAATACTCTTTTATCAAACCGAGTAAGAATTGGTACAAAAATAGGCAGTGCTATCTTAAATAATTCAGAGTGCTACCAGACCTTTGAATTTACTCAGAAACAAAGCAGAAGCCAGTTGAGCAAGTATTAGAAACAGGACCGCAACTAGTGTCTATGTCACCCGGGGCAAACATGGATTCCATGCCCCTCCCCCATGGGTTGGTGAGGGAGGTGTTGTCATTTTGGCACCCTCCCCCCCAGCACGGCGCCTGGGGCACATGCCCTGGTTGCCCCCCCCCCCCCCAGTTGCGGCCCTGATTAGAAACCATAGGAGTAGGAAGGAGTATTAGGTATGTTTGCCGCCTTGAGTTATTTATAAAAATAATAAAGGCGGGATAGAAAATAAATAAATAAATAAGTAAGTAAATAAGTAAAATCTACCCCCTATGCTATAATCTTTCATTATAAGCAACACTACACAAAGTACCAATCAAAGAGAATATTTGTAGCTCAGGGTTGAACTGTGGAGTCCATGGTGCTCTCTGAGCCTTGTTGTTTTGTCCAAGCCAGGGTATATAAACAGAGAGCAAGTCCCACTCCCTTTTCGCACTGAAGATGTTGCCTAGCCTGGCAATGAAATGTCTGCAAGAAAACAACAAGGCTCAGAGAGCACCAAGGACTCCACTACACAAAGTGCAAAAAAGGAGTAATAAATAGTAAACCAAGGAAATGCATGAGATAAGAAAAGGAAAACAAAACAGAGCTAAAACTAGTTTATTAACACCATTCACTTTTCCACCTTTTTCCAAAGTGGAGTCCTTGGTGCTCTCTGAGCCTTGTTGTTTTCTTGCAGATGTTTCATTGCCAGGCTAGGCAACATCTTCAGTGCGAAAAGGGAGTGGGACTTGCTCTCTGTTTATATACCCTGGCTTGTCCTGCCTGTGTTGGTGGGGGTGTTGTACTCTCCTTAGTAGTACCTTGATTGGGTTGTTGTGTGCTGCTTGGTTGATTGACTGAGTTAATAGTTCCTTGATTAGGGTCTATTGTGTTGTTTGATTGCTCCTCTGCTGCTAATCTTGCTGTTAATCTTTGCATATCTTGTTGTTGATTGCTGGCCAAGAGGTGTTTTTCCAAAGTTTCCATTAGCATACACACACTTCATTCAAATGGGGTGACCATTGACCAAAATTGTCATGGAAAATTTTCATATAATAATATTACTGTACTGACTATCTTACTTTCAGTGCTATCTTTATTATTTATTTTCATTCTGTTCTAAACAGCTTCCACATATTTTTCTTCACACCCACTTTGCATTCACTCTGTTGGCAGATCAATCAGTCTTCCAATACCTTTGCATATAGGATTCTTAACATTTTCTGCTTTGTACTTTCCTCTTTCTACTATAGCTCTACTTTCTTTCACTTCCTGCTTTTGCTTCCAGGACCATGTTTTCCCAAGGTCCACTCTTAACATTGACAACAAACTCACATTTGGAATCTCTCATCATACTCATAGACCCCAATTCTCTTGGTCTTCCATCCAAAACATCCATATCAACTCCACTTTTAGAATGAGCTTTAAAAATGTCTGTGTGCTTTAGTTAAGCAAATGCAAAATGAGACACATCGGAACAAAAATTCAAACTCTCACACACTAGAAACATTTTTACTGGCAGTAACTGACTCGAAGAGAGATCCTGGAGTTAATGCTGGGTAACTCAATGCAAATGTTGCCCTAACATGTGATACCTATAAAAAGGTGACTTCTGTGCTAGAAATCATATAGATAGCAACTGAAAGTAAGATAGTCAGTACAGTAATATTTTTATATGAAAATTTTCTATGACAATTTTGGTCAATCAATGATCACCCCATTTGAATGAATTATAATAGAGAACTGGGAAGATCCCTAAAAGTATTTGCAACAGTGAATATGGGGTAGAATAGTTTGTGAAGAAAGAATACAACATTTAGGGCTTTTGAACTTATACAGAAGGGGTACTTCAGCTCAGGGAACCATTTGGGGCTGGGGGCAAATTTGGAATATTGACATCATGTCACACCCAGAATTAGCCTCCCAGAATGCTCTCTGTCTTCCCAATGGAATCTTTACTAGATCCAAAAAAGTTGGAAGTATGGGCTGGTGTTTTGCTTTGCAACATGCCAGATTCCTTCCTTCCTTCCTTCCTTCCTTCCTTCCTTCCTTCCTTCCTTCCTTCCTTCCTTCCTTCCTTCCGTGTTGAAGGATGGATTATAAAAACAGAATGCTAAATCATTAAGAATCTGCAAGTGTATCCACTGGCCACAAACCTCACAATTGTTTCCAATCATCCCTATATACCTATTTTTAAAAAATCCTTCATTTAAATGAGTAACATAGTTTCAATAAATATCAACCTAATGTCCTTTGAGAGCCAGTTTGGTGTAGTGGTTAAGGCACTGGGCTAGAAACTGGGAGATTGTGAGTTCTAGTCCCACCTTAGGCACAAAGCAAGCTGGGTGACCTTGGGCCAGTCCCTCTCTCTCAGCCCTATGAAGGAGGCAATGACAAACCACTTCCTAAAATCTTGCCAAGAAAACTTCAGGGACTTGTCCAGGCAGACTCTGAGAATCTGACACAACTGAACGGAATAAAAAAAAATGTCCTTTAGGCATATGAGATTAGTTATGCAACATTAGTTATTATGTTGTATTAGTTATTCCATCCCTTGGATCTAGGGGAAGTTTGGAAGCCTACAGACACTTTTATATGGTGGAGTCCTTGGTGCTCTCTGAACCTTGTTGTTTTCTTGCAGACGTTTCATTGCCAGGCTAGGCAACGTCTTCAGTGTGAAAAGGGAGTGGGACTTGCTCTCTGTTTATATACCATGGCTTGTCCTGCTTGTGTTGGTGGACGTGTTGTTCTCCCCTTAGGAGTTCCTTGATTGGGCTGCTGTTTGCTGCTTGGTTGATTGACTGAGTTAACAGTTCCTTGATTAGGATATATTGTGCTGTTTGATTGTTCCTCTGGTGCTAATCCTGGTGTTATAATTTTATATGGTTCTGTATACTTCTCTCTTTATTTTTATGTCTGATTTTTTTCCTGGTGCCAATATATCAGAAATTATGTTTTTCATTTTGCTTCTTATTTGGATGCCCTTTTTTTTTCTTGACAGGCACAGCTATCTTATCTCATTTATATGTAGAAGCTATACATTTAAAAAAAACTGAAACTGCATAGAAACTTATCTATGTACTAAGTAATGAATATTATTAATATGCTCATCACACTGAAATATTCCAGAAAAGTTCCATTCTACTTCTTAATGGAAGGCAGATATGTGACTAGTGCAGTGTTTCTCAACCTTGGCAACTGTAAGATGTCTGGACTTCAACTCCCAGAATTCCTCAGCCAGCATGCTGGCTGGGGAATTCTGGGAGTTGAAGTCCACACATCTTGAAGTTGCCATGGTTGAGAAACACTGGACTAGAGTGTTAGATTTGGAGAAGCTATATTGCCTAACCTTGTTAGTTCTTTGTATGTGTGTTTGTATATACATACACATACATACATACACACAGATATGTACATTGGGCATGTGTATGCGATAGAGATTTCAAATTTTTATAAGCATATTAAAATAATATATGTTTACACATTCCCTTTATTGTCCTCATCCTTCTTGACCTCTCGTTAATGTCAACCATTTTTCTCCTCTATTTCCTTATTTGGTATCCTCTTCCTACATCTCTCATTAAATCACATACCTGAGACTAGTGAAAATTGCTTATGTTGAATTATAGGCTCTAGATAGCAGATTAGAACTGTAAATTCTAAATAGTTCATCATGAAAGACCAATGAGCAGAAATCATAGTGGGTCTAATTATTTTTGGAAAAAGAGTTAGGAAAGCTTCAAAATCAATTCAAAGTGGACTTACTGATTATTAGGTCTATTGTGTGGGGATCTTAATACTTGTGCATGTACATACATACTGCTGGTATAGGGTAAAAGGATTGGAAGGAATTTTCCATCCCCCTGGGCTTCCTAAAATCACCCAGCACATGGGAAAATAAGATTTCATTTCTCATTACACAACATGTAAAGACCTTGTTCTGGCTTACAGGGTATCATACTTTACAAGTCTCTGCACTGAGGAATATGTTCTGGCATGCATTTAAGAATATAGCTTCCGTTATCACTTTATAGAGATCTCCCTGATAAAATATGCTTAGTCCGTATACAGTATACAATGATATTGCTACTACAAAATTCAACCAAAGAAAGTCATTGTGCAGGGAGAAATTGAACAGGATTTGTATTTGTATTTCATCACTGGCATCTCCTTAGCCCAGAGTTAACTTCAATAACCAATGGAAACCTGATGGATTTCTCTCTGATGAATATTGATGTAATTCCTCAACATACCACATAATTAGCTTTGTTTTTATACCTAAAGATGCTCCCTATTTACCTTCCCTCATTCCCTAAATTTAATCATTGTGATAAATAAGTTGTTGTTGTTTATTCGTTCAGCGCTTCCGACTCTGTGTTTCATGGACCCAGCTCCCACACGGTCAAGTCCATCACCTCCAGAATATCATCCATCCATCTTGCCCTTGGTCGGCCCCTCTTCCTTTTGCCTTCCACTTTCCCTAGCATCAGCATCTTCTCCAGGGTATCCTGTCTTCTCATTATGTGGCCAAAGTACTTCAGTTTTGCCTTTAATATCATTCCCTCAAGTGAGCACTCTGGCTTTATTTCCTGGAGTATGGACTGGTTTGATCTTCTTGCAGTCCAAGGCACTCTCAGAATTTTCCTCCAACACCACAGTTCAAAAGCATCTATCTTCCTTCGCTCAGCCTTCCTTATGGTCCAGCTCTCACAGCCATAGGTTACTACAGGGAATACCATTGCTTTAACTATGCGGGCCTTTGTTGTCAGTGTGATGTCTCTGCTCTTAACTATTTTATCAAGATTTGTCATTGCTCTCCTCCCAAGAAGTAGACGTCTTCTGATTTCCTGGCTGCAGTCAGCATCTGCAGTAATCTTTGCGCCTAGAAATACAAAGTCTATCACTGCCTCCACTTTTTCTCCCTCTGTTTGCCAGTTATCAATCAAGCTGGTTGCCATAATCTTGGTTTTTTTGAGGTTTAACTGCAACCCAGCTTTTGCACTTTCTTCTTTCACCTTCATCATAAGGCTCCTCAACTCCTCCTCGCTTTCAGCCATCAAAGTGGTATCATCTGCATATCTGAGATTGTTAATGTTTCTTCCAGCGATTTTAACTCCAGCCTTGGATTCCTCAAGCCCAGCACGTCGTATGATGTGTTCTGCGTACAGGTTGAATAGGTAGGGTGATACAACCCTGCCGTACTCCTTTCCCAATCTTAAACCAGTCCGTTGTTCCATGGTCTGTTCTTACCGTTGCTACTTGGTTGTTATACAGATTCCTCAGGAGGCAGACAAGATGACTTGGTATCCCCATACCACCAAGAACTTGCCACAATTTGTTATGATCCAGACAGTCAAAGGCTTTAGAATAGTCAATAAAACAGAAATAGATGTTTTTCTGAAACTCCCTGGTTTTCTCCATTATCCAGCGGATATTGGCAATTTGGTCTCTAGTTCCTCTGCCTTTTCTAAACCCAGCTTGTACATCTGGCAATTCTCGCTCCATGAATGGCTGGAGTCTACCTTGCAAGATTGTGAGCATTACCTTACTGGCATGTGAAATAAGTGCAACTGTTCGATAGTTTGAACATTCTTTAGTGCTTACCTTTTTTGGTATGGGGATATAAGTTGATTTTTTCCAATCTGATGGCCATTCTTGTGTTTTCCAAATTTGCTGGCATAAGGCATGCATCACCTTGACAGCATCATCTTGCAAGATTTTAAACAGTTCAGCTGGGATACCATCGTCTCCTGCTGCCTTGTTATTAGCAATGCTTCTTAAGGCCCATTCAACCTCACTCTTCAGGATGTCTGGCTCTAACTCACTGACCACACCATCAAAGCTATCTCCAATATTATTATCCTTCCTATACAGATCTTCCGTATATTCTTGCCACCTTTTCTTGATCTCTTCTGCTTCTGTTAGGTCCTTACCATCTTTGTTTTTGATCATACCCATTTTTGCCTGGAATTTACCTCCGATGTTTCTAATTTTCTGGAAGAGGTCTCTTGTTCTTCCTATTCTATTGTCTTCTTCCACTTCCACACATTGCTTGTTTAAAAATAATTCCTTATCTCTTCTGGCTAACCTCTGGAATTTTGCATTTAATTGGGCATATCTCCCCCTATCACTGTTGCCTTTTGCTTTCCTTCTTTCTTGGGCTACTTCCAGTGTCTCAGCAGACAGCCATCTTGCCTTCTTGGTTTTCTTTTTCTTTGGGACATTTTTTGTTGCCGCCTCCTGAACAATGTTGCGAACTTCTGTCCATAGTTCTTCTGGGACCCTATCTACTAAATCTAGTCCCTTAAATCTACTGTATTCTTCACCTCCACTGCATATTCCTTAGGAATATTAGTGAGCTCATATCTAACTGATCTGTGGGTCTTCCCTATTCTCTTTAGTCTGATTCTAAATTTTGCAATAAGAAGTTCATGATCTGAACTACAGTCAGCTCCAGGTCTTGTTTTTACCGACTGTATAGATGTCCACCACCTTTGGCTGCAAAGGATATAGTTAATCTGATTTCAGTGTCGACCATCTGGTGAAGTCCATGTATAAAGTCGTCTTTTAGGTTGTTGGAAGAGAGTGTTTGTTATGCACAGTGAGTTGTCTTGGCAAAATTCTATCAGCCTATGTCCTGCTTCATTTTGTTCTCCCAGACCATGCTTGCCTGTAATTCCAGGTGTCGTCTGACTACCCACCTTAGCATTCCAGTCTCCTGTAATGAAAATAACATCTCTTTTTGGCGTATTATCCAGTAGGTGCTGCAGATCCTCATAGAACTGATCTACTTCTGCTTCTTCAGCATCTGTGGTTGGGGCGTATATTTGGATCACTGTGATGTTAAATGGCTTACCCTGAATTCGAATTGAGATCATTCTATCGGTTTTTGGATTGTATCCAAGCACTGCTTTAGCCACTTTATTATTAATTATGAAGGCTACTCCATTTCTTCTGTGGTCCTCTTGTCCACAGTAGTAGATCTGGTGGTCATCTGATGTGAAGTGGCCCATTCCAGTCCATTTCAGTTCACTGACACCTAAAATGTCTATATTTAATCTTGACATCTCACCAATAACCACATCCAATTTGCCCTGGCTCATAGATCTTACATTCCAGGTTCCTATGGTGTGTTGATCTTTAGAACATCGGATTCGTCGTTCACCACCAGCACCGTCGGCTGCTAGCCATCCTTTCGGCTTTGAGCTAGCTGCTTCATCACATCTGGGGCTAGTTGAACGTATCCTCTGTTCTTCCCCAGTAGCATTTTGACCATCTTCCGACCTGGGAGTCCCATCTTCCGATGGTATACCGACATATCTCTGGTTGTACTGATCCATTTAGTTTTCACGGCAAGAATACTGGGGTGGGTTGCCATTACCTTCCCCAGGGATCGTATTTAGTCTGACCTCTCTGCCACGACCTTCCCGTCTTGGTGTCCCTTCATGGAGGATAAATAAGTGCAAGTTATAAAAAAGAGCCAAAAATATTGCATTGGCGCATTACATCCATTGTGGCAGAATAATTTCCTGTAACAGTAACATTGGCCTTTTCACAACCTTTAATGACAACAATATGAGTGGAGTGATGGGTGAAACTATAGCATATCATACTCACTTATGTCACATCATATGCTATTTACCCATAATAAGACTCTCTTCACATACTTACATACATATACATAATGGCATTGGTGAGTGGGGAATGACTTTAACTCCACAAAGTTAAACACTCTGCTTTCTCTCTTCCAATTATCGTGATTCTAATAAAGATGCTTGTTTCTTGTATTTCCCACTTTTTACCTTATTTTACTCCAGATGATATGTAAGTAAAAGGGCCAAGTTGCTGGAAAGATGTGTTATAACTGCATGCCAAAATTTAGTCACTGTAGGTCAGATTGTATGTTTCAATGAATTCATAAGTGAACAGAAGCTGGCGCAACCTCTATGTGGTAAAAAGTTAAACATGGCCTCTTTCTGCAAATGTGAATGTAAACGTACTCCTTATGTGGAGTTTACAGATTCAAGAAACATTGAATAGGTACATGAGATCAAACTTAAAACTTGCATGAAAGTCTCTTTTTTATCATATTGTGTTTTCTTTTCCCTTTGACATTGCAGCTGCTTTGTTTTATATTTATTTATTTATTTATTTTATTATTTAAATTTATATCACCGCCCATCTCCCCCAACGGGGAACTCTGGGCGGTGTACAATAAAATCAATAGATAAAAATATATAATATAAAATTACAATCATATAATGCTATACATTCTACAATATAAATAGTATAAATAAATATGAAATCCAAGAGATGATAAAAACTCAGCTAATAGGGAGGGTACTACGGGGAACTCTGGGCGGTGTACAATAAAATCAATAGATAAAAATATATAATATAAAATTACAATCATATAATGCTATACATTCTACAATATAAATAGTATAAATAAATATGAAATCCAAGAGATGATAAAAACTCAGCTAATAGGGAGGGTACTACGGCGCCAGCCACCCCCAGGAGGAGCTTTTACTTTCCCCTTCCCAAGCAAGGCAGCAGAACCAGGTCTTCAAATTCTTCCGGATTCTAAATATACTGTAGATTCTAAAAGAAGAAACATTCGAAACAATTTACAGTATATCCTTCCTTGTAAAAAGAAATGTTCAAGGCAATAGTTGAGTAGAATTTCCGCTCTGCTAACCCTTTTTGCAAGATGATAGTGATAGATAGATGAGAGGGAGGGAGGGAGGGAGGGAGGGAGGGAGGGAGGGAGGGAGGGAGAGAGAAATAGATATTTCTATTTATCCCTAGTGCAATACAACAGTACCCCACCCACCTCCACAAAAATGTGACCTCTGCTTTAACAATGCTAAATAATAACACAGTTGAATTCCAATGAACAAGGTAATTATGAATAATAATATAATAATATACTAGCTATACTTGCTGGGTACCACAACTAGATACTGTAGATAGAAAAACAGAAGGGTAGAAAAACAGAATTATGTTTTTATGAGCCATCAACTGCATACTCAGGATATAAGAACTTCAGAATTAGAAGAACATACTGTATAACTGTCAGGCACTGCCATTGATTTGAATGGAGAGCTTTGCACAGACATATTGTACAGTGTTTCCAGTTGGAGAGCTCATAATGACTAGAAGCTCTTCAGCTACCTAGGGTATGTTATACTATCTAAAATACACATTTTAAATACACATGAAGCCTGCTTCAGTTAAGGATAGCACTTCCACAAAATGGCCAGCTTCACAGCTTGAGAGACCTCTTGGAAGATCAGAAAGCTGTGATGGCCAGAAGTGTCTTTAACCACCATCAGAGTGTTTAAAGATGGATATAGTCATCATCCCATCATTCACACCCTGACCCTTTCTCTAGAACAGTGTTTCTCAACCTTGGCAGCTCTAAGATGTGTGGACTTCAACTCCCAGAAGATACCCCGTGAACTGTGCTAGCTAGCATTCCTTCAACATGAAGAACTTAGATAGCTTTTGTTCTCTTCTCTTTGGCAATATAAAGAGCAACTTTAGGGTATAATTCCCTCACCTCATGTTGTTTCCACATTCCTTTCTCATTTAGGTTTGCTGGTTGACTGATGGTTTACAATGGTTTACAATTCTCTCAGCTGCTTTGATTCTCTCTGTATTTGGATGTTTGGTCCAGTATTTTGCACTTTAATCATTTCATATCTTGACTCTTTCTATGGCAACATCCAGGATTCAATATTCTTTATAACCATGTGCATATCCAACAAACACCCATTTTCACACTTGCAGAGTTCATTTTGCTTCTTTTTTCATCTTTGGGAATATATATATATATTATATATAGATAAAGATAAAGATAAAGAATTAATCTTTATCTCTCCTATTCCTTTCTTCTCAGGGGTACCTGGTATTGTTTTCTGATGCTCAATAATCTCTGTTCTTAAGTATCTTGCCACATCATTAGTAATGTACTCACTTCCCTTATCTGAACATCGAATCTGAAGTATTCTTCCAAGCTTATTACTGACTCTTGCAATATATGCTTTAAAATTATCCAGCATTTGACCTTTCTCACTGATCAAGTGAACACATATCTGGAGACCTCATAAATAAATGTCAAAACATTTCTGTCTTGGAGTTTTAGTTTTTATGGGTCCACCGATATCACTGTGAATCATCTCTGGGTGATTCTTTTCTTTAGTTTAAGAAAGTAGTTTTGGCTCTCGTTTGCAGTATAGATTTCACATTGCAGGGATCTACATGCCTCTGAGTAAATCTCCCTTTTCAAGTTGAGACATATATTTAAGTTAATCAAGTCATACATTTCAGTACTGTACTTCTTATGTTGGTATTCGTTCATAATTTTAGCTTTTGCATTCACCCAGTCTTCTCCAAACACGCCTCTCTCCTTAAAATTATCTTTCATAAGCAACTCATTTCCAACTGTGACAAAATAAATTTGTAATTTGCAATCCAACCTTCCCATTTGTTTCCCTTCAGCAAAGATTTGTCTTCCATCTGCTGAAGAAACAGGAAGTGTTGCAATCCTCATCCACTTCAGTAAATCTCCTTCTTTAATCAAGTTACTGCTTGCATTAGAGTTAATGCTTATTCCTTCCATAGGGGGGAAGCTAACTTTTCAGAGTTAGCTCCAAAAGTCTTCTCTGTGTCATCATGATAAAGTTGCTGCCTGCCAGCTTTATCAGTCTCTTGCTTGTGTATGTTGCTTCTGTTAGTCATCCCCTTTGGAATGTGGTTTAACTTGATTGTCAACAATAGTTTCTTTTTTCTGAAGGTACTAAATTTGCATATGCTTAGAGCTGCCACATTTGTAGCATCTTCTTCTCTCTGCCTAGTTTCAGAAACAACTTCTCCATTGGCTGTTGTGGGTCTTCTGGGCTGTGTGGCCATGTTCTGGAAGTTGTGGTTCCTAACGTTTCGCCAGCATCTGTGCCCGGCATCTTCGGAGGGCAGGAGCACAGACAGAAGTGCTCTCTATGTGCCCAGGTAGAGTGGCAATGTTTTCTATTTATAGAGCTAAGTTATAGAGGATTAGGTGGGGTTTTTTTGTTGATGCTGGCGAAACGTTAGGAACCACAACTTCCAGAACACGGCCACACAGCCCGGAAGACCCACAACAGCCATCGAACTCCGGCCGTGAAAGCCTTCGACAATACAACTTCTCCATTCCCTGCTGAATTTTTGTCAGCATTTTCCTGTATGCTAAAATCTTCTAAAAGGTTTATTACAAATCACAAGATTGTATCCTATCTCATTCCTAGAGAATTGGCAACAGTTTTAAAACACTTTGGGAGGCTGTTTAACATTAATCCAATTAAGAATGTCTCAAGTAGATCACTCATTGAACTTCTAGCTGGTAGAACAAATAAGGAGGTTATTGTGCATTCCGCGCGCATCATGCCGGCCACATGACCATGGAAGCGTCTTTGGACAACGCTGGCTCATTGGCTAACAAATGGAGATGAGCACTGGCCCCTAGAGTTGGACACGACTGCACAAATGTGCGGGGGGAACCTTTACCTTTACCTGTTATATGGATACATATTAAGGAAGTTACATGCCCCAAGAGAAAGCCTGCAATTCTCTGTCCTCATGGTGGGGGAAAGGAGAAGAAGAGAAGGAAGGAAAGGAGAAGCAGACTGAAGAAGAGAGCCTAAAAGTCTTTCAACTAGGGGAAAGCAAAGCACAAATAAAGCCAGGAACAAAGACAAGTGACATCAGACATGTCCATGACATCATTTAACAAATGACATTGCTTGTGATCTCTGTTCCTAATACTTAGGGCAAAAGTTACTAAGGTCCTTCTGGAGCTACATCATTTATCTTCATCAGTTTTTAGATGTTTTCATGCAAGGGGTCTACAAACCTGAATAGAGAAGGAGAAGCGGGATTGTGGGGATAACTTACCCCGTTAGGTAAGGGGTAGGTAAGGACAGCATCACTCAGCAGCCTAGTTACTGAGGCAGAATTGGAGGCAGCAGTTGGGGCAGGAAATTTAATGCCCACATAATCTTTTGCAGGCTCAAGGACTGGTGGATTGCACTGTAATGAAGCTACCCGGCAGGTGCCCTTCCTTTCTTTGTTCTTTCTCCTAATGCTGTTTTGTTTTAATATATTGGAGGCAATATATTATGTAACAAGGTTATATGATCTAACCTGAAGAACCTCTATACTAAAGGTGTTTTTTTTTCAAATTACTTCACATAAGACACTTGTAAATACTAAAGAAGTTAGGTGGGCAATCAAAAGAATGTTCACTTCAATATAGAGATTGGCACCTCAGTGTTATGACTATGTCTGACGTAGATACCTTGCAGAATATAGCACTACTGTTTTCCTATTACTATTTTTATAAAGTTAGAAAAATGATTTACTTTAATGTTGCTATATTTGCATTAAATGTGTGTATATGATTCAGTCTAGAAGACCTGAACAATCTAAAATGTCTGAGTTTACCTAAGGAAGAACTAGAATATTTATAAATACATAAAATACATACACACACACACACACACACACACACACTGTACATACCAAACTCTAGGTGGGTGGCTGGCTCACAACCAAACTCTGGACTCTGGACTTTAACTCCTAGTTAAACTACTTTAACCATTGCACCAAACTGGTTTGCATTCTCCATTCACTGAATTAGGCCACCCAAAAAAGGAACCAGATAGAGTCTCCCAAGTAGGAAACATTATTTGATATACTAAAAGAAGAAGAAAGCTTTTTGTTATATGAGTTAACATTTAATTTGAAGATTCAGGTAATTGTGAATTCTACAGCACATGCTTCACAACTAAGACTTTACTCTAGAGACCATTTTCTTAAATTAAGTCCCAGTCTAGCGTAAGAGAAAGTTTGATGGGAATAGTTTTTAAACTACTTACTCTATCAGAAGATATCTAAAAGCACTGATGTTGCTAGGCAGGTTAAACAAAACCTGGGCAAGCAGGGAGCTCATTCCTTCTGATCTTGTAATGCATGTGCAGTGAAAGAAAATCAGCCATTCTTATTCTTACATGTTAAATTGTACCTGTCAAATCTATTGACTATATAATAGCTGTTATCTCTTTGGCATCTTAATACCTTTTGTACCGATCGCTACTAGGAGTGCTGACTGCTTGTGTGAGATATGGACAAGGGAGTTGTCTTGCATTTAGCAGCTGTTTCACCCTATTCCACTCTGCCACAAGGCGTTCTCTAAATATTTTAAAGAAATGGGGTTTTTTATAATAGTTTTATTAACGTTTACACATACAAAGATAAAAAACTAATACATACTAAGAAAATATAAAAGGTAAAGAAAAGAAATACAAGGAAATATAGAACAAGAAAAAAGACAGAAAAAAACAAGATACAGTATATTAAAGGTGATCCCACCCTCCCCTCCAGAAAAGTATAAATAATGTTAGTAAGTTAACACCTTCTCTAATAAGAAAAAAAGTAATCTCTTCTTCCCATAGCACATCCCTTCTTGATAATCAAATTATAAGAAATCATCATTTAATCCTAATTAGCAAAGATCTATTAAAAGCTATTTTTAAGCTCTATTATTAAGGGGCGTGGTGGCTCAGTGGTAAGACGCCAGGCTTGTCGATTGGAAGATCGCAAGTTCGGAGGTTCGAATCCCTAGCCCCGCGTGACGGAGTGAGCTCCCGCACTAGCTCCAGCTCTTGCCAACCTAGCAATTCGAAAGCATGCAAATGCAAGTAGGTAAATAGGTACCACTTCGGTGGGATGGTAACAGCGTTCCGCGCATGTCATGCGGCCACATGACCGTGGAAGCGTCTTCGGACAACGCTGGCTCTTTGGCTAACAAATGGAGATGAGCACCGGCCCCTAGAGTCGGACACGACTGCACAAATGGGCGGGGGGAACCTTTACCTTTTATTAAAAGCTACCAGAGTTAGCATACAAATTTTAACCTTAATTTTTTAAAAAATCCCTTTTATAATCCAATTTATCATTTTCCCTAAAAAAATAAAACAAAAGAAAACTCTCTTCATTTATAGACAAATCCTTAAAGCCTTGTCACAGAGTCCTGATCTAGAAAGAAAACCCATTAATAACTGCCAGATAGCACAACATATAAAATTTAACCCTGATCAAATAGATTCACCTTATAGAGCTTCTGTTTACTTTTAAAAAGCTTAATCTTTAACCCTGTCGAATAATATCCCCCACATTCATTTCTTATCATGTTTTTGTTTCCTTTCAGGAACAGTCTCAATAATTTCTGTGACCCTGCTTCAAATCCACATCCAAAACTGCCTTAGTCTCTCTTTTATCTGGTAGCATCTGTTCTTCTATAACCTCTGATAAATCCATTTTTGTAGTAGCAGATATTTTTAAAAGTAAGTCCTGAGTGTATTGTTTCCAAACAGACCTAATTTGTTTTATAGTCAAATAATGCTGTTCCATTATGTTAATAGGTGTCTTCCCCTTTAAATGCTCTCTGGTTCCCTCTAGTTAACCTTCAAAATCCACTCTTATTATGTTTATTTTTCACTGGCAGGACTTTCCCAGGAGAGAGTTCTCACAGTTAATTTCAAAAACTTAAAATATGTTTTATATAAAATTTTAAACAATCCATTAAAAACTTGTTACAAATCCTTCTGGTGCTATAGTTATTCAAAGCCAATTCTAAACTTCCTTTCCTGCTTTCAAAAGTCAAAGTTATTCTTTTTAATCTTTAAACTTACAAAAATCTTCTTATATCAAGGATCGAAGGAAATTCTCCTGGTGTGCTGAAACTTGCCCTTTGAAAGGTTCCTAATTTCCAAGAAAACTTTAATAGATTGTGTCCGATGGTAATTAAGAGAGGAAGTGAAAGCAAACCTAGTATCCCTTTAAAGGCTCTGAACCATGGCATTGGCAGGCTGTTTCTTCCCTTGACTTCCAGAGAACTCAACCTGCTGGAGATCACAATTTCTATGCAGGGAGCCTCTGTACAAAGTACATGTGGGTGATCCAGTCCTCTCCTTGATCCGGAAAGGGTTCTGAAGAGCCGAAATCTGCGCTGGCTTCTCTTATTTGCCACGGCTGTTGGCTCTGCAAAAAGCAGAGCCGTATTCAATCCGCCATTTCTCCCTCGGAAGTCCTAAAGAAATGTTTTAAGGATCCAGTAGCTTTAAATGAAATTAGTATAATCAGATATCTTACAAGAGACATGGTGAAGTGGCTAAACAGTTGTGTCTAGATCAAACATAACTTTTGCATGAGAAATCACTGCACTAGTAGAGTTCTGCTAACAAGTTCCATTTGCTAGCAATTATATAAGCATTAGAGAGCCAGTTTGGTGTAGTAGTGAAGGCACCAGGCTAGAAACCAGGAGAACGTGAGTTCTGGTCCCACCTTAGGCACAAAGCCAGCTGGGTGACTTTGGGCCAGTCCCTTTCTCTCAGCCCTAGGAAGCAGGCAATGGCAAAGCACTTCTGGAAAAAACCTTGCCCAGAAAACTGCAGGGACTTGTCCAGGCAGTCTCTGAGAATCAGACACTATTGAACATATCTATATATTCATATATAATACCACAGTAAAGGTCATGCTGCATCATGTTCTAGAAGTGGAAGTCTCCCTAAGTTTAGTTGTTATGGAGAGTTCAGAATGGGGTCCATGCTAACAAAACCAGTTTGTGGGACAATGCCATTGGAGTCCCCCGTTGCGGGAGTTGGGCAGTCATATAAATTTAAATAATAAATAAAATAAATTGGATGCATTGGACCATGGAGACCCAAGTCATCCATCCACTGTAGAATGTTCTTGGGCTAGTCTCTCTGTCTCTCTCAGCCCTATCCACAGGGTTCTTTCGGGCACAGGGGAATAATAGAGGAGGGAATGCTACATATGCTGCCTTGAGAAAAAGCAGGCTATAAATCTAACAAAATAAATAAGCACACTTTGTGGAGATCTCTCTTGAAACCTTTATCTCAGCTTGGATAAGCCATTAACCTACCATACCAGGTTATTGTGAAGATAAAATGGGTAAAACCTCATGTGTGGTAAAATTAAAATGAATTAATAACAATGAGGATGACCTAGTTGAGGAACTGAAAGTAGTAGGAACACTGGGGGAAAGTAATCATATAATACCTGAGTTCTTGATGTTAAAGGAACCCTAAAGTGAGCATAGTCCAATGTATAATTTGGATTCAAAAAAGTGGATTTAGATAAACTCAGAGCAGTGACAAATAGGACTCCATGGCAGAGGAAGCAAATGGAAGAAGATGCTCATGGTGGATGCAAGTTCCTACAGAAGAAGAACTTAAGAGTACAATTGGGAAAAAAATCCAATATGAAGAAAAATAGAGGACAACAAAGAAGCCAATGTTGTCACACACACAAGCACAACTTAATGACAATCTGAAAACAAGAAAGGACACATATAGGAAATGAATACAGGAACCTGTGCCAGGTCACAAAAGAAAAATATAATCTTTCCAGAACAGTAGAGCTGGTGTCAAAGAAGCAAAAGTTCAGAATAGTTATTCATTAAACTGAAGAAAGGTACCAAGTGTGGTGCCATACAGTAAGTGTCAGTCTTGGGTTCTCTACACTTCAGGATTTTCATTCATGATTTGGATGGAGGGAATGCTTGTCATATCTGAAGCTGATCCAAAATTGGGTAGAATAGCTAAAGCAGAAAGAACATTTGAAGTGACTTGATAGGTGGGGAAATGGGTTGAAAGTGACAGAATGAAATCTAACAAAAATTAGTGCAAAATTTACAAAACAAAAGTCAAATGCAGAGGTATAGGATTAAAGTTACATGGTTTGGAATACTAAGATCTTAGAATGGTAAATGTTTGCAAATTGAATGTGATCTACACATGTGATATGGCTGCAAAGAAATCAATGCAACTTTAGTCTGCATCAACAGAAGTATAACTGCCAAATCATGTTCTGCTTTGGCCAGACCTCACTTCAAGTACTGTGTCTAGTTCTGGGCACCACATTGAGAATGGTTGGGAATGGATTCCTATGGCTCTATGAAGAGAGATTGAAGAAGTGGAATATGTTTAGTCTTGAAAAAAGATAACCAAGGGGTAATAAGATAACATTCTTTAAGTGACATCTGAAAGTACGTCACATAGAAGGAGAGGTCAAGACACGTTCTCTCTCACTCCAGAGTGCAGAGCACAGAACAATGGATTTAAGTGATGGGAAGGCAATTCCAACTGAATGTTAGAAAAGATGTCCTAAGCAAAAGAGCCATTTAACAGCAGGACCAGTTACACAGACAAGTGATGAGCTTTTCCTCTCCAGATGTGTTCAAGAGGATGCTAGACAACCATCTCTCAGGTGTGCTTTATTTTGGAATCCAGAACTGAGCAGGGAGTTGGACTCAGTGGCCCGAATGACACAATAATACCATGGTTCTAAAATAATATCTATTCAATCTTCATCCCATAGAACTGACAGAATGCTAAATAAGAGTTTGAAGACATGCAACGGACTGCATGGAACAAATCATTTTTTTATCTGAGAGTTAACAGAAATGAGAAATGAAGCAATATGTAAACAACACTAAACTTCTCTAGATTGGACATTTAGATGTCTTGTTCTCCAGGCAAAACTAGAAGAAAAGTTAAAGTTTACCTAAAAATATGGATGTTAAGGCAGGGACAATCCAACAGCAGTCTTGTTTATCAATCTGACATGCTAGTCTGCTGGAAAATCTTGATTGCAATTTTAGCACTATTACCCTGTTTTTGGATCCAAAGTTTTGAACATGAGATTTCTTAAAAAGCTCCATGGGTTCTCTTACCCTTTCAAACACAATTTTCAATAAACTGGTCCCACTTATTGCTATCATTTTATGCATATCTTCAGCAGGATCACAAGAATATATTATACTGAAACAGTAGTGCAAGAAGGAGGCTAAATTAAAAACATAACTCTCCATTTTATTGAGGCAATGGGGACTGGGGGGGGGGGGTTGGCAGCTATTTAAGAGACAAATACTGTCTGCATTTCCCTTGCTAAACCAACAACAACAAAAAGTAACCGTGCTAATGTAACAATTTCGTATAAGTCATTTCCCAAATGCTATTATTTCTACAGATTTTTATTGTTCTTCCTAGTTCAAAGACCCTGGCTTGAGGATAAATATTTGGACTAAAGTAGACTCATCAGTGGATATATGGCAGCCATTCTGAGAAATTTAACACCCAATAAGTCTATTTAAAAATAATGCAGATAAAGCTGATGTGTTTTGTGGAATAAAAGGAGCTTTATTTGGCCAACACTGAATAATAAGCTTGCTTTGTATATCAGTATTTAGTGAGCTTTGCAACTCTCTACTCAAATCTTCTACCTTAAAGAAGAACCATAATTATTATGACACCATTATTTCCAGAAATGCCAACTTGAGAAGCTTCCTGTGGGGAATGGCAGACTGAACGGTACTGTTTTTTTAAGCAGCGCTGACGGCGCAGCATTTCTGGGAGCAGGCTGGGTCCCTGCAGCCTGAAGAATTGTCCAGGTAAGGAGAATCCAGGAAATCATCACCTTTTGTTCTCTGGACAGCATTTTCTTGCGGGGGGGGGGGCACGGATGTCATCAAGTTTGGGGCTGCACCGAAGCCGAAAAAAGGAAACTAAATCTTGCCACTCCATTTCTAAAACACCAAGGGTTTTTTTGTTTTGTTTGTTTATTTGCTACCAAACAGGCCTTTTGCAAAAAAGAAATGCGAAGTTCTTGTTGATTTTCATTATTTTTGAAATTTATTAATTTGGAAAGTTGGCTTTTTTAATATTTAAATTCTAATATTGGGATTTAAAGATTTTTGCTGTTTTGTTGCCATTTTCTTAATGTTGTGAGGATTATAAAAGATTTATCTACTTTGTTGAATCTGTGGAGTTGAATTTTGAGCTATCTGCCTCTGCTTTCCTGTGAGAACGGCTCTTGTTTACATCTTTTTTCTCCTGATAACACACTGTGGAGAGACATGGAAGAAATAAAGCAATCTTTAAAGAACTCTATCTTGATGTCTATGGGCTGTGGTGGCTCAGCAGGTAAGACGCCAGGCTTGTTGATCAGAAGATCGCAAGTTTGCAGGTTCAAATCCCTAGCCCCGCATGACAGAGTGAGCTCCCGCACTCGCCCCAGCTCTTGCCAACCTAGCAATTAGAAAGCATGCAAATGCAAGTAGATGAATAAGTACCACTTCGGTGGGAAGGTAACAGTGTTCTGTGTGCATCATGCTGGCCACATGACCGTGGAAGCGTCTTCGGACAACGCTGGCTCTTCGGCTAACAGACGGAGATGAGCACCGGACCCTAGAGTCGGACACGACTGCACAAATGTGCGGGGGGAACCTTTACCTTTTTATCTTGATGTCACCCAAGCCCTGGATTGTCTCCTAGAACTTGTGGAGTCTAAAGCCTATCAACAACTTGAAAAAGAAGACAAGAGTGAAAACTACATTGAGAGTAGTGCTCCTTTAAAGAAGAAAATGAGGATTAACGTTTCTAAGTCAAAAAGTGAAGGGAGAAAAATTGGACTGTGGAGAGTTGATGTTATGGAGCTGGGAGCTGAGGGGGTAGAAAGCGCATTCCAGGCTGATAAGCGTTCACACAGCTTAGAGGGTGTGGGGATGGGCTGAGGAAGAGAGTTAGACTAGCACCGCCCTAGATTCCCAAGGGTATTTTTCCCTTTAGCTCAGTAAAGGATCCTTTAGTTTGGCAAGATTCTGTATAAGGTAGAAACAATAAAGAACTAGAGTTGAATTTCAACTCAGCGTTGTTTCTTTGCCCATTTCCCTGACATCAATCGATGCCATTGGATGCATTGGACCATGCAGACCCAAGTCATCCATCCACTGTAGAATGTTCTTGGGCTAGTCTCTCTGTCTCTCTCAGCCCTATCCCACAGGGTTCTTTCGGGGACAGGCGAATAATAGGGGAGGGAGTGCTACATATGCTGCCTTGAGAAAAAGGCATGGTCAGGGAAATGATGAAACCAGAACAACAAAACTCAGTGTTGTTCTTAGATAACTCTGTCTAAGAGGCAAACTACATTTGGTTGTAAGGTTGCATCTTTAATACTGTAAGGTTGCATCTTTCTATCTTCATTAAAGTTTCAGGGATCCTGATTATCATCAAATATTTATGTGTTGTTGATGTTGATGTTATTGAGCTGCTTCTCATTCTCATTCTCATTCCCATTTTTGAAACTTTGGAATATAAAAGGCAAGCTCTCCAAAATTCAATCTTTCAAGGCTAGAGTACTCCAAATACAATCTAATCAATGCAGATGCCAATGGAAATATTACCTTTCATTATCTGTACACAGTGTTTTGTTAATTCATTCCCAAATTGCACTGACCATCACATCGCTTGCTCTTCTTCAGCTGGTAATTCATCAATACTCCTAGATATCTGCCATCAATCAGCATTGCCAATCCCAGTTGAGGGATGACCCTATGCATTTCTGATGCTGTTGAATTACAACATTCCACCTGCATCTCCCAGATCTGCATATTTTGTTGTTGTTGTTCAGTCGTTTAGTCGTGTCCGACTCTTTGTGACCTCATGGACCACAGCACGCCAGGCCTTCCTGTCCTCCACTGTCTCCCAGAGTTTACTCAAATTCATGTTCATTACATCGGTGATGCTATCTAACCATCATCCGGACTGTAAATGCCACCACATGCCATCTACAACCGTGCCCTTCCTGGCTGGTAAAATCAGCCAGGGAGATGACTTGTGGGTGGGTCCAGGTGATGGTTAATACATCTCTGATGGAGGAGGTGTTCCCGGCTACCTTTAAGGAGGTGTTGGTGCACCCCCTCCTCAAGAAGCCATCCCTGGACCCTACCATCTTGGACAATTTTCGTCCGGTCTCCCACCTTCCCTTTTTGGGAAAGGTGGTTGAGAAAGTTGTGGCGTTGCAACATCAGAGGACTCTGGATGAAGCGGATTATCTAGACCCCTTTCATTCAAGTTTCAGGCTGGGATATGGGACAGAGACTGCATTGGTCGCACTTATGGATGATCTCTGGTGGGAGCGGGATGGAGGCAGTGGATCCATCCTGGCTCTCTTGGACCTCTCAGCGGCTTTCGATACCATTGACCATGGTATCCTTTTGGGGCGGCTTAGGGAGTTGGGGGTGGGCAGCGTAGTTTTACATCTGCGGTGATCTTGGAGCCCAAGAAAATAAAATCTGTCAGTGCTTCCATTTCTTCCCCTTCTATTTGCCAGGAAGTGATGGGACCAGATGATCTGAGATCTGACCAGATCTGAGTTTTTAATGAGTTTTTTTTTAACATTCTTAAGTTATTATAATTCTAATTCTGAAAGTAAAAATATATTGTTTATTCAGGCCACAGATCCAGCCATAGTTGAAACTATTTTTAACTCCATTTATTTGAAGTAGAGAAAGATAATTAAATATGTAAGTTTTCAGGGATTTTTAAAAATTTTTTATTGTTTTCAATTTTTGCCCAAGTGAATATGGTGAATTAAATAATGATATATGATAAATATCATTACTTTTTATTTGTGATGTAAGAAATACGTTACATATATACTACGTACCTACGGTACATACATACATATCCATCATACTCTTTTCTTTATGCAAAGCACAAAAAAGGAGACAGAAATAATACATTGAAGAAATTAAAGGCATCAGATAAGAAAAGGAATTAAATCTAAATTTTGTTCTTATTGAAACTATTCACTATTCATCTCCCCACCTTTTTACCTTTGCAAAACATCCTTGATTCCATCACATCACCTGCCTCATACATTGCCTTTTGTTCTTGAACTTCTCCTTTCTTTTTTTCTGAGGATTTCATCAACTCCATCTAACCATGACTTTCTTGATCTTCTCCTTCCTCTTGTTCTATTCACCCCTCTTTCAGAGATAGATAGATAGATACTGTACATAGATAGATAGATAGATAGATAGATAGATATTTTTGATTCAATCCTCATTCTTTCTTGCTATATAACGAAACCACCTCAATGTACTTCTTTCATAATTGTCACTGACTTGAAATCATTCAATCCATTTCTATTTCCAATTGGATATAACATTTGAAACAATTTAAATATTGTTTGAGATGTATCAGTCACAATTGTTGGGAAAGAAAGCTGGAAAGTTATTGTCTCACTTGTTGAAACAACAGAAATAAAGAAATTATGTTTCTGGAATGTAAGCTTAGCAAATTACATACTGAAACAGGATCTGCCTAGTTTCAACTAACAGGGTTTTTTAAAAAAAATCAATACACATTTATGCAAACTGGAGATATTTGCAACAGACCATCAAACTATTAATTATATGGGAAATATTGAAATAGAAGAGATCTGTCAAGAACAAACAAAAGGAAATAATACAACTTTTGTTATTACAAGAAATCATAGAGACAATTTAATGTATGAGGGAAATATTGCAATAGAAAAGATATGTCAAGGACAAACAAAAGAAAATAGCACAACTTTTGTCATTACAAGAAATCATAGAGACAATCTGAACTATGAAACTGGGGACTGGGTTGTTTTTTAATTGAATGGCATGGAATTGTCATAGATTTATTGGCACATACATTCTTAGAGCTTTGTAATGAGTACCCTACTACATTCACTCCATTCTCTACCATAATTGTGTGATTTATTTTATTTTACTATATTAAGAACATTGGTTATATTGCAAGAAATATTAAAAGCAAAATATGACAAAGAAACACCTAGGTTAAGGGCAGAGGTGTGGGGGGGTCAACAACATCAAAATGGGGAGTGGAGCTGGGTGATCAAAGCCCATTCCCTTTTACAAAAGTGATGTATGCTATGCTTCTTAAAAATGACTAGGTTTTCAAACATGCATTCATGACCACCATGTGGTGTAATTGACCCTTCTGTAGATGACCCCAGTCAAAGGGAAAGTTAGGGTAATTCTGAAAACAAGGAAAGAAAAGAAATAAAGATTCTAGTGTTCACAAAATAACAGGAAAGTACCATCAAGCTTAGGTATATTTTATAATCCATTATTATTTTTATTCACTACTGTCCCATAATATGGTAGTGTTCCAACTGAGTGTATTAGCCTTATTACCTGTCAACTTGGGTATTACTTAAACACACAGTACTATGAACACCTTTGTTATTTGTAAGGATGGACAGAGTTGTAGATTCTAGTCTTTATACTAAGAGTCCAAAACAATTATTATGGAATATTCTGTCAATGCTGATTATTTTATTTTTAATACAAGAAATTTTCAGAGTCCCTAATCTGAATTATGGCTACTATTGGATCACAACAAACTGTGGCACATTCTTAAAGAGATGGGAGTACCAGACCACCTTACCTGTCTCCTGAGAAACCTGTATGCGGGTCAAGAAGCAACAGTTAGAACCGGACATGGAACAACCGATTGGTTCAAAATTGGAAAAGGAGTACGACAAGGCTGTATATTGTTACCCTGCTTATTTAACTTATATGCAGAGTATATTATGAGAAATGCCGGGCTGGATGAATCACAAGCTGGAGTTAAGATTGTCGGGAGAAATATCAACAACCTCAGATATGCAGACCATACCACCCTAATGGCAGAAAATGAAGAGGGACTAAAGAGCCTCTTGATGAGGGTGAAAGAGGAGACTGCAAAAGCTGGTTTGAAACTCAACATTTAAAAAACTCAGATCATGGCATCTGGTCCCATCATCTCCTGGCAAATAGAAGGGGAAGAAATGGAAGCAGTGACAGATTTTATTTTCTTGGGCTCCAATATCACCACAGACGGTGACTGCAGCCATGAAATTAAAAGACGCTTGCTCCTTGGGAGGAAAGCTATGGCAAACCTAGACTGCATATTAAAAAGCAGAGGCATCACCTTGCTGACAAAGGTCCGTATAATTAAAGCTATGGTTTTCCCAGTAGTAATGTATGGCTGTGAGAGTTGGACCATAAGGAAGGCTGAGCACCGAAGAATTTATGCTTTCGAACTGTGGTGCTGGAGAAGACTCTTGAGAGTCCCTTGGACTGCAAGGAGCTCAAATCAGTCAATCCTAAAGGAAATCAACCCTGACTGCTCTTTGGAAGGACAGATACTGAAGCTGAAGCTCGAATACTTTGGCCACCTAATGAGAAGAGAGGACTCACTGGAAAAGACCCTGATGCTGGGAAAGACTGAAGGCAAAAGGAGAAGGGGACAGCAGAGGATGAGATGGTTAGATAGCATCACCGATGTAATGAACATGAATTCGAGTAAACTCCAGGAGACAGTGGAGGACAGGAAGGCCTGGCGTGCTATGGTCCATGAGGTCACGAAGAGTCGGACACAACTAAACGACTGAACAACAACAAGAAGAATGTTTCAGTGGAACACACATAAATCCACATCCTTTCTTTACTGTATAACCTCTAACAGACATCTGTCAGGATTGTCTCTCAGTAACTGGTTCTTTGCATTCTTTCAAGCTCATGTTCATGCTCTCCATGATAGCATCTAACTACTGTATCTTGTCTTCTTGCAGCCTCCTTCCCCATTGTCTTAGATTTTTTCCAAGCAGGATGCTTCTTGCTTTCCCACTATGTGCCCCAAATCTTTCAACTATACTTTCATTATGACTGCTTCTGGTAAACTGGTTTTACTTCATCTAGTATTGAATGATCTGTTGTTGCTTTCCAAGGTATAGTACTCACAACCATTTTCTCCAGCATCACAGTTCAAAAACATCATTTTTTCTTCTGTCAGCCTTTCTGATGTTCCAGCTTTCAAAGTCACATATTGCTGCAGGGAAGACCATGCACCTGAATGTTTTTGTCTTCACAGCAACTGCTCAACTTCCTCAACGGTCCTAATAATTTTGAGTCCCAATAAACATGAGTGAGACTTGCCCCCCACTACCCTTCCTAGATCTTCCTGGTGAATCCTTTGCAATGCCCAACATCTATCTCAATTATGTATATGCTTATCCAAAAGACTATGACTAGGACAACTGCTGAAAGGTTTGATCACCAAGATCATTATGAGCTGGGGATTCCTGCATCCATTATTCACATCCCACACCACACTGTTTTATGTAAATAAGCTCTAAAAGTTTTTAACCCCCCTTTTTGGACATAACTGCTGGGAAACTATCTGCATTGAGGTGCAACTATGATTTCACCAAATTCAAAGTAGAGCTTCATGGAGACTTGGTGATCAGGACAAGGCAAGTTAGATTCATCTGCTCTACCTAAAGTGAGAAAAAATGGTTCCAAATTGCTCCTACCTATCCAGGTTCAGCCTTCATCTTGAATCAGAATGCATTCTTAGTGAATAACCCAATGTGATACCTTTAAAACTATAATCTGTAGTGGTGATGTGGCTTATTTACATTCTCTGGAATTTAATGTGCCATTTTTCTTCTTGAATCATGGAGTGTTCAAATACATCTAGGCAAAGCATATTTCTCTCTGGTTTCTACCACTGCCCTTGAAAGGCCCAATGATTTTAAGGCAGGCTCTAAATCTGCTTACATCCAGTAATGCTGCTGTCTTTAGCTGCTAAAACAGCAAACTGAAATAAGAGTACACATTTTCAAATGTTATATTTTCTCTCCTGGGAGTGGCTGCCTTTCCAGAAGCAAAGAAAATGCCATAACTTCTGAGGGAGAAAAAAAAAATCTGAAAGGAGAACTAAAAGAAATGCTCCTTTCAATGCAGAGTGGGAATTGTAGGATCAATAGGACCCTTAAAAAACTGATTAAAAGTGTAAATCCAGCAGAAAGCCTCTTTAACAATGAATGGATCCCACTAAAAATAGATTCCACTCTAAAATTCATGTCAGGCAACCCTTGGAGTTTGGATTGGGGATTTTAAGAGAAAAAGATAGAGAGAAAGAGAGAATGGATAGACGGCATGATAAGATCTGGTCTATAGCTTTGCTTGAGAAAGTCTCTGATAAAATCTATTGTATGACAAGGCAAAGTAGTGAATCTTCCTTCAACAAGGAATGGTGGGATTTCATTGTTTGTATAAGAGGTAAGCATCCTGGTAACAGCTTGTATCAAAAGTTACAGCAATGTAAAAGCATATTGTTGGCACTCTCAAAAATGAATGCCATGGAGAGATTACCTATTCAAAACAAACAAACAGAAAGCTGCCCTAATGGCCATGATCAGGCACAACTCATCCAGTTACCAAAAAGCAAAGTATTGAGTCCCAGTCCATTCTCCTTTCTGGTCCTCCATGATGCACCTTATTAACCCTGCTTCCTTTGGCCTCTTTTGTCTGCCCAGGTGGAAGGATACTGGGCATAAAACATTATCCACCAAGGCTTATTAAGAGGACCAGTGGCAGTTTGGTAAACAAAGATATACTAAAGGTTGGTGTTTTGTGACATTCCAGCAGATGATGATGATGATGATGATGATGATGATGATGATGATGGTGGTGGTGGTAATGGTGGTGGTGGTGGTGGTGGTGATTATAGAGGACTGGGAACCTGAAAGACAACTAAGGAAGTGTCAGTGGGTGCATAGGTGCCTAAGAACACCAGGCTGCAGATGGGCGATATCATCCTTGCAAACTCTGTTATTTCCAGACTGAGCTATAAAGCTCCTTTATGAACTGCCTCATTTGAACTCTGTGAGCCAGTAGTGGGGAACCTGTGACCCTCCAGGTGTTGCTAGTAATTGTAGTCCATTGAATCACACTACCATATGGTTTGTTTGAGATAAATTGTAGGGCTCTGAAAATGATTGGGAAGAAGTGATGGGGTTGCATTTTTTTTTCAGCTGGTGTGGAACCCTGAAAAAAGTGAGGCTGCTTTAATGAACAGCTGCTTGTGCTTTTGTGCAAGCTGAAGTGATTCTTTCCCAACCTTTTGGAAGTATTTAAAGCCTTAATAGATATGTCCACCCTGTTTGCTCCTTGACATAGGGAATTGTAGGAATTGAATCCTATTTTTTACTCCTGCTCTTTAAAGCTTAGAATGTTAGAAATTGCAGCTACTTCCTACCTGCCAAAGGTTAAAGGTAAAGGTTTCCCCCGCACATTTGTGCAGTCGTGTCCGACTCTAGGGGCCAGTGCTCATCTCCGTTTGTTAGCCAAAGAGCCAGTGTTGTCCGAAGACGCTTCCACGATCATGTGGCCGCATGACGCGCGTGGAACGCTGTTACCTACCCACCAAAGTGGTACCTATTCATCTACTTGCATTTGCATGCTTTCGAATTGCTAGGTTGGCAAGAGCTGGAGCTAGTGCGGGAGCTCACTCCGTCACACGGGGCTAGGAATTCGAACCTCTGAACTTGCGATCTTCCGATCGACAAGCCTGGTATCTTACCCACTGAGCCACCATGCCCCATACCTGCCAAAAGCCTGTTTTAAAATGTTGGCAGAAAGGCCATCTATGAGGGTAACTCCTTGGGGTAAGTTCTCTGTAGAATTTTAATTTTAATTCTATGGAGAAATTAGCTGAAAGGTATTCCATTCTGCAAGCTGGCCTAGTTTATGTGGGCAGTCACCTCATTTTTCCATTTATTGCTTTCAAGGAAGAGGGAGGATTTAAAAATGAAAAGAGTGCTGAACTGTAAAGTTTTACAAAACTACCCACCACACCGAGCATCAGCTTTTTGCCGATAGAAGCCAGCAGAACATCAGATGCAACACTAGATTCATACTCACAGATGAGTAACAAGGAACTAAGAAAAAAGAAGTAGAAATAAAAGGAGCAAAGTCCATGGACTTGAAATTCTTGGCCTTATTTACAAATGACAAAATAGGGTGGGGGCTTTGCCCAATATTCTCAAGGGTAAAGTAACAATTTGTTCAATGGGAGCTCAAAAAAATTCCTTTATTAAAAACTAAATAGAAAGCTCCCATTCTGGAGGGCACCAAGTTGGAGAAGGCCACCCAGCACTGCTGGCTTTGAGCAAGAGATGGCACATTATGCAAACTTCATCTCCAGAAACAACAAGGAGGAACCAGGCAACTAAAAATTAGCCAATGGTTGTACAGGCACTGAATCATCCCTTACCTCTATACTAAGGAATAGGTTTCCCATGGTTTTTTTTTTTTTTAAAAAAAAACCAGTTTTCATTACTATTTTTCCTTCACCTTTTCTAAAATTTGTAACATGACATTCTGGTCCAGATATAACACCTCCAGCTTTCCAAAGTTGCTTCATGATGCCAAAGGATACTTTTCTCAATTTTCCCCTCCAAGTATTGACACAGCTGTAGTAACATAGCTACTGGAAACATTGCAATTTAACACTGGATACACATCTCTTTCTTTTTTCTTTTTCCCTTCATTTCATTTCTCTAACCATATTCCTCCAACTAACACTGATATAAACATGGAAAGTTATAATTAACCAAACTGATGATCAGTACTTTTCACAAGTAGGTTGGCCTCAGTACTTAAACCTTATTTTCTGATCTTTCTTTAAATAGCTAACTTACACAATTCCCTAGGAAATTCAGGAGTAGCTAATAAAAATAGGGAGCTTTTAAATATCCAGTACATTTTGGCTCCAAGGACTATTGTTTTTCTGGTTTGGGGTGTTAGGAGTGATCTCTAAACAGAACTTAAAAAACATTGTAAATATTATTAAGGTAAAGGTAAAGGTTCCCCCCGCACATTTGTGCAGTTGTGTCCGACTCTAGGGGCCGGTGCTCATCTCCGTTTGTTAGCCGAAGAGCCAGCGTTGTCCAAAGACGCTTCCATGATCATGTGGCCGCATGACGCGCGAGGAATGCTGTTACCTACCCACCAAAGTGGTACCTATTCATCTACTTGCATTTGCGTGCTTTCGAATTGCTAGGTTGGCAAGAGCTGGGGCGAGTGTGGGAGCTCACTCCATCACGCGGGGCTAGGGATTTGAACCTTGAAACTTGTGAACTTCCGATCGACAAGCCTGGCGTCTTACCCACTGAGCCACCGTGCTCATAACATTAAATGTAGGGGGAGGATTCTTAAGACTTGTAGGAAGGTAGTAAATAAAGGACTTCCGGTGTAGAGAAAATGGCGAGCGGACGCATGGAGAACAGCTTGTCATATTTGTGAAAAGAAACGGAGAAAAGTTGGCCGATTTCGGGGGCGTTTCAGAGGTGCGGAGAATCGGCTGGGTAGCCAAAATAAGGGCGAACCCGAGAATAACAAAAAGCCTGCAGCTTCTGAGCAGCAGCAGCGAAAAAGCAAGCTGCAATCAAGACACTTTCACTTTCTCAGCCAGCAGACGAACGTCAGTGAAAGTTAGCTGAGAAGCCGGGTGAGCGACTGCCTTCGTTATTTCCCGTTTGGGATAGCTGCTGTTTCTTCTACACTTTTCAAATACTTCAAACTCAAACTAATTTATCTCAAATTAACAAAAACTTTCTCATCAAGAACCCTTTGTTTGAAAGTCCAAAGAAAGCAGCTGAGACGTAGAAGTTTGCTGTCAAAGTAGGTAAAAGTGACTATTGATTAATTAATTATTTAAAATCGCCATCTTTGACTGTGTTTAAAAATAGTAATTAAAGTAAATCTATTGTTCTATACGTGGAGATTTATAATATAAAGAAAAGAAATGGCTGCAAAGAAAACACTAAGGAGAAATTCAGACTCATCTGAAGATAAAGGAGAATGGCTAAAGCCACTATTTGAGGATTTTACAAAGAAAGCTATTCAAAGCATTACAGCAAATTTGACCTCAATAATTGAAGAAAAAGTACAAGACTTTGAAAAATCACTAGACAGAAAACTAGTCAGTTTGGAACAAAGATTTCAATCAGAAATAAAAGAAATGAAAGAAAAAATGAAAACAATGGAAAAACATAATGAAGAGGAATTAGGTAAAATATCTTTATTGGAACTAAAACAAAAAGAGACCTGTTTAAGAATAAGAGGACTAAAAGAGGGAAAAGAAATAGAAATTAAAAATACAATTACCGAAGCTTTGGCTGACTTGATAGACTGGGAAAAAGAACAATTAGAAGAAGAAATAGAAACAATGTACAGGGTCAATTCAAGATATGCAAGAGAACACAATACACCAAGAGATTTGGTGATTGAGTTTAGTAGGAAAAAACTGAGAGACTTGATTTTATAAACAAGGTTTGATAAAAAAATAAACATAGAAGGGAGAGATATCCAAATGTTCAAAGAAATTCCTGCTGCCATACTGAAAAAAAGAAAAGAATACTACTTTTTGACAGAAGCCCTGAAAAGGGAAAAAATCACTTATAGATGGGAAACCTTGGAAGGGGTAAATGTATTGTATAAAGCGCAAAGGTTTAAATTAACCTCAGTGGAAAAAGCAAAAGACTTTCTTAGAAAGCTAGAAAAAGATATTAAATCTTTATCAAGAAAAAGCCCCCCAAAAGAAAAAATAACAGAAAAATTTTAAATCTTTGCACAGGCAGTGGGATCTCAAGAATTAGTCAATCAGATAATGAATAATATAAGATGTTTTTCCTGGAATGTAAATGGGTTGAATTCTCCAGTAAAAAGAAATAGAATTTTCCATATTCTTAAATACAAACTGGACATAATTTGTTTGCAAGAAACACATATTAGAGATAAAGATAACAAATTTTTAAGTAATAAAAAATTAGGAATACAATTTGCAATGATAAATGATTTTTAAAAAATGGGATTGTATGTTACATTAAACCAAATCTAAAACCACAATTAATAAAAGTAGATGATAAAGGAAGATTTATTCTAATTGAAATTGAAATTCAAAATACAAAAATAATATTAGTAGGTATCTATGCCCCAAATGATAATCAAAACAAATTTTTTAAGACATTGATGAATTGCCTAACACAGGGGTCGGCAAATTTTTTTTGCCGGGAGCCATTTTGACATGCTCGTGCACATTTTGAAGTGCTCAAGAGCCAGGGGGCGGGGTTTGCGGGCGGGGGCCAATCGCGTGGAAGGGGGCGGGGTTTGCAGGCGGGAGCCAATCGCGTGGAAGGGGGCGGGGTTTGCGGGCGGGAGCCAATCGCATGGAAGGGGGCGGGGTTTGCGGGCGGGAGCCAATCACGTGGAAGGGGGCGGGGGGCTCACGGAGGGAGGGGGTGCAGCCAGCGGCTCCGCAAACCCAGCCCGGCCGCCCCACCGGGGAGTGGCGGGGAAACAGCTTCCGCCCTCCGCTACCCAGAATATTGTGGGGCAAAGGGAAACCTGCCTGGAGGGGTCATCAGGAGCACCGGATCCGGCCCCAGCCCAGCCCGGCCCGCAGCTTCGGCGCCCTCCCCTCGCCGTCGCGAAAGTCCCAGGCGATGGCGGGGGCATGTTCGACCTGCTCGTGCAGCACGGGGCGGCCGCCGCCGGAGACTCCGCGGCCCCCCGGCTGCAGCTCTTCCACCGCCTCTCCTCCTCTCTGGCAGCCGGGGGGCTGCAGAGTCTCCGGGGGCGGCCGTCCCGTGCTGCACGAGCAGGTCGAACATGTCCCCGCCGTCGCCTGGGACTTTCGCGATGGCGAGGGGAGGGCGCCGAAGCTGCGGGCCGGGCTGGGCTGGGGCCGGATCCTGTGCTCCTGATGACCCCTCCGGGCAGGTTTCCCTTTGTCGTGGGGCAAAGGGAAACCTGCCCGGAGGGGTCATCAGGAGCACAGGATCCGGCCCCAGCCCAGCCTGGCCCCCAGCTTCGGCGCCCTCCCCTCGCCATCGCGAAAGTCCCAGGCGACTGCGGCCCAGGGATCCTGCCGCAGATGGGAAACCCCGGGCCGCACACCCTCCACCACCGCGGCAGCCAGCGAGGAGGAGGGAGAAGGAAGAGGAGACAGAAGGGGAAACGGAGAAGGAATTTTTAGGAAAAGGGAAAAGAGAGAAACACAGGAGTGGCTGCAGGGGCAACGAGACCTTGCAAGCGTGGCGGGGAGAGGGGAGCCCTTCTCAGCCCTTTTGCATGCGCACGCACACCTCTACACCTCCTCAACCCTTTTGCACACGCACACACGCCCGCTCCCAGGTGGCTGCCCACCATTTGCTAAAACGCCTCCAGCAAAGACCTCCTCCCGTGCACCTGCAGCAACGCGGGCAAAAGGGGAGCGGGCCTGTGTGTGTGTGCAAAAGGGTTGAGGAGGTGTAGAGGTGTGCGTGCGCATGCAAAAGGGCTGAAAAGGGCTCCCCTCTCCCCGCCACGCTTGCAAGGTCTCACCTACCGCTTCTCCCCGGGGCGTCTGCAAAGGTGCGCGCCACTCGCCCCGCGCCCGTCGCTGCAAAGGGCATCTCCCCTGCCGTTTACCCGGACGTTCAGGCGCCACAGCAAGAGCGCATCCGGAGGCCCGGCTGAACGCTCACCACTGGAGAGGAAGAGGAAACGCGGCCCCTCCCCAGTGACAGGCGCACACCCTCTTCTAATGGTTTCTCTCCTACCTTCTGGGAAGCGGATCTCAGTCAGTAAGCCTTAAGCCTCAGTACCTCTGCCGGGAAGAAAGAGCGGCAGGCAGAAATCTCTCTGTTTCTCTCAGAATGAACCAGGCTTGCGGCCGATGGAGCAACAGCAGAAGTTGATATTGCTCCTCCGCTTACCAGCGCCTGAATTTTGCTCCACCGGCCGCAAGCCTGGTTCATTCTGCGGCTTGGGGCCAAGAGATGCCTGGGGGCGACCACCTCCCCGGTGAGAGATTTCTGCCTGCCTGCCGCTCTTTCTTCCCAGCTGAGCGAGGCCCCGCGTCAGTCTTTTTGGAGCTCTTCCGCGCGCAGCTGAGCGAGGCGCGCCCGGCAGGTGGCTGCCAACCATTTGCTAAAACGCCTCCAGCGAAGAAGACCTCCTCCCGCGCGCCTGCAGCAATGCAGGCAAAAGGGGAGCGGGCGTGTGTGCGTGTGCAAAAGGGTTGAGGAGGTGTAGAGGTGTGTGTGTGCGTGCAAAAGGGCTGAGAAGGGCTCCCCTCTCCCTGCCACGCTTGCAAGGTCTCGCCTACCGCTTCTCCCCGGGGCGTCTGCAAAGGTGCGCGCCACTTGCCCCGCGCCCGTCACTGCAAAGGGCATCTCCCCCGCAGTTTACCCGGATGTTCAGGCACCACAGCAAGAGCAGTGGGGGGGCTCTGCATCCGGAGGCCCGGCTGAACGCTCACCACCGGAGAGGAAGAGGAAACGCGGCCCCTCCCCAGTGACAGGCGCACGCCCTCTTCCAATGGTTTCTCTCCTCCCTTCTGGGAAGCGGATCTCAGTCAGTAAGCCTTAAGCCTCAGTGCCTCCGCTGGGAAGAAAGAGCGGCAGGCAGAAATCTCTCTGTTTCTCTCAGCATGAACCAGGCTTGCGGCCGATGGAGCAACAGCAGAAGTTGATATTGCTCCTCCGCTTACCAGCGCCTGAATTTTGTTCCATCGGCCGCAAGCCTGGTTCATTCTGCGGCTTGGGGCCAAGAGATGCCTGAGGGCGACCACCTCCCCGGTGAGAGATTTCTGCCTGCCTGCTGCGCGCTGATTGGTGGAGGCATCCTTCCTTCTGAGCCTCCACCAATCAGCGTCTGTTTCTTCCCCAGGGTTCGCTCTGCTTCCGGAGACCGGCTTTCTGGATGTCGGGCGGCAGACAGAGAGAGAGAGCCAGAGCCGAGGGGCCAAAGAGCCAGATCTGGCTCACGAGCCGCCATTTCCGACCCTTGGCCTAACAGATCTACCTAATAAAAACTGGATAATGATGGGGGATTGGAATGGCGTTGTTAACCCATTCCTAGACAGAAAATCTGACAAAAATATTAAAGCTCATCAATGTAAATTACCTCAGGTTTTTTTTGATCTTATGAACAACTTAGAAATGGTGGATACCTGGAGATATAAGATGGGCAATGCTAAAGACTTTACTTTTTTTTCTAACAGATTCCACTCTCACTCTAGAATATATATGATCTGGACTTCAAAAAACTTATTAAACAAAATTCAAGATGTTAAAATATTGGCGAGAACAATATCAGACCATAATGCAATACAACTAAACTTAAAACTATGTCCAACACAGTATAGACGGAGACTCAACGAATCCATCTTAAAAAATAAAGAATATATAGAACAGAGTAAAATCAAATTAACAGAGTTTTCTGAATTAAATATGAAAGACAATATAAATATTAACACCATTTGGAATGCAAGCAAAGCATATATGAGAGGCCATTTTATATCTTTAGGTAGACACCATAAAAAAATGAAATTACAAAAATTTATGAATGTATGTGAACAACTTAAAACAAAAGAAATTGAACTGCAAAATAAACCCGGAGATAATGATATAAAAAACCAAATTATTCTTCTTCAGAAGCAAATAGAAATATTAACAACTGAAGAAATGGAAAAAAACCTGAGGTATATTAAACAAAAAAATTTTCAATATGCCAATAAAGCGAGTAAATGGTTAGCATTTAAATTAAGAAAAGAAGGGGGGGGAAATTATAAATAAAATTAAAGATAAAGGGATAGAATTAAATGACAACACCAGTATCAAAAAAGTATTTCATGAATTCTATTCTACATTATATCAAAAACAACGACTGGATGTTGAAAAGGCGGATAGTTATTTATCAGAAAGTAATTTACAAAAAATATCTAAAGTGCAGCAAGACAGATTAAATGAACCCATAACTATCCAAGAGATCTCAAATGAAATTCAAAAACAGAAACCAGGAAAAACCCCAGGTCCAGATGGATTCACAGCAATGTATTATAAAGTGCTTCAAGACCATTTATTAATACCATTTAATTTATTATTAAATTCAATAATGACAGGAAATGGAATACCGGAAACATGGACAAATGCCAACATAATATTAATTTCTAAGCCAGATCAAGACCACACCTTATGTAAAAATTTCAGACCAATCTCTTTATTAAATACAGACTATAAAATTTTTACTAGTATTTTGGCAAATAGATTAAAAGAGGTTTTACAAGATGTAATAAATATGGATCAATCGGGCTTTTTACCAAAAAGACACATCAAAGACAACATTAGAACCATTATAAATTTAATTGAATATGCCAAAGTCCATAAAGAAAAACAAATCCTATTGTTGTTTTTAGACGCAGAAAAAGCTTTTGACAATTTAAATTGGGATTTTATGATTAAAATATTAGAAAGATCGGACTATGGGGATAAATTTATAAAAGCTATTCAAGCTATATATACATGGCAAACTGCCAAAATAGTAGTAAATGGAGATACTACTCAGGATTGTAATATAGGTCGGGGCACCAGACAAGGTTGCCCGATCTCACCACTCCTTTTTATCTTGGTATTAGAAGTTCTATTAGAAAATATAAGAAAAGATAATAGAAGGAATAAGAATAAAACAGGAAAATTACAAATTAAGAGCTTTCGCTGATGACATGGTTATAACTCTACAAAACCCAGAAATTTTGATTAAACACTTATTTAAAAAAATCCAAGATTTTGGTGAATTGGCGGGGCTTAAAATAAACAATCATAAAACAAAGATGTTAAATTTGAATATGAATCAAAGCATTATTCAAAATATGGAACAGATTATGGGATTCGTAAATGTTAAAAAACTAAGATATCTAGGAGTGGATATAACATCTAATAATTCAAACTTATTCAAAAATAACTATACTAAATTATGGACTAATATAAAAAATGATTTAAAACTCTGAAAAAATCTACATCTATCATTCCTGGGTAGAATTTCAACAATAAAAATGAATATATTACCAAAAATTATCTTCTTATTTCAAACCATTCCAATTGTTATAACTCAAAAAACTTTTCAAAATTGGCAAAAAGACTTGGCAAAATTTATTTGGCAAGGCAAAAAGCCAAGAATAAAATATAAATTCCTACAAGATACCAAAGAGAATGGTGGTTTTGCTCTTCCTAACTTAAAATTATATTATGAGGCATGTATTCTATGGTGGCTCCGAGATTGGATAAGACTGGACGACAAAAAATTACTTAATTTGGAAGGTCACGATTTAAAATTTGGTTGGCATGGATACCTATGGTATAATAAAATCAAAGCAAATGTAGCATTTAATCACCATCCCATTAGAAAATCAATTATAAGAATTTGGAATAAATACAAATATACAATTTTACCAAATATACCTCTCTGGATTTCACCACATGAAGCATTTACTTGGTATGGAAATTTAAACATAGGTAATTGGATAACATACAAAGACTTACTAATTTTTGAGGGATCAAATTATAATTTAAAATCAAGAGAAAACTTATTAAAAGATGGAATAAAGTGTAATTGGTTTTCATATGCTCAAATTAAAGAACAATTCAGAGTGGATAATAAAAATTTTAAATTTAAAGATACTGCAAATAATTGGGATATCGTTCTATGGAAAGACAAAAATCATTTAATTTCAAAAATGTATAAGATATTAATATTAAATAATTCGAAAAATATACAAAAAAAGAAATGTATGTGTAATTGGGAAAAAAATTTAGGTCATACAATTCAATTGGAAACATGGGAAGATATATGGTTAAAAGATCTAAAATTCACATTGAATTATAATATGAAAGAAAATTTTTATAAAATCATGTATAGGTGTTATCTAACGCCAAACACTCTAGCAAAAATGAATAATAGATTATCTAACAGATGTTGGAAATGTAAAAAAGAAGCGGGCACTTTTTTCCATCTTTGGTGGTCTTGCAAGGAAAAAAAAAATATTGGCTAAAAATACATCAAATAATAAGTGAAATATTGGAAGAAGATCTAATTTTTGAACCAGACATGTATTTATTAGGATTTTTAAAATCTGAGATACACAAGAAATATGGGAAATTACTATTTTATTTATTAACTGCGGCCAGAATTATATTTGCTAGACACTGGAAAGAGGATTGTATACCTACAATTGAGGAATGGTTATTAAAAACAATGGATCTAGTTCAGATGGCAAAATTAACAGACTTATTGAATGATAAGAATCACGAAGAATTTAACTTATGTTGGGACCCATTTTACAGATATATAGAAAAAAACTCAAAAAATACAAATAGTGAATTCAATGTAAATGAGATATAGAATTGTATAAATTGTATAAGTAGTCAACTATATTAATTATACAAAATGTAGAATATATTGTAGAAATTTTTGATGAGAAAGTAGGAAGTCCATTTTATTTTACTTTGTTGTTTTGTTGTTTTTGTTTTATGTAGTTTGTTTACAGTGAAATTATAAGAAAGTAAGGAATAGAGAATTAGGGGATTACAGAAAAAAGAGAAGGGGAAGAAGGGGAAGACGAGATCTCAGAAGGTAAAAGTATGTTGAGGAGTAGGAGGTAAAGGGTTAAAGACTGAGTGTCTATTAAAACACTCAGAAATTGGAAAGTTAATTAGAATGTGTTGGTTTGGTTGAAAAGGTCAGAGGTATGGAAGAAAGAATAGAAATATAGATTTTGAAGAAGATGTAAAGAAGAAATAATAAGAAAGGGTAAAGGGTAGAGCGGTAATCTATCTAAAGGTATTTAATACCTAATATACAATATATTGTATAATATATAATATGTGTTGTATGTTGTATTGTATTGTATTATTGTCGGTTTATATTTATATTATTGATGTGCAATAAAAATTAATTAAAAAAATTAAAAAAAAAGGAAGGTAGTAAATAAAAAGCTTAGCCTGGACTAAGATGGTGTGCAGCACTTTCGGTTTGATTCCAAAGAGGTGCTTTGGAGAACACAGGGGTGTGAATGCAGTGCCTGCCTGCAACTCTTTAAAGCAGCCATGTCTTTTCCCAAGATCACTCATGTAAAGTCTATTGCAGGGATTTCTGCAGGACATGCTCAAAAAACGTCAAGGTGGCAGCCATGATGGTGCAATCAAAACTCCACCTGTTTTTTAATTTGTGTTGCATGTGTGACACACATAAAAAAACTTGCAAAGCTTCAATTGTATCTCCACAGCTGCCATCTTAACTTTTTTGAGCATACCCCATGAACACCCCTTGGCTGATCATTACTGGACAGACAACTGTACTTACCATTTGATGATTTCTGCCTGAGTACATTCTCCCTTGACTGCCTCACTAAGACTTCCTAAGTTTGATGGAGAGTTTTAGAAACCCAGTTTGAAACAACTCATCTCAAAACAACTTTCTGCAACTCAAATGTTTCAATTATTCATAAATTTGGTGCAGTTCATCAGTTTGAAGCAGGTAGGCCCAAAAGTCTCCTTTTGATATTAGAAGCTTAATTAACATTTCTCTGTTGCAAACATAAGACAGAGATAGAAGTCTTGCTCAATGTTCTTGCACGGATACTAACCCTTGTAACACAAAGGTGCAGACATTGTAAGTTTCCTATACTTCCCTAAACTCACAGATGGTTTACGATAAGTTCCCCTTTTGTTATCCTGTTTTGATGTGCTAATTATAAACAAGCTGCGCTTGTGACACGTAAGATGATTCTATGTCTGGAACAATCTGTCTGAAACAAGCTGAGCTTGTGACACGTAAGATCTTGTCATATCCTGATTGTCTGGATTACAAACCCTATAAAAGATAAGCCCCGGGTGTGACCCGGTGTTCAGAATTTGCCAAGTTATTACTCTGAACCTTGCTAGCAATAAACCTGTGTTCTCTAACTTCGCTTGGTCTCGTGTCCCGTCATTTGGGAAGGTGAGTTTTTCCCGCTACATTTCTGGCGACCCAGATGGGACACGACGGGGCCCTGAGGCCCCTCTGGAGGGTCACCACGCTCACAGGGATTTGGTAAGTCAAGGGGAATTTCCCAGGTGCCATCGGACACTTTTTGTTCCGAGGGACTTCCCAGTGACACCAGCTCCCTGTGGCATCGGCTGATGCCTTCAAGAACCACTTGCGAGGAACTGAGACCAGGCAGAACCCCAGCGCTGGAAGATGAGGAAACAAGCCCTGCAGGCGAGTATTGGGGAAGGGAGATCCCACAGAGAACGACTCGAGACGATGGGAGGGGTTGATCACCCCCGAGGCGAACAGGGGCCAGGGTTGGCCAGCTGCGGTTCCTCAAAAAAATCCCTATTGAGTCGGGGATGTACCGGTGAGACCGAGGTGTAAAAAAGGAAAAAAAAAAGGGAAAAGGAGGGGAGGTTGTGTGTTGTGATTGCTGTGTGAATGTTCACTGCGTTTTCCAACGGTGACCGTTGAGTGTCCGGCACCTTGGGCCAGTGAGAAGTGAGTGAAGTCTGCAGTTCCCAGTGGAGACCGTGAGTGTCCAGCTCCTGGGGTCAGGCTTGAGAACGTGACCAGTCCCTCTGTGTTATCCCAAGAGCGAAGGACCCCTTACCTTTCTCTCAAACCCCCTTCCCTCATTGTCTTGTCTGGTGCTTTGGGAGGAATATGGGTGGAGGAGGTAGTGTGCCCTCTATCCCCTTAGGATGCATGATGAAGCATTTTAAGTCTGCGTATGTCAGTCAGGACTACGGCATTAAGTGGAGCAGACAGAAATTGAGGATTTATTGTAAGGGAGAATGGCCGACATTTCAAGTCGGGTGGCTGGCCAAGGGTACATTTGCCATCCCACGGAAGGCCATCCCGATCAGGCCCCCTACATCGATGTGTGGCTCGATTTAATCCAACACATTTCAGCCCCCTTCGGTGGAAACCCCTTTCAAGATAGTTGTTCTGTAGGATAAATAGCCTTTAAAGGCTGCCAGCGTGTGCTGGGAGGCTGTTTGTGGGAGAGCAATAACCTTTAAAATTAGCCAGCGTGTGCTGGGGGGTTATTGGGAGACAGGACCTTAAATTTATCTGGTGAACGAGTCCAGCGCGTGCTGGAGGTTCTAGATAAGGACCTTAAATTTGGTTACCAAATAAGTCCAGCGCTTGCTGGAGGTCCTGGATCTAAGAGAAAATAAGATTCAGAAGAGAACAACTTTCAATTGTGCGGTCCCTCGACTGCACTCCTCCCCCCCACCCATTCATTCCTGTTTATTTATTTATTTATCACTGTTATCACTGTTCCTGTGAGCTCCTCATGGGCTTCCGCTGCCGGCCACGGGCGGCTGCCGCGGCCAGTGGAGACGCAGGGCTGGTGAGGATGGAAAGAACAGGAAAACCTCGAAAACCCCTTTTAAATGTGTTTTCAGAAACTGGAAGCTTTTAAAACCCAAGGCGGCATGACCCCTGCAAGTCACGCCTTGGAGCTTTTTGCTCCGATGTCTGGCCATTCTATCCACCATAGGACATTGGACTCTGATTATCTCCAAGCATTCTTTAATTACTTAATCTCAATGGCCGAGCAGATTCACTGGAACAAGTGGCATTTTTGTTCCTAACAAGCTGCTCTCAGCCGCACCTCCCTACCACCTCCGGAAGAAGGAGAGGGGGAGGAGGATGGCGTCCCTATGACCCCCCCCCCCACTCACAAAGTGATATTAAAACTGGTCCTTGTTAGCCAAAAGTGCCCCTAAGGTCTAGAGAGAACTGTAAAAACTCCAAGCCCTTATGGCTGCATTCACTGACAAAGAAGGAAAAATGCATAAACAGGCTAACATTCAGCAAGAAATCTTACCGTAAGAATACGGGGGGCCACCCAACTGCCGTCAGCTAAGCCTCCAAAATGTGTGTGTGTGCCTGAAAGGGTGTGTTTCAGTTGTAAAGCAAAGGTTGTGAAATTGCGTGAGTTTGTCTTTCTCCCTCCCCCTTGCCCAAATCTCCACTGTCATGTTTCAATAACAGCCTCTGTTTTGTACAGTTTGAATGCTGGTTTCCTGTGTGTGTGCGTAACTATCTAGGCTCTGCCTTCTGCCCTTGTGGGGGAAGAGGAGGGGGGTGGAAAAAAGCCCATAAGAGCTGATATGAGCAAAATTAGGATGCTGAGAAGTAACAGGGAAAATGCACACAGAAATTCCTCTCGCCTGTGTTGGCTCCCTAGAAGCATGTAGATAGAACTGGGAATTTTCCGGAAGATGGGCGAGGAGACAGAGGAAAAGGCAAGGATTTTCCAATGCACAAGGGGTTGATAATGCATCAGCTAAACTTTGGGCCCCTTTACTAGAATTTTATCTGAGTCTTAACTTATGAGTGTGTGGTTGTGTGTGTATGTTTTCAGTTTGTTGAACTGTGTGGTGTGTGAATAACCAAAAAAAAGGAAGAAGAGTTTTTTTATTTCTGAAGATTTTGGCAATAATGGAGCCTCCATGGATTGGCATAGTCTATCTGGAGGTTTTGTTTTTTTTCCGTTTTTGAAAATTTTTACTGCAAAAGCGGTCTACTCCTTACATTACATTCTGTATGTTCATTCTCATTCATCCTTCTAGGCATGTTTTTGGATTTTTATTTTTATTTTTATGCATGTTCTATCTCACACATCAGAAGTTGCTAATGTGGTGAGTGCATGTGTGGGGGAAAGGAATCATATACTGAGAGATTAAGGATTTTTGTATACCCTGAGCTATTTGTTTTTGCTTCTGTAACACGCTTACATGCATTATTTGACTATAAGCTATTTGGACTGGTTCAGTAATATTTTCACTGATTGGGGATGCATTGTTTTTCTGGTTTTACTTGGTCTGGGAAATCTTCTTTTCTCTTTGATTCCAAATGTCTTCCATTGATGGGATAACTGTTATTGCCACACATTGCTTGAACCCAGTGATTACTGAGTATTACTACTGAGTGTTACTACTCAGGTGTGTTCCTCATGAGTGCACCCCTTTGGTGGGCTGGCCACTAGCGAATAGTATTTCGCTTGTTTATACAAAGGGAGAAATGTAAGGATTAGCTTAGCATAACCTACGCCAGCAGCCTGGGGAGTGGAGAGGGACCCCGCCCAACCCCTGAGGCTACCCTTGCGTAAAACCACATGAAAGGTCTCCCCTTCTGGTGACACTCCGGAAGCTGTCCCTCTACGAACGGGAGATGAAGACAAGGCATCTCACCCCTTGCAGGTGTTGCTCCAGAGGCCAACACCCATCGCATGGGCTACGAGGCTCCTCTCTTATTTGGTTGCAAAAAGGGGGGCCATGGGATGGGTGCACACCAAAGGTTGAGTGCCACTGCTTGCATCCGTGTGGGCCTCATGCCTTCCATCTGGGTGGTTATGATTCTCCTGCTAATTGGTATTGTCATTAACTTCCTTTACCTATACCATGTCTTGCTTGGGAAAGGGGGGAATGGTGACGAGGGTGGCGATGGGCCAGGAGAGACAACTTGCAATTGGGTATCTCCTCCAGGAGATAGCTCCCCAGGTGGGTGCTGGGACTCCCAGGCACCTGCACCAGTTCCCCTCATAGCTCCGCCCCGAAGGCGACGAGTCACCGTGCTGCTACACAAAGTCAGTTAATTGTTCGCAGTGCATTACGTGGGCCCAGGTGGGAAACGTTAAGCGACACACCCTCCTGTACCATACTCAACGCCCACCGGACTGCAAGCCTCAAGGGTCCTGTGCCACACAGGGAAAGGTGTTTACTGTGTAAAGGCAAGAAAGGAGACATAACCTGCTACAACCCTCAGACTGAGGTTAGGTACAACGTCTCCGTGTGGGCGGGCCTGGGAATGGTGTCCTCCAGTGGGGTCCGCCTGACCTTGTATTACCTAAACCACACAGTAAGCCCTAAAACCTCTGCTGGCTGGAACTTGGAGTTTGACGTTTGTGAGGCCATGGATAAAATAGCTTACACCTCCTGTGGAAGCCAGGCCTGGTGGGACACATATAAGCGTAACAGCAAGTATTTATGTGCCAGAAGCCCGCCCAGACCAGCAGACTCTCCCTCCCCTGATGACCCTTGCATTTGGTGGCCACACCCCGACCACCCTCGCTCTTTTGCCTGGGCTACCATGTGTGCGGGTCATTTCGAGGCTTCAATAAGTTTGGGTGGGTGCTGGAATTTGACGTCTGACAGGCAATGGCCAAGGTGGCTTTCAGGAACTGTGGTAGCAAGGCTTGGCAGGATACCTATTGCAATAATGACAGGTATCTCTGCACCAGGAGGCTACCCTTCCCCATTGGACACCTGTTTTTGCAGCCCTGTCTGTGGTGGGACAATTACAATCCAAATGTAGTTCACTGGGGAGCCCTTTGTGACCATACGGGAGGAGGGTATGCTGGGTGCTATAACCCCCTCAACACAGCCCAGTGAACAATCCGGCAATTCGCCCGAGCTGCAGTGGAGGAGCTCTATGAGGGGCGAATTGAATCCACAGGGTGGACAACTTATAATAAGATAATCCGGCTAGCACACAACGGGAGGGGGCTTGAAGTGTCCAAAAGAGCAGAGTCCCGGTGTGTACCACTGATAAGGTCTGCACAGCCGTGTATCAGAACCGCCTCACCCTAGACCACCTGCTTGCTAAGAAGGGTGGAGTCTGTGGTAAGTTTAACCTCACCAACTGTTGTCTGCAGATTGGGGAGACTGGCCAGGTCATCCATCAGCTAACCACCGAGCTACATCAGCTCACTTATAACCCTCCACAGGAGTGGAAAGGGTTCAACTTTCAGGATTGGCTGGATGGCTGGGGCCTTCCCAAACTGCCAGGGCTTAAGGTAATTGTTGGCCTTGTGGGCCTCATCGCCGCAGGCTGTGTCATTCTTCCTTGTGTCCTGCCTATCTTTGCCCAAACCATTTCTAGCTCAATCTCCCTCCTCGTAGATAAACAGGCCGCAGTGAAAGCTATGGCCTTGTGGGACTACGAAATGCTCACTACCTCCCGAGAGGATAACCCCTATGCTGAAATAAGTGGAACTCCACAGTAATTAGAGAATTTTGGTGGAGTTCCAAAGGGGGGAATGAAGCAGGTAGGCCCAAAAGTCTCCTTTTGATATTAGAAGCTTAATTAACATTTCTCTGTTGCAAACATAAGACAGAGATAGAAGTCTTGCTCAATGTTCTTGCACGGATACTAACCCTTGTAACACAAAGGTGCAGACATTGTAAGTTTCCTATACTTCCCTAAACTCACAGATGGTTTACGATAAGTTCCCCTTTTGTTATCCTGTTTTGATGTGCTAATTATAAACAAGCTGCGCTTGTGACACGTAAGATGATTCTATGTCTGGAACAATCTGTCTGAAACAAGCTGAGCTTGTGACACGTAAGATCTTGTCATATCCTGATTGTCTGGATTACAAACCCTATAAAAGATAAGCCCCGGGTGTGACCCGGTGTTCAGAATTTGCCAAGTTATTACTCTGAACCTTGCTAGCAATAAACCTGTGTTCTCTAACTTCGCTTGGTCTCGTGTCCCGTCATTTGGGAAGGTGAGTTTTTCCCGCTACAAGTTGACGTATTCTGAGAACATGAAAGAAGGTGAGCATTTATCTCTGGGGAAGGGAGGAGGGGTGAGGTGGAATGGCTTTCTCAACTCCTGCCACCCTGCCCCAAATAAAGACAGCTCCATGAGCATCAAGCTTAGTGATTTTGGTGGCATTAGGGCATCATGCAGTTCTGCCCTAGTGACGCTCATGACTGGATTCTATCTGTAAGTGAAGGCATGCTCTCACCCTGTCTGAATTCTGTTCTCTGGAACTGGGTTTTATTCAGTTGATAGTGAATTCTTTTCCTTTTACCAGGTCTTTGAATCCTTTAAAACACTGCATTTTAAAGCAATAAAAAAAAATCCACAAATCCATATTTAAATCCTTTTGCTTCTATGAACACGTGTCTCTTCTAGTCTATGAAGGTTCTCAGTCATCCAGGTGGAATTGTCTGTAGCTTGAATCATGTCAACTGGATTTCTATTTTCTTAGTGGAAACGTTTCGCTCCTTATCCAAGGACCTTCTTCAGTCTGAGCAAAGTTGGTAAGGGAATCCTAAATATGTTCCTAGGTAGCTGTGTGACCTTACACCTGGGGCTAGGTCATGGTTATATTGAGATGTAATTTTTAAGTCCTTTTATCATCTAAAGGAGGGTCGTTAAAATCACCATGCTGCTGTTGAGCTTGTGAAATGGTCTTAATCTTCCTAGGCACAGAAGACAAAACGGGGAGGAAGATGGGGGAGAGTTTGTGCCTGAGGCCCCCACCTCTATTCAAGGAAGGATTTTCCAACTTGGAAAATCAAACAAGGATTTATGCCAACTTGGAAAATCCTTCCTTGAATAGAGGTGGGGGCCTCAGGCACAAACTCTCCCCCATCTTCCTCCCCGTTTTGTCTTCTGTGCCTAGGAAGATTAAGACCATTTCACAAGCTCAACAGCAGCATGGTGATTTTAACGACCCTCCTTTAGATGATAAAAGGACTTAAAAATTACATCTCAATATAACCATGACCTAGCCCCAGGTGTAAGGTCACACAGCTACCTAGGAACATATTTAGGATTCCCTTACCAACTTTGCTCAGACTGAAGAAGCTCCTTGGATAAGGAGCGAAACGTTTCCACTAAGAAAATAGAAATCCAGTTGACATGATTCAAGCTACAGTGTCTCTTCTAGATTCATGCTACTCCATGCACTGCTCTTCATAATGGAATATGAACTATCCCACTAAATCCCAAACAAAATACAAGCTTAGTGCTAAGTGACAGCCCTTTTCATTCTTAGTTTTTTCTTCTCTCCTCCAGTTTCCTAGGTGTGCCACAGAATGTATGGCTTTGAAAATCTAGACTCTTCAACATTTTATTACCAAGATGTAGAAACTATAGCTTCTAGAGGAAACTAGGACCTCCAATATTGTCAACTACAACCAACTGTTGAGCAGGGACAATGCTCCAAGGGTGTCCAATTTGTGCAAGCTTCTTATCATATGCTATGGAAATGTCTATCTTTATAACCATGTGACCATGAGAAATGACAACCCACCTTTACTTGAAAAATGTGGCACTTCATTGAACCAAAGGAATTATGAGACTTTCAGTTCATAGTGATCTATGTTCCCAAATGAATGAGGAAAATGAAGGCTTATATAGATTTATTAGGGAGTCTTTGGTGCTCTCTGAGCCTTGTTGTTTTCATGCAGACGTTTCATTGCCAGGCTAGGCAACATCTTCAGTGCGAAAAGGGAGTGGAACTTGCTGTCTGTTTATATACCCTGGCTTGTCCAGCCTGTGTTAGTGGGGGTCTTGTACTCTCCTTGGTAGTTCCTTGATTGGGCTGTTGTGTGCTGTTTGGGTGATTGACTGAGTTAATAGTTCCTTGATTAAGGTCTATTGTGTTGTTTGATTGCTCCTCTGCTGCTAATCTTGCTGTTAATCTATGCATATCTTGTTGTTGATTGCTGGCCCAGGGGTGTTCTGGTCTTCTGGCTATTCTATTGTCTCTTATGAATGGTATGTAAATGTTGTTAACCTCTATGTGTCTGTTGATGGCTCCTTTGTCTGAGTGCCAAGCTTCCAGGAATTCTCTAGCATTTTTGGATTTGGCCTGGTCTAATATGCTCACAGTTTCCCAGTTGAAAGTATGGTTAAGTCTGTCCATGTGTTGTGAGATTAAGGAGTTTTCATCATGTCTTCTGACTGCTAGTTGGTGTTCGTGGATGCGTTCTGCTAGTCTTCTGCCAGTCTGTCCTACATAGTGGCTGTTACAGTCCTTACACTGTATGTTGTAGATAACTCCTGTTTTTTCTTCTTGGGCTACTGGGTCTTTTGGTTTACTTACAATGTTCTGAAGGGTTTTGGTTGGTTTGTGTGCTACAGTGATGCCGTGTGGATGTAACAGTCTATTAGTAGACTGTTCTCTTCGATTGATAGATTTATTACTTTGATTTATGTTACCCACCTGGATACCCCTCCCCCCCAAAGGGGGAGGCTCCATAGTATCTCAGGATGACATTTAGTCATCCCTTTTCAATGCTAAGTTAGAATGTGATGACTCATAGTGTCACTAATAAAAACAACTGGGTTGATGTGTGTAAATTCAGAAATGAATTGGAGCTTTATTAGCTCCCTACTAAGAATTCTATCTGATATAAATTAATCACCATAACATGTCATCAGGCAAAAAAAGTTACCACCATCCAGAGGAGGAGGGGAGGAGGAGGAGCGGGAGGGGGAGATGGAGGGGAGGGGTGGGGGAGGGGAGGGGGAGGAGGAGGAATTGTTTGGAAACCTTCTAAAAATGCTTTCCTAAAGTGCTTTCCTGTTTCATTTTAGTTTGTATCCTCACATAAAGTGGCATTACTTATAAAAAGCTTTTTCTTGAGGACAGAACAATCTGTCTGAAATTAGCAAGACTGAAGGCAAGATGTCAAGGAGAAATAAATGGGTAATATTTGGAAAGATTCAGATGGTTACATTTGTTTATAGGCAGCCAATCTTAATTTGGAAGGAAATTTGAATTCAATGAAATTAACCATTATCACCACCCTCCAACTTTCCCTAAGTAAGTTTACAGAATTACAAAACTCACCTAGATCAAAACATATTTTAATTTTGATTTTTTTTTTGGCAGGTAGAAGCCAAAGGATCTAAGGGTGATTTCACATATTAGGTTAATGTTCCTATTGAGCCTTTCCAATACTATTTCTGTGAATCTGTAGTCAGTGCTAACATGGAACAAGACTCAGGAAAATACTTTTGGAATGTTAATGATTAGTCTAGCTTATGCAAGTTTGATATTTACATTTAAAAAGTGAATTAACTGTATTCAGAACTGACGCGCACAGAACGCTGTTACCTACCCACTGAAGTGGTACCTATTTATCTACTTGCATTTGCATGCTTTCAAATTGCTAGGTTGGCAAGAGCTGGGGCGAGTGCAGGAGCTCACTTCGTCACACGGGGCTAGGGTCTCGAACCTCCGAACTTGTGATCTTCTGATCAACAAGCCTGGCATCTTAACCACTGAGCCACCACGCCCCTTACATTTCATTTACCACGTCATTACATTTCCTAATTAATTAACATACACTTTGGTTTGGATCCAGAGATTTGTGAGCAATGGTCCATGTGTAGAGCAGTCCCACAGACTATATTTCCATTTGTTCATTAAAATGACTTTCATACTGACAATCAGTGTGCTATGTATAAAAATACTTTTTAAAAATCAGTCCTGGATCTTCCATAGTTTAGCTTCATAAGGTGATACCAGATCCTAGAGTTTTGAGAAAGGGAGGAAATTCTCTATCTACTTTCTCCACACCATAAATTATTTTATGCATCTGTCACATCCTCTTTACTCATGGTAGGTTTTTTTTTCCTAACCTAAAAGACCCAAACCCAATCATCTTTCCATACTGAAGAACTGCTTTGATCTCTTGATCATTCTATTTCCCTTTTTCTGCTTCATTTTCCTTCACTTCCTGGACAGATTCATCTTGTGCTTTCTTCTCTTGCTTTCCTGGGACTATCACATGGGATATTGATGTAAATATTAGGAATACTCTCATCACAGATCAGCCTGTCATGGTGCAAGAACAATAGGTAGTCCACAGCCCCAGATTGTACCCAATATGTGCCTACCATTCCTGGCACTAATGATGTGCAGTATTCAGATCCAACAAGATTCTGCCCTTGCCTGGCACCCTTATCAGAGTCATGTTAGATAATAAACAGGGACACCCCATGCAGTGTGCCATCTTTTCCACGCCTCTTTGGCACTCACTAGGAACACAGCTGCTAGTACTACAGGCTCTTCTATATTCCGCAACATTTGGAAGTGTTTCCCCAATATCAAGTCCTCAGAGTACTGGCTGTTCAATAACTCAGCCAAACATCACAATACTATAATCTCTAATATCTCTAACCTTTGAATTGGGATCAAGATTTCCACAGCAGCTTGAATTGGCTGTAGCAACATTATTTTAAAATGCCTCCTGAATTGCTATTTCAGAACTCAGTAAAATATTCTAACGCTTACAGTATGTGGCTCTGCTTCTTTCAAAGAGTGAAGCATCCTTCCAGTTCTTTCTATGCCAAGAGTCAGAGCACTCTGGGGAGATTATAATGTTCTTGTTTCCATGTATTTGTGTGGGGTATGGGATAAGATAGGGGTTGCAAATATCTATTTTTATCACATCCACTTTGAAAATGAAGGAAATTCATTTTAAGTCATTTTTGGGTAGGACACCGGTCATAACAGATAATCATTATCTCTGCATTCCCCAGACACACACGGCTAAGGCATGTCCAACAATAATTCTGCCAATACTGGTAATAATTCTGCCAAAGAGTTTGCAACCTGCTGGTTTCTAAAAGGTTTCTTTGACCGTTTTGTAGGGATGGAGATAGAAGAGAGACCATTGTGTGTCTATATTAGTGGGGGAAGAATTACATTAATTTGCCTTTTCCTTACTGCTGTTTGGAAATGGGCAATCCTACAGAGACCTATCCTAATTATGTCCCATTCAGTACAGTGGGGTTTCCTTCTAGATAAGAAGTTCTAGACCTGCAATCTTATTTCAAAGCTGCTAACCCAAGTAGGGTGGGGCGTGGTGGTTCAGCGGGTAAGACGCCAGGCTTGTCGATCAGAAGATCGCAAGTTCGGAGGTTCGAATCCCTAGCCCTGCGTGCGGAGTGAGCTCCCGCACTAGCTCCAGCTCTTGCCAACCTAGCAACTCGAAAGCATGCAAATGCAAGTAGATGAATAGGTACCACTTTGGTGGGAAGGTAACAGCGTTCCGTGCGTGTCATGCCGGCCACATGACCGTGGAAGCGTCTTCGGACAACGCTGGCTCTTTGGCTAAGAAGCGGAGATGAGCACCGGCCCCTAGAGTCGGACACGACTGCACAAATGTGCGGGGGGAACCTTTTCCTTTACTTTAACCCAGGTAGTAAGACGAAAGAGAATGGATGAATTTGTATATCTCATTACTGCCAAAATGTTTCATGAATACTAATGGGAGCTGATTTTTAACTGAATAAATGAGAAATAGAAATAGAAATAGACTAGAATATTTCTGATATTCACAGCTTGCCTGCACAGTGTGCATACACTGACACTTGCCTATACAGCTGACACAGCTTGCCTATACAGTATGCATGCACAAACACACACAGAACAGATCTATGAAATTTGTCTGCCTAGGACTTTTCTTTCTGAAATCAAATTGTTCGCTTGCTTTTTGTCTGTTTAAAACAATATAATTTGATCTGCTGCAGAGGATAGAAAAATATAGTCAATTGCAGAATGCTTGCGCCAGTCTTGTCTAGAATGACAGCAAGTTTTTTTTCATTGTTTTCAGCACCTGTGTGAGATTATGGATGATTCATGATTTAAAAGATCCACTATATTAAAAAAAAAATAGGGTAGTCTGTAAGCCTATTAGTGATGGGCTGATATTACTGCAGAGTTAGTTTTATAAATTGGCAGCAGGACCATCTATGAAATTCATCTACGAAATTCATCTAGCAGAGCAGCTGGTTGCAAACGCAGTGCAATAATATTTGGAAAGTCCAGCTCCACAGAATAGGCCACCATTCCCACTTTATTTCTCCACTGAAAAAGATAATTTGGAAACGGATGGTTACTTTATCTTTAAATAATATATACTGTATGGACATTCCATTGCTTCATGCTATTTGTTGTTGTTGTTTATTCATTCAGTCGCTTCCGACTCTTCGTGACTTCATGGACCAGCCAACGCCAGAGCTTCCTGTCGGCCGTCGCCACCCCCAGCTCCCCCAAGGTCGAGTCCGTCACCTCCAGAATATCATCCATCCATCTTGCCCTTGGTCAGCCCCTCTTCCTTTTGCCTTCCTTTTGGCTTCATGCTATACAAACTGACAAATGTAGAATTCAAGAAGAAACATAGTAATTCCTCTCTCTTTCCTTCTTCTCTTGAGCTTCATGTTTAGTTTAACTTTATTAAAGGGGCTATCATGCCACCAAGTACAACTTGTGCACATTTTATGAAGTTAGCAAGATAAAAGTATGAACTGTATAGGAAGGTAAGCCTTCCTGAGGGAAAAACAACATTCAGCAAAGGAAAGATTGTCTCACCGACTCTCTAACATTTCTTTGTAAACATCAATATATACTATGTGGCAAAGGGGTGATCAGGGACAGTGTTTCTTTAGACTTAAAAAATTATTGACAAAGTCTATTACCTCAGGCTGCCAAATATGTTTTTGGCAATCAAGAAATAAAAATGCAGGTAGACCTGCCTTATGGATCTGTAACTGGGTAAAAAACAGGACAGAGAGAATGAAACAGAAAGATCTCAAATAAGGAGAGATGTGGAAAGTAGAGGGTCACACATCTCACCAGTTTTTTATGAGCTTCACTGGCTCCCAGTTGTTTTCTGGCATATAGTACTTACTCTCTGTGAAGACATTTCTATTCTCACAGGCCTTTTAATAATGTGTTACTCCTGCTGCGATTTTTAAACACTTTTAGTGCTGCTTGTACTTTCTGCCATTGTTTTAACTTTTATCTTGCTGTTTTTATGTTCTATTTTTCCACCGTATTTGCATAAGATGTCATAATGTAAATTTCTATTAATTGTTTCAAGCTATTATTTTCAATTGTAAATGTAATTTTGAGGTATAAACCACCTTGAGGGTTTGTTTGTTTTTTGAAGTAGCATAGAAGTGTTTTAAATAATTCAATTCTACATTGGGACCTGAAGAGTTAGCAGAAAAGTTACCAAGTTTATTTAGGAGGGCATAAAGACACCAGGCTTGTCGATCAGAAGATCGCAAGTTCGGAGGTTCGAATCCCTAGCCCCGTGTGACAGAGTGAGCTCCCGCACTCACCCCAGCTCTTGCCAACCTAGCAATTTGAAAGCATGCAAATGCAAGTAGATAAATAGGTACCACTTCGGTGGGAAGGTAACAGTGTTCCGCGTGCGTCATGCCGGCCACATGACCGTGGAAGCGTCTTCGGACAACGCTGGCTGTTCGGCTAACAAACAGAGATGAGCATCGGCCCCTAGAGTCGGACACGACTGCACAACTGTGCGGGGGGAAACTTTACTTTTTTAAACATTCTAAGCACTGCTTTTACTTTTTTATTCCATTTCTGTTTTCTTGGGTTATTTGCATGTGGTTTCCGTTGGAGGAGGCATTATTGTTTTTAATAGTACCATGAATGTTTTAATTTTGTTTACACTATGTAAGCTGCCAAGAGTCATTTAATTGCAGTAGGGGATATGTTTAATAAAAACAAAAAACAAAATGGGATTTGCAGAATTCGTTAAGGTTCTCTTCAAAGTGAATGAAAGGATTACAAAATGGTAAATATGGTTCCATATACTTAGGTACAAATGAGGCATATCATTGGGAAAAGACATTTTTATTTCATACTAGACAACCCATGACCTGTTGGGTCATCCTTCTTTCCACATATAATATAGGCTGGTGCTGTTTCCCCGCCCCTCACGACCCTCAGCAGAGCCCTGGTGAAGCCTCTTCCTCCTCGGCTTATCCACAGAACTGCCTGCCACTTTGCTGGAGAGATGGGGAACAAAGGGAGCTGTAGACCTTGAGGAAAACTGCACCCCCACTCCCCATCCTGGTGTGTCCCCAAGGGCCCTCTCCCTCCAGGGAGGAAGAAGGCCCACCCATTGACCGCTGGCACCCCCTAGTCAGCCCTACCTCACCAGCAGGCATCCAAGTCTCTCCCTCATCCTTCCCTCACCATCCACTGCCTTTAAGAGATTTCAGTTTTCAGCCTCGTTTCCAAAGAAGCCAATTGCCGCTTGCCTGTCAGGCCTTGCTTCCAACCAATTGGGTGAAAGGGCCAGAGAGAGGCAGGAAAGAAGGCAAGGATATACCCCTCCCATATTCCCTTGCACCACACAACCTATGGGTTTCTGGGAAGTGTAGTCGGAAATCATGATCATGTGACCGTGGCTAATCGTTGTGTTGCAGTGGCCACAACTTTGCGAATAGAACTGGTATGAAGATCCTTGAAATTTCAATTCCATGGGAGTCATGGGTCCCAGATTTTGGACACATTCTTTAAGTTAGCCCATTTGAGGTACTTTGCTTCAAAAATTGCTGCCCTATGATGCACCATTTCGGCCAATTGAAGGTTACAAACAGACAAATAGATAGGAGAGTTTTAGTAGTATATTGATGGACCTGCACTTATGACAAGCTGTGGAAGGGATCTTGGGGTTGTAGTGGGTGACTCATTGAAAATATTAACTCAGTCTGTGGCAGCTTTGAAATGTGGTATGAGATGCCTATGAAGGAGAGTCAGGAAAGGTGGTTTATAACAACAGAAGTAAAAGAAGAAGATGGTAAAAAAAGTAATAAAACCAAAGGACACCTTCCCCCCCCCCCAAAAAAACCAACAACACGTATATCATAATGGATCTGGACAAATCTGTTGTGAAACTCCACTTGGGATGCAGTTCGGAATTCTGGTCTCCACACCTCAAAAAATATTTTATGAAGTTATAAAATGTAAAGGAAAGGACAATCAAAGTGATAGAGGGACTGAGACAACTCTCTTAAGATGAAAGGTTACAGTAGTGGATTTCAATTTAACAAAAGCAGGACCCTGAGAGGGTATGATCTCAAATTGAATTAAATCGTGCTGGATGTGGAGAAACGTAATAAGGAGAAACTTTTCTTTGTCTCGTGTCGCTATCGTCTAGAACCTTTAGTGAAGCTTGATGAGGGAAGATAAAAAAGAAATGAAAGAGAATGTCTTTGGCACAAGACAAATTGAAGAACGACTATTTTAGAATCTAGCTTTCCCGGAAAGGGTTATCTTCTTGGCATTGAGCATGGTGTTGCAGACTGGTCAGGCCTAAATCATATATATGAGAACCTGAATGGGGAGGATTTGGGGTATTTTAAGTCTAAAATAATACTAAAACAAATAGATAGATAGATAGATAGATAGAGAGAGAGAGAGAGAGAGAGGTAGGTAGGTAGGTAGGTAGGTAGGTAGGTAGGGAGATAGAGAGATAGAGAGATAGAGATAGAGATAGAGATAGAGATAGAGATAGAGATAGAGATAGAGATAGAGATAGAGATAGAGATAGAGAGATGATAGAGATAGAGAGATGATATAGATAGATAGAGATAGAGATAGAGATAGAGATAGAGATAGAGATAGAGATAGAGATAGAGATAGAGATAGAGATAGAGATAGAGAGATGATAGAGATAGAGAGATGATATAGATAGATAGAGATAGAGATAGAGATAGAGATAGAGATAGAGAGATGATAGAGATAGAGAGATGATAGAGATAGAGATAGAGATAGAGATAGAGATAGAGATAGAGATAGAGATAGAGATAGAGATAGAGAGATGATAGAGATAGATAGAGATAGAGATAGAGATAGAGATAGAGATAGAGATAGAGATAGAGATAGAGATAGAGGTAGAGGTAGAGGTAGAGGTAGAGGTAGAGGTAGAGGTAGAGGTAGAGGTAGAGGTAGAGATAGATAGAGATGATAGAGATAGAGATAGAGATAGAGATAGAGATAGAGATAGAGATAGAGATAGAGATAGAGATAGAGATAGAGATAGAGATAGAGATAGAGATGATGATAGAGATGATGATAGAGATCATGATAGAGATGGAGAGATGATAGAGATAGAGATAGAGATAGAGATAGATAGAGATAGAGATAGAGATAGATAGAGATGGAGAGGAGATAGAGATAGAGAGAGAGAGAGAGAGAGAGAGAGAGAGAGAGAGATGATGATAGAGATGATAGAGATGATATATAGAGATAGAGATAGAGATAGAGATAGAGATAGAGATAGAGATAGAGATAGAGATAGAGATAGAGATAGAGATAGAGATAGAGATAGAGATAGAGATAGAGATGAGAGAGAGAGAGAGAGAGAGAGAGAGAGAGAGAGAGAGAGAGATGATGATGATAGAGATGATAGAGATGATAGATAGAGATAGAGATAGAGATAGAGATAGAGATAGAGATAGAGATAGAGATAGAGATGATAGAGATGATAGAGATGATAGAGATGATAGAGATAGAGATAGAGATAGAGATAGAGATAGAGATAGAGATAGAGATAGAGATAGAGATAGAGATAGAGATAGAGATAGAGATAGAGATAGAGATGATGATAGAGATGATAGAGATGATAGAGATAGAGATAGAGATAGAGATAGAGATAGAGATAGAGATAGAGATAGAGATAGAGATAGAGATAGAGATAGAGATAGAGATAGAGATAGATAGAGATAGAGATAGAGATAGAGATAGAGATAGAGATAGAGATAGAGATAGAGATAGAGATAGATAGATAGAGATAGAGATAGAGATAGAGATAGAGAGAGAGATAGAGATAGAGAGAGAGAGAGAGAGAGAGAGAGATGGAGATGATAGAGATAGATAGAGATAGAGAGAATATATAAACTGTACCTTGTTTTCAACCCATAAGGGTTAAATTTCAGTGGTATTTTCACAGGGAGCTCTAACAGCTAATTCCTGAAGCATGTAACCTTCCCACTCTCCCTACCCTCTTATAAAAGCAGTTATTTCACTTCACAGTAGGAGCAGTTCCAGTAGTTGGAAGTTTCTGGATCAAAGTGACAAAAACCACCTTGTTGAGAATTGTGTGGCTTTCATGGTGCCCACTGAGACTAACCACAGTTACTCTGCACCTTGCTTCTGATGTCTTTGGTTAGAGTTTGTGCAATTTAGAATTACCGTTTTCATTCATGCTTGCAAATCCAAAGATTCCATTAACCTGGGGCGTGTTCTGTTTCTAATTAATTATTAGGATTAAAAGTCTTGCAATTCAAATATGTATAAATTTGTTTGTGAATGTGAATCATAATCCTACACATTAAGCAATATGTAAAACAACCACAGTAGCCAAACCCTTGCTGAAAAAGGAAAAATCAATGTTTATATAATTAATTTTCAAGCTCTGTACAAGAAATGTACTTATTCATGAGTTAAAATATTAGGAGGAAAGGCACACCCCAGATATGACTGGTTTTACTCTGTGATAAACCTATTGCAGGTATCATAAACTCAATCTGAAGTTCCCTCTGCCTTAAAAATAGGGACTAATATACTGAAGCAAATGGATATGTAGGGTATTTTCTTTCTAGTTTATCATCCTGACACTGTAATGAGATCAGAAAATACTGTATTTGTAATTGGTACCTATTTTACAACTCCAGTTTATTTTAGGAAGCATGAAATTATAATTATAAATTATGGAATTATATGAAAATATCATTGACAGTGATTTAAATCATCTTGCTTCTTCAGGTCTTGTTAGGGGTTCATTCTTTAAGAATCTGTTATTTCCTATATATACCACAATTCCTTACTGGAGTTTAAGGTAACTTACACAAACCCTTTTTGTATTTTAGCTTCACAATAATCCTTTTTTTTAAAGAACTTTATTGGTTTTCAGAATATAATTAAAATACAAAATATAGAATATAGGACAGATAGACTACAGGACTAAAGAAAAAAGAAAAAGTATAAAAGTGTGGAACAGAGAGAGAACAGAAACAGAAAGTGACTTCTCTAATACAGATATGAGTACATTTACAAACATAATCTCTTACCATTAGTTAAACCTTAGTAACATTATTTCTATCAAATCAAACATTTAATCATTAAAACCCAAAATCAAAACTTCTTTTTTTTCTGACACAAGCAAGTAGTCTAAAAGTGGTTGCCAAGTAGAAACAAATCCAGAAACAGTATTTTCTCTTATCAGCACTGTTAACTTGACCATTTGGGCCAGCTCCATCAGTCTGATAATCCAGTCCTCCACTGTAGGGATTTGTGGGTCTTTCCATCTCTGTGCATATAAAAGTCTTGCTGCTGTAATCATATATAAAAGCAAAGTCCCATGTTGTTTCTTGAGCTGCTTCTCCATCATGCCCAAGAGTAACAGTTCTGGAGGTTTTTTTTTTGTAAGTCCACTTTAAGGATCTTTTGAATATTAGCACATATTTGGTCCCAGAAATTTTTGGCCTTTTCACAAGTCCACCAAAGATGATAAAAAGTTCCTTCACCAAGAGAACATTTTCAACAAACATTCATTACTCCATTATACATTTTTGACAACTTATCAGGGGTTAAATACCAACGATACATCATTTTATAAAAATTATCTTTTAAGTTGTAATTCAAAGCAAATTTCAAACCTTTGTTCCACATGTTCTCCCATTGCTCCAACATAATATTGTATCCAAAATTCTTAGCCCATTTAATCATATATTCTTTAACTTGTTCATCTTCTAATAGGGTGACCATATGTCCCGTTTTGAACGGGACAGTCCCGTTATTTTAGCATTTTTCAACCGTCCCGTTGTTTTGAACAAAATCTCAATTTTGTCCCTTTTTTAAACCCGGCGGGAAGGAGGACAGGAAGACAGGAAGGAGGACTGGAGCCGGACTTGCCATTGGAGGCAGCCTGGAAGAGGCCCTATCAGCACAGCAACTGGAAGCCCAGTTGCCACGTGCGAGCCCAGCAGCAGACACAGCACCACAGTCCAGGTTCCTGCCTCCTTACCTGATCCTGAGATTGTCTGCCCAGCAGTGGTGAGGTCAGGGAAAGCAGGCACAGGAAGGTTGTGGAAAGAGGGTGCGTGCGTGCATGTGTGTGTGTGTGTGTGCATGCGCGCACATGCACGTGCAGATTACTTGCTCAGTGTAATCGTGCGTGCACACACACACACATACGCACCCCACACCCTCTTTCTCCAGCCTCCCCATGACCAAATGCACCCGCACCTGTTGCAGGGAGGCTGGAGAAAGAGGGTGTGGGGTGCGTGCATGTCTGTGCGAGCACACGGATTACTTCCTCAGCATAATCGTGCGCACACACACACACACACACACACACCACACCCGCTTTCTCCAGCCTCCCTGCAACAGGTGAGGGTTCATTTGGTCATGGGGAGGCTGGAGAAAGAGGGTGTGGGGTGCATGCGTGCATGTGTGTGTGTGTGTGTGTGTGCATCTGATCGGGCTTGGCCAAGGGAGGAGAGTTGTCGGCCACCGAGAAGGAGAAGCAGGAGCCGGCCACCCTGGGGAGCTTCTGCAGGCAGCAAGGGGCAGAGTAGTCAACAACTCTCCTCCCTCAGCCAAGCCCGATCAGATGCACACACACACACACACTCGCAGGACAGACTGCCCTGGCAGGAGCTGGCCATGCTGGGGGGCTTCAGCGGGTGGCGAGGGGCGGAGTGGTGTGGCTGAAGCCTCCCAGCATGGCCGGCTCCTGCCGAGGGCAGTCTGTCCTGTGAGTGTGTGAGTGTGTGTATGTGCATCTGATCGGGCTTGGCCAAGGGAGGAGAGTTGTCAGGCCGCCGAGCAGGAGAAGCAGGAGCCGGACACCCTGGGGAGCTTCAGCGGGCAGCAAGGGGCGGAGTGGTGTGGCTGAAGCAGCCGAGCGCAGCCGGCTCCTCCTGCTTCTCCTGCTTTGCGGCGGTGGCAGCAGGAGCGACTCTCCTCCCTCCCTCGGCCAAGCCCGAGGGGGATGGGGCAGTGGTGGGCCTCCATCCCCTCCATCCCCGCCCCTTGTTCCCCGGCCGATGATGGTGCTGTGTGCACAGTGTGTGTACTCCGGCCTCCCCCAAACACACCAGCTCTGCTGCACCATTTACTGCTAGAAGAAAAAAAACCCTTTCAAAATAAAAAATAAAAATAAAATCCGAGCCAATCATGCTGATGGGGGTGGGGTTTGCAGGCGGGAGCCAATCGTGTGGGGCGGGGGTGGGGTTTGCAGGTGGGAGCTAATTGCGTGGACTGGGGAGCAGGGTTTGGAGGCCGGCATGGTGGCATAAGACCCTGTCCCATTTTGCCATCCCAAAAGTCCTGTTTTTGTCTGAAGGAAATATGGTCAGCCTATCTTCTAAATTCATCTGTAACATTTTATACATCTTTGTAATATCTTGTTCATCATTTATACAGAGTTCCATTTCAAATTGAGTTGTTTCATTAACAAATCTGAAATTCTTTTTATCCACTTTAAAATGTTATAACAATGAACAACAACAACAACAAAAACACAATTGTACATATGTAAACCAATGACATGTAAAACCTTCCAACTCTTGTTTTAAGCTTCGGTTCACCCTCTTCAAAATTTAAAAAATCTTTATAATTTAACCAACTTGTTCCCCCCACATTTTCTCTTCTAACAAAAGCTTCATAAGGTGACAACCACAATGGTACATCTTGCTTTATATTTGTTCCAAACCCTCATTATGACACTCCTAACAAAATGGTTTTTAAAATCTTTATTAACTTTAATTTTATCATACCACAAATAGGGTATTTATTTTTATGCATAGCATAAAATGGCAATCGGAAGCCGACGTCAGTTGCGGCTCCGGGGGGGGGGGGAGATTGTTTAGCTCCTTGAAAATCTTTGGAGGCTTTTCTGAACCCCTGAATTGCACTTTCCATGGCTGGGGAATTGCTACTGGCGGGTTTTTACCTGTGTTGGGGGTTTAGCCCCCCCTGGACCGAGCGGTGGGACGCAACGGACTGCGAAGGGCGACGCGAGGCTTGCAGCCAGGCTGAGCAGTTTAACAGCGTTTTTTGAACAAGGAGGGAAGCCTCTTGCTGTTGAGAAGCCGAATCTGGGTGAGCCTGGAACCCGAATAGGACGGTGGTGCTGGCGGGGGCGATGACAACGAACCCTGACGAACCCTGATTCGGTGAGCCCCGGGATTTGCCCAGATAGTGGGACAGATTCTGGGCGGGACGTTCACCGTAGTTGAAGCGAATTTCACCTCTGCTGTAAAAGAACTCAACAGGGGGTGAACAGATTCCAGAGGTGTAAGAGACTGGCCTCAAAATTGCTTGGACGCTGGCCCCTGATAGATCTGTTGGGTATAAGTTTTAACAACACAACGGACCTTGCCTTGCCTTCCAGAAGAGCGTATCTGGAGTTGTCGACCATTTCGGTAATGCAACGGCTTTACATACTGGCTGAAGACAGAGGGACATACCCTGAGGAACCAGTAGTCAATCCTAGCGTCTGGCAGAGTTTAAAGAACTCTCTGTCTGTTCAGAGAACAAAACGGTGGGCGCAGCAACGCCTTGACGATCTACTGAGCGTTGCTATAGACTGGCGGAAGCATAATAATGCTATCAGGGTTTATGGACCACGGATTATTAAGATAAGCCTCTATGAAAGTTGGTTAATCATCCCTAATCATCCTAATCACCCTATATAGCTAAGATCATCGGGATCCCTCAAGTGAATGACAGTCTCCCTCTCAGGAGTGAGAGGCGTGGGAGGGAGTATTGGGTTGGGTGTAGAATATGAGTGCACTCATCCCCCTGAGTGAGAGACAGGGGGGGAGGGATAGTGTATGGAGTGCTCCACTATGGACCAGTGAGAGAAGTCGATGGGGAGGCACAGGGAGTGAGTGTTTAATTCTGGGAGTGGTGAGTGGGTCCAGCCATTGCCGAGAGCACGAGCTGGTGCACTGGTGGGGGCCCATCATCACTTGAATTGATTGTTGTAAGTCTGTTGGTTGAGTGATGGAGGGTTTACTGAGTTTATCCAGGAATCTCGGGAGTCCAGGAGTGGAGGCTAATGGACTTAGAGACTCTGGGGGTTATAGGGCTGGGCAGAATATTGAGGTGGTGATGGGTAGGGGATGTTATGGCGAGAGCCGGAGAGCAGGCCATCGTAGGGGAAGACGTCCCCAGTGTTTACTACGGGTGACGTGTTCCGGCTCTCCGTGCTCAACCCAAGGGCCTGGTCAGCAGACTCATGGTTGCCCTGACTTTCGGCTGCTGCTTTGCAATGCCAGGTCAGTTAATAACAAAGCCCTCCTCATACTTGATCTGATTATAGAGGAGGGGGCAGACCTGGTATGTATTACAGAAACCTGGCTGGGCCCGGAGGGGGGTGTTCCTCTGTCTGAGATATGCCCAGTCGGGTTTGAGGTTTGGCACCAGCCGAGACTTCAGGGCAGGGGAGGAGGGGTGGCTGTTGTCATCCGGGAATCTCTAATGGCCGTCAGGGGCCCTGCTCCACAAGTGACCGGGTGTGAGACTCTGTTCTTTAAGTTGGGCTCTCGGGAACAGTTGGGAGTATTGCTACTGTACCAGCCTCCCTGCTGCGTAGCAACCTCCCTGCCTGAGCTGCTAGAGGCCATCTCGGGGTTGGCAGTTGGGCTCCCTAGGCTTATGGTTCTGGGGGACTTTAACTTGCCTTCCCTGGGACGAACCTCAGAAGCAGCATGGGAGTTCATGACCACCATGGCGACCATGGGCCTGTTCCAGATCATCCAGGACCCAACTTGAGACAGTGGCCTCACCCTGGATCTAGTTTTCTTGTCAGAGCAGTGGAAATGTGACCTGAGGGGAGAATTACATCTTTCCCCTTTGTCATGGTTAGATCACGCCCTGGTGACCTTGACATTCTCCTATGCTGCCCCCCTCCGCAGGGAGGCTGGACCCATTCGATTGGTCCACCCCCGGTGACTTATGGACCCGTTAGGATTCCAGAGGGAGCTGGGGGTTATACCGGAAGATCTGCTGCATGGTCCAGCGGAGGCTCTGGCTGCTACCTGGAATAGAGAGGCGGCTGGGGCCTTGGACAGGATCGTGCCTGTGTGGCCTCTCTTGTCCAGTCGAACCTGACACTCCCCCTGGTTTACGGAGGAGTTGAGGGTTTTGAAGAGGATTAAGAGACGCCTAGAGCGCTGCTGGAGAAAAACAAAGACTGAATCCGACCGAACACAATCTAGAGCTGCTATTAAGGCCTACCTTGTGGCGGTAAGAGCGGCAAAACGTCAATATTTCTCCGCTCTTATTGCATCCGCAGAATGCCGCCCGATGGCCCTGTTTAAGATTACCCGATCCCTTTTGGGGAAAGGGGAGTCGGAAATCCATCTGCAGGGCCGTGCTGAGGAATTTTCAAAGCATCTGCAGGATAAAATCGCTCGGATTCGCTCCAAGTTGGATTCCGAGCGTGAGTCAGAGTCTGGAGAGATACCCAGGGAACGTACTTACTTTGTTATCTGGAAACAGTTTGATCCTGTTGGACCTGAGGAAGTGGACAGAGTTCTCTGGACTGTAAATGCCACCACCTGTCAATTAGATCCATGCCCCTCCTGGCTGGTGAAAGCAGCTCGGGAGGGGACTTGTAGTTGGGTCCAAGTTATGGTGAATGCATCCTTGGGAGAGGGGGTGTTCCCGGCGGCTTTTAAGGAGGCACTGGTTCGCCCCCTTCTCAAGAAGCCATCACTGGACCCTACTATACTGGATAATTTTCGTCCAGTCTCCCACCTTCCCTTTTTGGGAAAGGTGGTTGAGAAGGTGGTGGTGTTGCAGCTCCAGAGGATTCTGGATGAAACGGATTATCTAGACCCCTTTCAGTCAGGTTTCAGGCCGGGTTACGGGACGGAAACTGCATTGGTCGTGCTTATGGATGATCTCTGGCGGGAGCGAGATGGAGGTAGTGCATCCATTCTCGCTCTTCTTGACCTCTCAGAGGCATTCGATACCGTCGACCATGGTATCCTTCTGGAACAGCTTAGGGAGTTGGGGGTGGGCAGCGTGGTTTTACGCTGGTTTGCCTCCTTCCTCCGAGGCCGGGCCCAGTTGGTGTTGATTGGGAGCGAGAGATCCAGTCCGCGGGCCCTTCTTTGTGGGGTCCAACAGGGCTCGGTACTCTGTCCGCTCCTTTTTAACATCTACATGAAACCGCTGGGAGAGATCATCTGACACCATGGGGTGAGGTATCATCAATATGCCGATGATACCCAGTTGTATATCTCCATCCCGGGTGATGTAAGTGATGCAGTGACCGTCCTGTCCAAGTGCCTGAGGGCTGTAGGGGCCTGGATGGGGAAAAACAGGCTTCAGCTGAACCCTAGTAAGATAGGGTTGGAGCCATAGAGTGGCTGTGAATTAATGGCTCCTTGACTTCTGGGAAATTATCATCTTTAATTCTGGATGGGGTTGCACTACCCCAGACAGACCTGGTGCGTAACTTGGGAGTCCTCCTGGACTCACGACTCCTGCTTGAAGAGCAGGTGGCCGTCATGGCCAGGAGAGCTTTTGCACAACTTTGGGTTGTGCACCAGTTACGCCCCTTCCTGGAACAAGAGGCCCTTCGAACAGTCACTCATGCCCTGGTTATCTCTCACATAGACTACTGTAATGCGCTCTACATGGGGCTACCCTTGAAGAATATCCGGAAGCTACAACTGATCCAGAATGCAGCCGCGCAGACAGTTTTGGGTGTCCCAAGGAGGACTCACGTAACACCTTTGCTGCGCGAGCTGCACTGGGTTCCAGTTTGATTCCGGGTACAATTCAAGGTGTTGGTTATCACCTTTAAAGCCCTACATGGCATGGGACCAGGATACCTAAGGGATCGTCTCATCCCCATCACTTCATCCCGTCCCACCCGGGCATGCAGAGAGGGCATGCTACGGACCCCATCGGTTAAGGAGTTCCACCTAGCGGGGTCTCGGAAGCGTGCTTTCTCTGCTTTTGCCCCTGCCCTTTGGAATATTCTGCCCCCGGAGATCAGACAGTCCCCCTCACTCCTGGACTTCCAAAAAAGACTCAAAACCTGGTTTTGTCAGTATGCTTGGGGTCAGAAGGAGATTGGAGATACCTGGAGATGGCTAGCACCTTAGATTTGCTCTGAGGGGCCCTTTTTATAAACTTAAGAATACTCTGCCTTTGGATCCCATTTTATTCATTATATTTTAAATTATTACTTATTATGTATTTTATTTTATTTATAAATGTATATTAATGATTTTAATTCTGTTGTAAACCGCCCAGAGTCCCCCTTGGGGGAGTTGGGCGGTGATAAATCAAATAAATCAAATAAATAAATAAATAAATAAATAAATGCCACCCAAATCTCAATTCATGTCCTTCAAGTTGCAGTAACTTCCTGTTCTTCAAAGTTATCCATTCCTTCATCCAAAGGAAACAACAGGCATCAAAATATAATTTTAAATCAGGTAAACCCAAACCTCCTCATTCTTTGGCATCTTGTAACAATTTATATTTAATTCTTGGTTTCTTACCTTGCCAAATAAATCTGGAGATATCTCTCTGTCATTCTTTAAATGGTAAATCTGTTGATAAATTTGGTAAAGTTTTGGTAAAAGAAACAACATCCTAGGCAAAACATTCATCTTAATCACAGATATTCTCCCCATAAGAGACAATGGTAATTTTTCCCATCTTAACAGATCTTTTTTCACATTATTCCAAATTTTAACATAATTATTCTGAAACAACATACTATTCTTGGTTGATAAAATCACCCCCAAATATCTAACCTTTTTTTCAATCTTAAAACCAGTCTTAAGGTAAAAGGTAAAGGTTCCCCCCGCACATTTGTGCAGTCGTGTCCGACTCTAGGGGCCGGTGCTCATCTCGGTTTGTTAGCCGAAGAGCCAGTGTTGTCCGAAGACGCTTCCACGGTCATGTGGCCGCATGACGCACGCAGAACACTGTTACCTACCCACCAAAGTGGTACCTATTCATCTACTTGCATTTGCATGCTTTCGAATTGCTAGGCTGGCAAGAGCTGGGGCGAGTGCGGGAGCTCACTCCGCACGCAGGGCTAGGGATTTGAACCTCCGAGCTTGCGATCTTCCGATTGACAAGCCTGGTGTCTTACCCGCTGAGCCACCACGCCCCTTAAAAACCAGTCTTACCCATCAGCAATTCTTGATTGGTCGAAGTCATATTTTTGGTCAGCAACTTTGTTTTTTGGCTGTTGTGGGTCTTCCGGGCTGTGTGGCCGTGTTCTGGAAGTTGTGGTTCCTAACGTTTCGCCAGCATCTGTGGCCAGCATCTTCAGAGGGCAGGAGCACAGATAGAAGCAAAATCTCTGTGCCCAGGTAGAGTGGTTGCCACTCTACCTGGGCACAGAGATTTTGCTTCTATCTGTGCTCCTGCCCTCTGAAGATGCTGGCCACAGATGCTGGCGAAACGTTAGGAACCACAACTTCCAGAACACGGCCACACAGCCCGGAAGACCCACAACAGCCATTGAACTCCGGCCGTGAAAGCCTTCGACAATACAACTTTGTTTTTTGTTTATTTACTTTAAGTCTTGCCAATGACTCAAATTCTCTCAATTTCTTCATCAGATGCTCCACAGTATCCAGTGGGTCTTGTAGTATCAAAACTAAATAATCAGCGAAAGCCCTCAGTTTAAAGACCTCTTTTTTCATCTTTAATCCCTTCATTTGTTCTTTTCTAATATCTCTATTAAAAACTTCCAACACCAAAATAAAGAGCAACGGCAACAAAGGACATCCTTGTCTTGTCCCTTTTTGTATATGACACAGTTCAGTTAACTCATCATTCACAATGATGCTTGCCTTTTGAGGTGTATAAGGTAAATGTAAATGTTCCCCCTGCACATTTGTGCAGTCATGTCCTACTCTAGGGGCCAGTGCTCATCTCCATTTGTTAGCTGAAGAGCCAGCATTGTCCGAAGACGCTTCCACGGTCATGCGGCCGGCATGACGCACGCGGAACGCTGTTTGACGTGTATAGATTGACTTAATTCCCTGAATAAAATACTCTCCAAAGTCCATATTTTCCAAGACTTTAAACATAAAACTCCAGGTCAAATTGCTGAAAGCTTTCTCTGCATCTAGGAAAATAAGAGCCGCTTGAGATTCATTATGATATTGTAAGTATTCTGTAATGTCCAAAACAATTCTTACATTATCTTTTAGCTGTCTTTTGGGTAAGAACCCACATTGATCATGGTGAATAAATTCCTGTAGAATTTTCTTCATTCTTTCAGCCAGTATTGAAGCAAATATTTTATAGTCATTGTTCAGCAATGAAATTGGTCTATAGTTCTTAACTAAGGAAGGGTCTTGTCCTTCCTTTGGTATAAGAGCAATATTAGCTTCTTTCCGTGAATCTGGCATTGCGGAACCTAACAAAATAGAGTTCATCAGTCTTTTAAAAGATTGAAGAATCTGATCTTCAAAACATCTATAATAAAATGCAGGTAAACCATCACGACCTGGTGCTTTCCCCAGTTTAGTTCTTTTTATGGCTTCGATTATTTCAAAAGTAGTTATAGGATTATTCAGTATTGCTTTCTGTGACTGTGAAGGTTTTGGTAAGTCTTGTTTATTCAAATATTCGTCTATCTTCTCCAAGGAGACTTCTTGTTTTTTATACAAGTTGGATAAAAAAAACTATAAAATGCTTTCTTAATCTTTTCATTGTCCAATAATTCCACATTTCCTTCTTGAATCTTTAATATCATTTTCTTCTCTCTCTCTTTCCTCAATTTATATGGTAGCCATCTTCCTGGTTAGCAAATTCAAAATGTCTCTGTTTAGCGTATTTCAACTTTGTTTCTATTTCGTTCACAGTCAACATTGACAATTGCTGATGTAGTAACTTAAGTTGATACAATATTGTTATCTGTCTGTTTTTTCTGTAGCTCAGTTTCTTTCAGTTTAATCTGATCCAAAACCGTTTGTAACTTTTGTTGAGATTTCTTCTTAAGACTATGGTTATGATAGATTAAATGCCCCCTCATAACAGCTTTACTAGTATCCCAAACAGTTTTTAGATCTATTTCATTATCCAAGTTAATATCAAAAAAACATTTAATTTCCTCTTACAATCCTCCACAACCTTTTCTTTTTGTAAAATTAATTTGTTCAGTCTCCATCTATATGCCCTAAATATTTTCTTTATTGTCATACTTACAGTATTATGATCAGAGAAAGTATTTGGTAAAATATCCACTTTATAAACTTTATTTCCCAAGTCCCTTAAAATCCATATCATATCATTTCATGAAAAAGATTTATGTCTCCCAGAATAAAAAAATATAATCCTTTGCCAGTCCATTTTTGTATCTCCAAGAGTCCACCAATGCCAAATTATCCATCAGATTAAAAAAGGATTTTGGTAATTTCCCTTGTTTAATTTTAATTTGTTTCTCAGGTTTTCTGTCAATCAATGGGGAAATAACTCCATTTCAGTCCCTCATTATACACCAACTTTGATATGAAAAAGATGACAATTCATTCAAAAGTTGCGTAAAAAATTTGCTTTTATCTTCAGTTGGTATATACTGTATATTCCCACAATAATAGATTTAAGTCCATAAAGTTTCACTTCAACTGCTACATATCTACCATGCTCATCAGCTAATAATAAACATGGTTTCAAATGGGTTTAACATATAATGCAATAATATATTCACAATAATCCTAAGAGAAAGTTTAAGATGAAGGTCAGTTGCTGCCCACAATGGTGGACTGGGGATTAGAACCTGAATCTTCCTAATCCTAGTTTGAGACCTTAATCACTTCACCATAATCTCTTATTTCCCTTTTACATAAAAACTAAAGCCTAGAATGGGGCAGAAAACTTTTAGTCTGTGCTTGAAAGTGAATGTTCACTATCTTCATGAACTTTCATTAAAGTTAGTGTATGTTGTGGTTAAGGTGTTGGACTCAAACCAGAGAGATGCAGATTCACGACCCCACTTAGCCATAAAAATTTTCTGGGTGCCTTTGAATCAATAACTCTCAGCCCAATATTTGCTATTGTTGTGGGGAAAATAGGTCATGTATTAAACTTAGGTACAGTGCATACCAAATACAAATACTAAATACTAATGCTATTAAATGTGAAGCAAAGAATAATCATACTTTATACCGTGTCTAGGTTCTAAATGTTATGGCATAGGTTACCAGGCAAAGCATGTATTCAGAATGTCTGATTTTGTGAAAATAGGATGCACTAATAACATGATATAAAGGAGGGGATCTTACAAAAATGTATGTATTAAGGAAAATGATGACCATGAATGCAAATGTTCATAGAGACTCTTTAACCAAATGCAGAAATTAATGCAAAAGCTGCTTTGTATATTAATTTTTGTAATGCTTGTTAATTTTTTTATTTTGTTTTGAATAAATAAATAAATAAATAAATAAATAAATAAATAAATATAAAAAGATCAGAGAAAGAGCAACCAAGCAAAACTAGATGCAGTACTTTTGTCTGTCTCCACTTAACCTAAGCAGTTTCTCCTATAGATGGGCAAGTCAGTATCCAAAACTGATACACAAGTTCTGGTCTGAGAATTTAATCCACATTCTTTTAACTCCCTTTACCATTTCAATTTTGCCTGAGCAAGCTCCTCTGAAGTCAGGCAAAATTTGGTAGCAACAAAAGAGCGATGGAAAACTCCTAGGCAAGATAGTCTGTAGCTTGAATCATGTCAACTGGATTTCTATTTTCTCAGTGGAAACGTTTCGCTCCTTATCCAAGGAGCTTCTTCAGTCTGAGCAAAGTTAGTAAGGGAATCCTTAAATATGTTTCTAGGTGGCTGTGTGACCTTACACCTGGGGCTAGGTCATGGTTATTTTGAGATGTTATTTCTAAGTCCCTTTATCATCTAAAGGAGGATCGTTAAGATCACCATGCTGCTGTTGAGCTTGTGAAATGGTCTTAATCTTCCTAGGCACAGAAGACAAAGCAGGGAGGAAAATAGGGGAAAGGTTGTACCTGAGGCCCCCACCTCTATTCAAGGAAGGATTTTCCAAGTTGGCATAAATGGATTCCTTGACCCCTCTCTCAAACCACCTATCTTCTCTGTCTAAAATGTGAACATTAATGTCCTCAAATGAGTGTCCTTTTTCTTTTAGATGAAGATAAACTGCTGACTCTGGTCCTGTGGTGTTATTTCTCCTGTGTTGTGCCATCCTCCTGTACATAGGTTGTTTGGTTTCTCCAATGTAGAGTTCAGAGCACTCCTCACTGCACTGGATTGCATAAACTACATTGCTTTTCTTATGTTTTGGAGTTTGATCTTTGGGGTGTACAAGCCTCTGTCTCAGTGTGTTGGTGGGTTTGAAATATACAGGTATGTATATTTCAAATATTTATGCAATCCAGTGCAGTGAGGAGTGCTCTGAACTCTACATTGGAGAAACCAAACAATCTTTGTACAGGAGGATGGCCCAACACAGGAGAAGTAACACCACAGGACCAGAGTCAGCAGTTTATCTTCATCTAAAGGAAAAAGGACACTCATTTGCCTAGGAAGATTAAGACCATTTCGCAAGCTCAACAGCAGCATGGTGATCTTAACGATCCTCCTTTAGATGATAAAGGGACTTAGAAACATCTCAAAATAACCATGACCTAGCCCCAGGTGTAAGGTCATACAGCCACCTAGAAACATATTTAAGGATTCCCTTACTAACTTTGCTCAGACTGAAGAAGCTCCTTGGAAAAGGAGCGAAACGTTTCCACTCAGAAAATAGAAATCCAGTTGACATGATTCAAGCTACAGACAATTCCACCTGGATGACTGAGAACCTTCATAGATATCCTGGGCAAGATACTAAAACTATTAACAGTAGATATTGGCCCTGTGCAAAGTGGCTCTGTTCTGCTTCAAGGTAGTGCCTGGATCCAGAATACTACAATAATTGGATTCAAGACGTGACCTCAAATCAGAAACACCCGTTCAAAGGTCCCTACAGCCCTAGCAGATACGATGCCATTATCACCTTCCATTAAGCAGGAGATCGTTCAGAAAAGGTAAAAGAGTCAAAACTCCCTAGATGCTATCTTTTCTGGTAAAATGCAGAAGTGTTCTGCTATGGGATTATCTGCTGCCAGCATCTTCCTACCTCACTGCTGCCCAGTGTAGGGGCCTTCTTGTTTTAGCTGGGCAGCTGGGGTGACCTTCATGCCTTGAGTGATCCTACTGGGAATATATATTCTTGGTGTACATTCCCAGCATTCATCGCTTATCCTCCCAGGAACACCCCTTCGTCACAATGAGGCGGCATAGCAGGATTTGAGGGGGCGACTCGCCTTGTCTTTTTCCAAAGATGGCTCACTTTCAGCTTCTTCGTGGGAGTGTCAAGAGGGTCCTGTTGCTCAGCCTGCATGCCTGCTCTAGGCAGCCTGAGCCCTGTGCCTCTTCTACTATTTTCCGGAAGACAGGAAGTCAACATGCTCAGGAGCAGGTTAGGCTGTTGCAGGAGTCATCGCTACAGTATAAAGGCTGTCAAAGAAATCCAGCACCGGGATCAGCGGCAACTTGAATCAGTGCCAGTAGCTCAGCAAAGGCTGCCTGCACCGGGCAGAGCAGGGATGGATGTGATTGTCCTCAAGTTGCTTGTAACCCTCTGGGGGGGTCATGATCATTTGTGAAACCCTAGTTTAACCAAATGCCTACTATTTGGATTGCTTTAAAAATGTTTCTGTAGCATGTAAGAATATTGTTTGTAACAATATAAATTTGTTCACCTTAATTCAATTTTCCAAGCTTGTGTAATTGATTTCCTTTATGTAATTCATTAGCTTTGTTTAATTCATCTTTGTGAAACTGAAATAAAAATTGATGCAATGTTGCTCAGGACACAATTCCATTAATTTTAGATTCAGCATTTATCTTATTAAGTTATGAACAGTGTGATTTGTGAAATATAGTATTATCAAACCATGGACATTTTCCTTTGTCACATTGTTACATAACAATAAGATTTAAGAAATTGTGAAGCACAATTTCAAAGCAAGTGTTATGCAAATGTCTAATGCAATTTGGATGTGATATAACCAAATCTTTGTCTTGAGTTTTCTAAATTTTAACCATCAGCCAACTATAGGTGTATACTAACTACATTTTGGGCATATATATAGCCTCTCCCAGATCAACCCAAAGGAAAGATGTTCTTCTTTGACTTGGAATAATATTTTTTTAAAGCAGGAATGGGTTTGTTTATTGGTTGGAGATTGGCTGGTTCTTGTGAGCTATTTTTTCCCCAGTGTCTCATATTTAGCATTGGATTTATTTAAGAAAAACAAAAATTTAAATCCTTAAACATGATAATCATAAATATTTCAACAGATAAACAGCCATGGTTCTTGAAAACAAGAACAAACTGCTTGACGGTTTATGGTGTGGAGAGGACAGAGGGACCTGGGTTGACTTTGGGGAGAAGATTATTAGAAGAACCTAAACTCCCTCTTGAGAGGGTCACCATTTTGAATAAATTGTATGTTTGAAAAATTCTGATAAGCTTGCAAGGTTCATTAAGCTGATCTGCATTCAGAACACTAGAAAGGTGGATCAATCTTTTTGATAAATTAATCCCAAATTTTTGTAGATAGTGCTGTGCATGTTGAAGAGATTTTAGGAGGAATATAAAGATGTATTCAGGTTTTCTTCTGAAATAATCTCAAGGATAAATCTTTAATTGCACATTTCACCTTGGCAGTTCCAGGCTGACTCTATTACATTGTAGAGGGATGGGGGAGGGAGAAAGGAAGCTCAGGGTCTATGAGGGAAAAGCAAAAGGTGAGCTCTGAATGGGAAGGACTGTTGATCATATCCACTGACGTTTGCTAATTTAGAGCAACTTTGTTCTCTTAGAGGGGGCGCGATGGCTCAGCAGTTAAGACGCCAGGCTTGTCGATCGGAAGATCGCAAGTTCGGAGGTTCAAGACCCTAGCCCCGCATGATGGAGTGAGCTCCCGCACTCACCAACCTAGCAATTCGAAAGCATGCAAATGCAAGTAGATAAATAGGTACCACTTCGGTGGGAAAGTAACAGCGTTCCAGGTGCGTCATGCCGGCCACATGACCGTGGAAGCGTCTTCGGACAACACTGGCTCTTCAGTTAACAAACGGAGATCAGCACCGGCCCTTAGAGTCGGACACGACTGTGTGGGAGAACCTTTACCTTTTACCTTTTTGTTCTCTTAAGCTGTTTCCTTCCTTGCTGAAGCAGGAAAAAAATGATTTTGAATGTTCCATTGCAACAGTGGCAATGGGACAAGAAGTCTGGGGTCCAATCCCCTCTCCCCATGGCAATGGATTCCATCATGATAGAGATCCATATCCACTCCAAGAAAACCACAAAGTTGCATCTGTGCAGTCACAAGAAGACTCAGACAAGGAGTTATCTTTTTAGAGCATCCAGATACCTTTAGGACTGCCTCCTCCAGCCAGCTTCCGCCCAACTGATTAGATGTAGCAAAGAGAAACTGCTGCAAATCCCACACTTGGGGTTGGGGGGTGGGATTGAGGCAAGGAGGTGTTACTTTTCTGTTGCAGTGCTGATTCTGTGGAACAGCCTTCCTGTGGAGATCGGCTCTTAAGGACCGAGCTGTTTTGCTGAGCCCTCCCCGGATTGGATTGATTTGGAGTGGAGTGGAGTGGAGTTGGCTTGATGTTGCCAATTTTTAAAGTCTCTTTGTGTTGTTTTAGTGCTGTTGTGTTTTTATTTTTGTTATTTTTATATATTTTTTCTACAGTATGTGAGCTGCTGAGAATCATTCAATTGCAATAGAGATAGAGACAGAGATAGAGATAGACAGATGAGAATCAGGGACTGAGCATCAGGAATTAAGGACTGCTGACAGACGAAGAAAAGCTATCAGTAGTAGGAAATGAGTTGGTTCCAGAATTTTTGCAGAGCCAGACAGTAGGAGTAAGTGGTCTCACTATTTCAGGAGGTACAAAAATCTCATTCATGAGCTGCTGAGACAGAGTGAGGATCTAAAGACAGGAGAATAACAGCTTTCACCTTCGAGCAGCCAAGTGCTGGACTATCATTCAACACTAACCAGTTTCTGCCCTGTGGAGCTCTCATACCTAAACCTTTGGACTACACCACTCTTTGCCATGTTTCTCCTCTCTCTCCTCTGCATGCTAGCCTTTGCACTCCTTTCTATGTGCCAAAAATCTGGACTGAGTGACCATTGCCTTCATGAGATACCTTTAAGATGCCTGTTCCATTGTTAACATTCCTCGTTCTGGATTATTCACCATTTGATGCTCCAGATGACACTTCTCCCTCTCCTCTCAACATCCTTGAAATGAAGTTAGCTTTTCAGAAACTTCTGAATTACAAATATGTACATATGTAGGAGAGAAGCCTTTGCACGGAGAATAGAGATAGGCATATGCAGGTATTCAAATCTGAAGCAGAAAAGGTGTTTCAGCATCATTGTGGGTGCACTTGCTTTACCTCTCAGCAGCATCTTAAAGATGTGTATTTTTTCCTGGTCTTGCTTGGTAGACACACTGTCTGAGGAAAAGAAGCATTTGACTTCAAAAGTTGACTACCAGTAAGACTAGGAAAATGCATAATTTCTTTAAACTACTGTTGACAGGTATAGCAAGTTCACCTACTGTACACTGGATCTGAAGTGTCTTTCCCACTTTGGATCCAAATACTGCATCCTTCTAAATATTTGCAATGATTTCTTCATAAGGTGGGATCTTTCATTATGAGCTTCCAGACATATACGGAAGCTAACACTGCTTCTCTCACACAGATATTTGCATTCAAAGGAAAAATACCTGCAATGCAGTCAGTGTCAAGAGGGGAAGTAGGCTGTATGGATTTCTTTTATCTTGAAATGCCCCATTCCACCAAAGGGGGCTTCATACCAGCACAACTCCATGCCAACTCCATCATTCGATTGATTGATTGATTGATTGCCGTGAAGTCGTTTTCAACTCCTAGCAACCGCATCATTCTTTACCAGAAAAAAATTAAACCCCTGTGTATATTTGAGAAGAACCCAGAGTTCTCACTAGAGGCACAAATGACCAGGTTCAAATTATCCTACTTTGGACACAATGTGCAAAGACCTAGCTCTCTGGAGAAGGCTCTAATGCTGGTAAAAGTGGAAGGCAAGAGAAGGAGAGGACAACCAGCAATGGACTGAGTTACAGTGGAGATCAGTGCACCAAAGACTTGAAAGAGCAGGTTTGGGACAGATCATAATGGAGAAAATCTATCTATGTGGTTGCTAACAGTCAATACCAATTTGATGGCACATAATCAATCAACCAATCAATCAATAATCAATCAATCAATCAATCAATCAATAATTGTGACAATGCAGTAAATAAGAAATCAGTATATATTAAGGGTATTTTACTTTTACATTAGGATTACATCAGTTTCAAATAAAGCACAAGAGGAATAATACAGAGAATAGTCATGTGTGCAGACAGAAAAAAAGCAAACTCTGTACAATACAAAAGCAACTGCAGATATTGGAGGGGTTTTGAGGAGGGACTATTTTTTAAAAAAAATAATATGCCAAGAAATTAAACATAACAGAATATGGACACATATGGTGCTGCCGTGGACTGGATTTTCACTGGCCCCTGCATCACTAGCAGTTGCAGGCACATCTCTGGACCCGAGCATACATATAGCACTAGAAGTCCCTCATTATTATATGTCACTAATGATGGGCACCCATGTTTAATTTATGTTTAATTCTATCCCAAATGATGTATGAAGGTCATTTAAAATTATCTTTGAACTTGTTTGCAGCTCTGCTTCTGCTAGGGCATGTCCTTCGTTAATTTAAACTTTTACATACATCCATTTATTGTAAACAATTCAGCTGCAGAATCTCCCAGGGCACAGTACTTTTAGCACCAGCTTCGAAATGTTATCACCAGAGCCAGTTATTCCCAAGAGATGTGCGTCCTCAGTTTGGTGACAATACAGTAAGTCCAGGACCCTGCAACCTTGTCGCCTTGTCACAAACTTTAAACAGAAGGAAATAATATGTGTAGAGCTACAGTTCAGCTATAATGCAAAAAGTTAACACCCTTCATAACTTTAGAATTGTGTTTAAAAATATTGCAGCTATATTAAATGAACTTAGCTTGACTCTGACTTTGGTACAAACACATTTGGAAAATCAATGGGGATTTTACAACTTTTTCATAAACAAATCTAAAAGCAGCTTTGCTCTCTACCACTGCATGGATAAAAGAAAATCTAATCCATTATACCTTCTGAAATGTAGGCTAGATATTCCAACAATTTGTGCTCAACAAATTTGTGCTACTTTTATGGAGTAGTCAAACACAAATTCTCTGCCTCTTTTAGGGGCTGGATTGGTTACTTACTTTGAAAAATTCATGAAATGGTCAGGACTCACACCTCTTTCTTTCTATTCACACCAAGAATGTCTATGTCAGGGCTTTCCAAAGTGCCGCCGCTGGCGACACACCAGCGGCAGGGGCGGCGGCAGTACGGCGGCGGCGCGGGGGGGCGTGCGCGCATGGTGGCAGCGCGGGGGGGCGTGCGGCGGTGCAGGGGGCATGCGGCGGCACGCGTGTGTATGGCAGCGGCAGCCTCCGCTAAAACGCGGAAGCACTGATCCTGCGCCGCTGCTGCTGCCGCCGTGCATGCGCGCGCCGCTGCTTCCGGGTGGTGTGGCGACACACCACGCTGTGTGTGGCGACACACTTTTGTGTCGCGACACACAGTTTGGAAAGCTCTGGTCTATGTGCTCACAGTGTTGCATGGTTACATGGTTGTTGGTAGAAGTGCTGCATGACAGAACTAGCCTCTGAGAAAAGTCCTGCACAACTGTTAACATGGAGTTGCAGGCCTTTTTGCTGTGGGGGGGAAAAAAACACTGAGACCCAATCACCTCATATATTTTCAAAAGTGAACTATAGGGGTTTTCTCCCCCAAGGAAGAAAATTTAATAAATCTAAACTAGTCTTATTAAATTAAATTCTAACCAGATTTAATTCCTTCTAGCATTTGCCCATGATTAATCTTCTGGAAGTGAAAAATCCAACCCACTGAAATTCTTTTGCATTCTTATTGCTAGCCACCCTGTGCATGGTTAGCAAGGAGTAAGCCCTACTGAACATGGTAAGACATATGAGGCTGGGGCAGAGAACTACACCCACCCTACATCTCACTGAATTACATCCCAGGCATTCCTTAATATTGGCCATACTATCTGGGCCTTATGGCAGGTAACAATATCTGACCATGCTTTATGTGAAGAGGTACAGCTTAAATCCTTGCCATCCCCAGTTAAAGGATGAGGGGATAGGGAAAGATATTTCTTTGACATCCTGCTGGGTTATTTAAACTGACTTGGTAGAAGATAGGGACCTCTGTGTTCCAAAAGCAAACCTCCACTGATCTGCTTTGTGTAAAAATTAACCGGGGCTGACCATCACTTTCATCAGTGTCAGTCTTGATTACATATTTACCAAGCTATGTGATATGGTTGCTTCCAGATCTGATTGTTTCTCAGGCATCAGCTGTTGGATTGTGTTTGAAATATTTTTGGAACTCAGTGCTGAGGAAGCATCTGCACCTGCATGTGCACATGTATATGAGCTAGAAATATGACAGAACCCACAAAAGGTATTTCCTGCAAAAAAAATAAAGAATCAGAGCAAAAGGAAGGCCATATTTCACAATTGACAATTGGATTTGGTGGAAGAATTGTTATACAGATTTCTGTTTGAGTATTAGGAGCTGAGAACTATTAAAATGGTTGTGAATAACATCACACTTGAGGAAAGGTTGAAAAGGGAATAGCTTTAAGCTTCAAAAAGACAAAGGAGAAGGCTATTGGAAAGAGACAGCTATGTTTTTGGTTAAAAGCATTCAAGAAATATAAATAGCCTCAAGATGACTGAATGACTGAATGAGGTTAAAAAGCAACAGCAGTAGACTGAAGATACATAAATCATGGAATATTTAAAGTTTCTGAGACTTCATCACTTCAAATATGGCAGTGTTTTGTTGCAAGGCAGAAATCCCCTCAAAGTTAATGAGGAAGTTATCTCTGCACCAGAGAGATGATGCAGAAATAGAAAATAATACTCTTATATTACTATTTCACAGCCACTCCTTGTTCTACCACATCTTGGTCATATTTGAAGCATTCATTCATTCATTTGATTTATATCACCGCTCCATCTCCCCCAAGGGGGACTCTTGGTAGCTTTGGTAGACTTCAAGTAGTTCTGAAACTCTGAGAGAACTCAGAAAGACCCCAGCTGAAAATGCTGGAAAGCCAATGCCAGTCAGATGATTAGATGGGTCAAACAATCCTAATGGATAAGTTTAGTTCAAGTGGCCATATATTTCAATTCAGATAAAAGGGCATGGATTAGATCTTTTACACACAATTTGAGTTTGAGTATCATATGCATCAAAGCTGCCAATGCAAGGTGTTTTTATATGACAATTGCATTTCTATGATATTTATTTTTCCAATTGAAGTTGGTACCCAAAGTAATACATAGGCGGTTCTTTTGAGTAAGAGGGTAGTTGATTATATCAATCTTTTAACCTAACAACAGGAATTACAGTACCTCCTTACAACAATGTAGCATTGAAGGAGTTCAAGTTGCAAAATGATAATCCATGTATTTTAAGTCATTATATCCAAACAGAGAATCATAAATGATATTTCAAATTCAGTCATATCCAGTGAACAAACCAAAGTAAGTTTAGCATAACAACCTTACACATTATATCTTGCTTTGCTGGTGCTGCTCTTTAAAAAAAATCAGAAGACTGAGAAATCCTATCAGTTTATATTTCTCCTTTTCTTTCTCTTTAAACAATCTAGGTTAGATTAAGCCATACTTACAGCAGAGGTACTGAAATCAGTGAGACTGAAGTTAACTTACCAAGATGAACATAAGCTTCATTTCATTTCAAAGGTATTATACTATAGATTTTGATTAAACTTCATTTCTCATTTTTCAAACTTGGGTTTGTTCTATCCCATTTCCTCATCAATTTACAATTTGAAAAAGTCAGCATGAAAATGTGTACATATATTATTTATATTGTTTCTAATACATGCATTTCATGGCATTTTCCCCAAAATCAAATCATCAAGGAGAACCACTCCAGCAAACCAAGAAATCAACCAAAGACTGACGATTCTCTTGACTGCTCACAAACATGGGCTAGCAATGTGAGCAGATGATGGACTTGGAAAAGCATCTATGTTTGTCAAGTTTGAGGGATGGAAAAGTAGATGACAATGGTAAAGTAGACCATGAGACTTTGTCCATGCATTTTTCTAATAAAGATACGTTTATAGCTATTTTTTGTTTCAAAAATATGTATCTCACTATCCTGAAAAACGTAATTAGCAAATGATAATGGCATTTTTCAGGAAACGCAAAGAAGGAAATGCAAACAAAAAAAGTCTTGCTCCCATGCCTAGCCCATTGCATGTATTTCTCAAAAATAAATAAATTTATTTATTTATTTATTTATCATCATATTTATATCCTGCCCACCTCCCCCACAAGGAGGGACCCTGGGCGGTTCACAGCACAAATTTAAAATCAGAAAAAACCTAAATAATACAAAAGTTCAATAAAATATCTAATACAATTTAATCCAAATAATGGTAGTTCTTACTATCCCATAGGTCGGAAAGGTTGGTCAAAATAGATCTAAGCGACCAGCCAACCCCAAAACTGGCTATTCCCCTCCCCTCCCCAAGCATGATGCAAAACCAGGTCTTTAGATTTTTTCTAAAGTCCAGGAGAGAGGGGGCTGATCTTATTTCAGGGGGAAGAATATTCCAAAGGGCATGGGCTACTGCAGAGAAGGCATGCCTCCTGGACCCGATCAGATGGAACTCTCTTCCAGACGGGGCTCGTAGCATGCCCTCTCTGCAGGACCAGGTGGGATGGGTTGATGTGATAGGGATGAGACGGTCCCTCAGGTAACCTGGACCCATGCCATGTAGCGTTTAAAGGTGATAACCAACACCTTGAATTGAATCCGGAAACAAACTGGAACCCAATGCAGCTCGCGGAGCAAAGATGTTATATGTGCTGATCTTGAAGCACCTAAAATTGCCCGCACGGCTGCATTCTGAACCAGCTGAAGCTTCCAGACATTCTTCAAGGGTAGCCCCATGTAGAGAGTGTTACAGTAGTCTATATGGGAGCTGACCAGGGCTTGAGTGACTGTTCGAAGGGCCCCTCGCTCCAGGAAAGGGCATAACGGGGGCACGACAGGAAGCTGTGCAAAGGCCCTTCTGGCCATGACTGCCACCTGCTCTTCGAGCAGGAGTCGTGAGTCCAAGAGGACCCCCAAGTTACGCACCGGCTCTGTCTGGGGTAATGCCACCCCATCCAGAACTAAAGATGATAAAGTCCTAGACACCGAAGGGCCATTAACCCACAGCCACTCCATCTTACCAGGGTTCAGCTGAAGCCTGTTGTTCCCCATCCAGACCCCCACAGCCCCCAGGCACTAGGACAGGGCAGTCACAGCATCACTTACTTCCCCCGGGATGGAGATGTACTTATATGCGTATCATCAGCATATTGATGATACCTCATCCTGTGGAGATGGATGATCTCACCCAGTGGTTTCATGTAGATGTTAAATAGGAGAGGAGAGAGCCCTGAGCCCTGCGGTACCCCACAAAGGAGGGGCCGAGGATACGATCTCTCCTCCCCAATTAACACTGACTGGGACCGGCCCTGGAGGAAGGAGGTGAACCAGCACAAAACCACGCTGCCCACCCCCAACTCCCTGAGTTGTCCCAAAAGGATACCATGGTTGATGGTATCAAAAGCCGCTGAGAGGTCAAGGAGAGCCAGGATGGATGCACTGCCCCCATCCCGCTCCCTCCAGAGATCGTCCATAAGTGCAACCAATGCTGTTTCTGTCCCATATCCCGGCCTGAAACCTGACTGAAAAGGGTCTAGATAATCCGTTTCATCAAGAATCCTGTGGAGCTGCAATGCCACCACTTTCTCAACCACCTTCCCCATCAAGGGGAGGTGGGAGACTGGACAAAAATTGTCCAGTACAACAGGGTCCAGTGATGGTTTCTTGAGGAGGGGGCACAGCAGTGCCTCCTTGTAGGCTGCCAGAAACGCTCCCTCCTGCAAGGATGCATTTACCATTGACTGGACCCAGCCACACGTCACCTCCCAAGCTGATTGAACCAGCCAGGAGGGACATGGATCTAGTTCGCATGTGGTGGCATTTACAGTGCGGAGGATCCTCTCCACTTCCTCGGGCCCAACAGCATCAAACTGTTCCCAGATAACTGGGTAAGGATGTTCCTCAGGCATCTCCCCAGACCATTTTTCATTCTTAGAGTCTAACTTAGAGCGAATCCGAGCGATTTTATCCTGCAGATGCCTAGAAAACTCCTCACGGCCCTGCAGATGATTTTCTGAATCCCCTTTCCCCAAGAGGGATCGGGTTATCTTAAACAGGGCCACTGGGCGGCACTCTGCAGATGCAATAAGAGCGGAGAAATATTGGCATTTCTCACTCTTACCACCACAAGGTAGGCCTTAACCGTGGCTCTAGCTTGTGTTTGGTCAGGTTCAGTCTTTGTCTTTCTCCAGCGGCGCTCTAGGCATCTCTTAATCCTCTTCAGGACCCTCAACTCCTCCGTGAACCACAGGGAGTGTCAGGTTCAATAGGATAAGAGAGTTATTTTTTTTAATTATCAGTTTTAATTATCAATTATCAGTTGTCCATGATACCAGTTTGGTCTAGTGGTTAAGGCTCCAGGCAAGAAACCAGGAGACCGTGAGTTCTAGTCCCGCCTTAGGCATGAAAGCCGGCTGGGTGACTTTGGGCCAGTCACTCTCTCTCAGCCCAACTCACCTCACAGGGTTGTTGCTGTTGTGGGGGAAATAGGAGGAGGAAGGAGTATTAGGTATGTTTCCCACCTTGAGTTATTTGTAAAAATAATAAAGGCGGGATAAAAAAAAACATGCATGATATGCATCCCAGTGGAATGTATGACTTGACAGGGATAATATCTTTCTTTGTTTATAGTGTGTCTAATTAGAAAGGTTGCCAAATAAATCAGATATGCTTTTAACAGGGATCAGGAATTCAGCATGGGTGTTTTGAAACCAATGTGTTTGAAGCCATAAAATGGAATTCTGACAAGAAGAAAGGTGTTGGAGTGTGTGTTTTCTTGCACACGCAGAGTATCAGAAAGTGATTAGCTTCAGAGACCAATAAATGACACCAGTCATTGTAGTAACTTAGTCACAGTTATATTAGTTACTCATTCAAACAGATACTATTTACAGTTCTCTTCCAGATCCCTGGAAGTATTGCAATTCTTTCATCACTCACCAGAAAAGATAAGTAGCAAAAGCAAGCAGGAGTAGAAGCAAGCAGTAAGCAGAGAGAAGTGGGCAGGGCAGGGCAGGCAGGTTCTTTTATACTCAACCTGGATCATGTGCTGCCTGACCTTTAAAAGTTTGCAGGTGCTTACCTAATAAGGCTTGTGACTTACACCTCAGAAAATAATACAGAAACATTCCTCTTATTATGCTAGAGGTGTAAGTTGCAACTCAACTTTTTCAGTTAACTCCTTGTGTTTTACTGCAGCAAGGGGCTTTGTTAGAAAATCAGCAATCATGTCTTTTGAGTCACAATACTTTAACAAAATTTCACCTTTGGCTATTAAATACTTGACATAATAGCATTGTATGTCAATATGCTTAGTTCTGTTCCTACAACCCTCAGACTGAGCCATATGAATACAAGCCTGATTATCTTCAAAAACAGTTACAGGCTGGTGCAATTCCATGCCTATATATTTTAACAATTGTTTAAACCATACAATCACATTACAGATTTGTGCTAGGCTATTAAATTCTGCTTCTGCCATAGAAAGAGCAACAAGTGTCTGTTTCTTAGAATGCCAGGCAATTGTTGAGCCAGCATATTGTATTATAGCTCAAGAAGTTGATTTTTGGTCATTTAGGTCTGCTCCCCAGTCTGAATCAACATATGCCTGTAATTCTCCTGTCCCAGAAGCAGAAAGCCTCAGACAGTAATCTCTTGTGCCTTGCAAATACCCAAACAGTCTTTTCAATGCTGCTTTCCCAGTAGAAGTTGGCTTTTCTACTTTACTTAAAATTGAAACAGCATTAGAAATATCTGGGTGAGAATGACTTGCAATGTACAATAAACTTCCAATTGCAGATCTAAACCCATCTGCATCAGATAACTCAAGTTCTCCCACCTCCTTCTGGAATTCAGGAACCATAGGGGTTAAGACTGATTTACATTCCTGCATGTTAAACTCCTCTAGGAGTCTCTTGATCTTATTACTTTGGCTTACCAGGAAACTACCATCTTTTTCTCTGTATATTTCCAAGCCTAAGTAATTTGTCACTATGCCAAGATTCTTTAACGTAAAATTGTTGTTCATGTACATTTCAAAATCATGTTGCTGTTTGTCTGATGAAGTAGGTAGCAGTAAATCATCAACATACAAACACAAATACATAAAACTGTGTCTTTCTTAACATAAACACATGGATCTGCTTTTCCTTTTTCGAAACCAAAACTTTGCAGTGTTTCATCTAATTTTAGATTCCACCAGCAAGCTGCTTGTTTCAAACCATAAATTGATTTTTGTAGTTCACACACTAAATTTTTACCTTGTTCAAAACCAGGTGGTTGTTGCATGTACAATTTCTGGTCTAGTCCACCATACAAAAATGCAGTTTGAATATCATAATGATAAACTGACATCCCTTTTAGTGCAGCAACTTTCAACAACAATCTGATTGATTCACCCTTTGTAATAGGTGCAAAACTTTTGTCAAAAGCTAATTGTTTTCTTTGAGAATATCTTTTAGGAACTAACCTTGCTTTGTATTTTTGAATTTTCCCACTAGCATCCTTTTTTAGTTTGAAGACCCATCTACAACACAGACAATGTTCATTGGGAGGTAGATTAACTAATTTCCAAGTTTTATTTTCTTTCAAGGAATCTAATTCCTGTTGCATTGCATAATACCAGCATTTTGCAATCTCAGGTGGCATATCATTTATTTTCTGTAAAGACTCTGGTTCAGAGTAAACATGGAAGGTTTAACCATATCCACCTCAAAACGTTGAGGAAGAATTCCTTTATTACTCCTCTGCAATCTGCGAGGTATTACAGGGCTAACAGGGTTAATATTCTGTCTTCCCTCACTTTCCTGAGTAGCATCTGTCTCATCAGACAGATTTTCAGCTTGCTCCTCTTGTTCAATGAACTCATTTGGCAAAGAATCTTGCGAAATTGTATCAGCAAGTTCTTGCCTTTGCCCTGGTTTCAAATCAACTTGTGAACTGGAATTTATTTTTCCCCAGTTTTGTTCTGCAAATGAAGCACTTTTGCTTATAATCAATGTATCACCTAATATGAACCTATAGCTTCTTTGGCTTTGTTCATACCCAACAAAAATTGCTTTCTTTGTTTTGGAACCTCCTTTTTCTCTTTGTTTTTTTGGTATGTGAACCCATGCTGCACTGCCAAAAACTCTGAGATGGTTCACTTTTGGTTTCACACCATAAAACAAATGAAGTGGAGTGTCCACAATCACACAATTAAACAGTCTGTTCTGAACATAACAGGCAGTTGATACTGCTTCACCCCAAAACTTAAAAGGTAATTTTGCATCTTTAAGCAAGCACATCATAGCTTCTTGAAGCATTCTACCTTTCCTTTCAGTAACTCCATTTTGCTGTGGAGTGTAAGGGTTAGAAAGAATTTGTTCTATCCCTTTCTCTGTTAGGAATTTTCTAAAAGCATTAGAAAGAAATTCCCCTCCATGATCACATTATAAGGCAGACACAAGTTTTGGAAATTTTCCATTTGCCCATGTTACAAAACTTTTAAATTTATCAAATGCCTCAACTTTATGTTTCAACAGATAAATGTATATCTTGAAAATTCATCAATTATGGTCATTATGAATTCTGCTTGTCCCAAACTTGGAGCAAAAGTACCAATAATGTCAAAATGAACAATTTCAAGAGGTCTAGTTGTAACTCTGTCTCTGTGCTTACTCACAGGAGCCTTCTGTGTTTTACATTCCTTGCAAACTACACAGTCTAGATATTTATCACAAGGTTTCAACTTCAGGTCAGCACATAACTGTGGCAATTGTGCTATGTATCTGAAGTTTGTATGACCAACTCTCCTGTGCATCAAGTGTATGCACTGATCATGAATTGGATTATTGCCAATTACTGCTTTTGCAGCTTGGCTTTTAACATTCTGTACTATGTACAATGAATCTCTTTGTACACAAGTTTTACACAACTTACCATTCTTACAAATCTCACAACCATCTTTCTTATATGTTATGACATATTCAGCTGCTACTAATTAGGCTACAGATAAAAGATTTGTCTGTAATTTAGGAACAAAAAGAACATTTTTAACAGTTTCTCCCAAACAAGATAGATACATGTCACCTTGACCCATGATTTCTATTGTAGACCCATCAGCCATAGAAACACTTTGTCTATGAGTTTTAGACAGTGAAACAAAAGAACTTTTACAATTTGATGAATGGCAATTAGCACCAGAATCTAACACCCAGAAATCAGACTCATATTTTTCATGAACTTGTACAATATGTGTTGTTTGAAGAGCCTTCTTTTGCATTGCCTCTCTGTTCTTTTTTCCTGTCTTTTGCTCTTTGGGCAATAAATTACAGTTTTTCTGTAAATGTCCAGCTGAGCCACAATTGAAACACTGTCGGCTTGCTAGAGCTGTTGCCTCAGCCTGATTGCCCTTCCCTTCTCTCGCTTTTCCATGCTGTAGCTTATCAGAAGAAATGGGTGGAGACGAGTGCCTTTCCTGTCGTTTCTCCCATTCAGCAAGCAGTCATCCAGAAACTTACGAAGGAGTAAGTTCAGCCTCGGGCATTGCTTCCAGGGTGCAAACTAACGTATCCCACGTTTCATTCAGTGAGGATAAAATAATGTATGCTTTTGTTAGAGGTGTAAACTCCATTCCTCTCTCTTGCAATTCTACAAACAGCTACTTTATAGAATGTAAATGTTCAGGCAGGCTGCCTTCCTCAGACAGATAAGATTTATAAAGATTTCTAGTCAGAGAAACCTTACTTCCAGCTGTTGCTTTTATATGCAAATCTCTCAGTGCCTCCCAGAGTTGTTTTGTAGACTGCAAACCATGCACATTCACTAGCTGACTGTCTTTAACTCCCAAAACAATGGACGCTCTGGCATGTTCATCCAGCCTAAGCCATGCATTGCTGGGATTTGCTGGAGTTGGCTCAGCTATCAGAGCCCATGAATCTTCTCTCTGAAGTAACATTTCCATTTTTAAACTCCATTTTATGTAGTTAGTATCTGACAATAGCTCAAGTGGCATTCCTGAGTACTGATAAGCAGCCATGTCTTGTATCTTTACTAAACACCTTGTAACTTCCTCAGCTAAGCTTTTCTGCAAACAGTTAGCTGCTAGAAACCTCCCAGCAGCTTCAAAGAGAAAAAACACTTCACTTGCCTTGTTTACTTTTCTTCAGATGCAAACAAGCTGCTGCTGAGCTGGTCTCTCTGTGCTTTCTGGGCCCATAACCTGTTGAGTGTGTGTTTTCTTGCACATGCTGAGTGTCAGAAAGCGATTAGCTTCAGAGACCAATAAATTGTAGTAACTTAGTTGCAGTTGTATTAGTTACTTATACAAACAGATACTATTTACAGTTCTCTTCCAGATCCCTGGAAGTATTACAATTCCTTCATCACTCACCAGAAAGATAAGTAGCAGAAGCAAGCAGAGAGAAGTGAGCAGGGCAGGGCAGGGAGGCATTTTCTTTTATACTCAACCTGAATCACGTGCTGCCTGACCTTTAGAAGTTTGCAGGTGCTTACCTAATAAGGCTTGTGACGTATGCCTCAGAGAATAATACACCAACAAAAGGGTGGTGAAAAAAAAAACTATACAAACACAGCTGTCCTGCAATAAAATAATGCTATGCTATATATTCTCTCTGCTATGACTCTTTCCATGACTGAAAGCAGTGCAGAAATAAATATTCATGGCGAATATCAGATCTAATGAATTTCACAGATTTTCTGGGTGTAAACTCAGCTGTAGCATTCATCAAAGACAGTACAGTCTGAATAGCATCTGAAAGTTTAGGAAACATATTTGTTATGCCTCTTCAAAAAAGGCTGAGGCAAGGAAAATATTGCAGCTGCTGATCATTATCCATGTTATCAGTGTCATTAGCTTTGTCTGTGCATGTAAACAAGCTACATAGAAAAGGCACCAATGAAGCATCACCAATTAGTCACTCATTTGCATGGAGGAAACAAAAAACAATTTTCTTATTAACCATGACCATGGGGTGTGTAATGATTCATGACTGAGAATGCATAGCAATCAGGAGGAACCACAAACTATTTCTTTCTTTATGAACTGTAATATTTTTTTAAATTTGCTGTTAAAAGTAAATTACATTACCTTTACACTTTTCTATGGTAGCCATAAACAGAAAGCAATGGATGCTGTTTTCATCCATGTTGGCCACTTCTGAAGCTTGGCAAGCTACTTTGCAAGCTGTTCCTCAACCCTCTGAACATTGTGAAGGGGTGCTGTGCAAGAGACTGAAAAGTAAATTGGAATCAGAAAAAAATTACCTTCTTTGATATGAGTCAAGGAGACAAGTTTCTGCTAGAGAAAAAGAACTTTTGTCAGTGCAAGGAACACAGCCAAATATAGACCTCTGTATCTGTTAGAAAATACCTAGTGGTATGTTCTTTTTTAAAATTAATTGCTATAGTGTAAAAGGAAGATCGCAAGTTCGGAGGTTCGAATCCCTAGCCCCGCGTGAGGGAGTGAGCTCCCGCACTACCTCCAGCTCTTGCCAACCTAGCAATTCGAAAGCATGCAAATGCAAGTAGATGAATAGGTACCACTTTGGTGGGTAGGTAACAGCGTTCTGCATGTGTCATGTGGCCACATGACCGTGGAAGCATCTTCGGACAACGCTGGCTCTTCGGCTAACAAACAGAGATGAGCACTGGCCCCTAGAGTTGGACACGACTGCACAAATGTGCAGGGGAAACCTTTACCTTTACCTTAAAATGTTGATAAACCAATGCAAAGACACAGATGTAGATGTAAAGGATTTATTTATTTATTTGCTTGCTTGCTCTGCTGCCATACTTCCTCAGGACCTGTTTTGATGTACAATTAAAATCAAGTGTGGAAAGAAATTAAAGTTGTTAAGGACGAATATGAAAAGAGACAGCCAAAGACCAAGAATAGAAGAAAGCAAACTGGATATCAGAACAAATGGTGGAAATTGCCAAGATGAGAAGAGAAGCAAAGCCAAGAAAGACAAAGATCTCAGGACATCTGTCAAGACCTTGAATATGGAAACACACAGAGACAAAAAAATTAAAAAACAAGGAAAGATAATTAATTCAAAGAAGATGAAAGATGGAAGGAGTATACTGAAATTCTGCATAGTAAAGATATCAACACCCATGGTATCTTAGGAGATATTCCGTATTTAGAACAACCTCTAGTACTAGAAGGGGGCATGGTGGCTCAGCAGGTAAGATACCAGGATTGTAGATCAGAAGATCACAAGTTCGGAGGTTCGAATCCCTAGCCCTGAGTGCGGAATGAGCTCCCACACTAGCTCCAGCTCTTGCCAACCTAGCAATTCGAAAGCATGCAAATGCAAGTAGATTAATAGGTACCACTTCGGTGGGTATTCCGCATTCCGCGCGCATCATGTGGCCACATGACCATGGAAGCATCTTCGGACAACGCTGGCTCTTCGGCTAACAAATGGAGATGAGCACCAGCCCCTAGAGTCAGACATGACTGCACAAATGTGCAGGGGGAACCTTTACCTTTTTTACTAGTACTAGAAGATGAAGTTAGATCAGCACTCTGGTCATTACCAAGTCAGAAAGCTACAGGTATTGATGGAACATCTACAGAAATATGGCAAGCAACAGAAGAACTTATAACTTTTCTCACCAAACTATAGCAGCAAATCTGGAGAATGGTACTGTGGCCAACAGATTGGACGAGTTCAGTCTACATGCATATACCAAAGAAAAGAGACTTAATAGAGTGTGCAAACTATCACACAATATACTTAATTTCATATGCTAGCAACATAATGCAGAATAATGCAGAATCCAATGCAGATTGGAGCCAAACATGGAAAGGGAGGTGCCAATTGTTCAAACTGGGTTTAGAAAAGGCCAAGGAATGGCTTCCGGTGGGAACATGGCAGTCTGAACAGCTGTGCTCACAGGCTCTGGAAGCAGAACTGACAACGCAGCAATTTTTGGGGCTCAGACCTGTCTTTCCTGAAGCCCTGGAGCATTTTTCCGGAGAAGGAAAACACTCGGAATTACCCCATCTGTCCTTGGGAAGGCTGCTTGTAGCCAGAAAATCGCAAACAGCATCTGTGACTGACTGGTAAGAGCAGCCAGGAGGCTGGGGCATCATCATTTCCAAGCTGCACTGTAGCCTTAAAGGGACATTAAGACCGGCCACCCCATTTCTAAATCACCCAATTTATTTTTATTTTAAGCATGTATACCCTAAGAGAGGCTTTCTACACCAAGGAGAAACACGTTCTCTTGGTGCTTATCATTATTTTTGTGATTAATTTTTTTTTAAAAAAAGTCTTTTTTAAGTTTTGGACTTTGCTTTCCATCCAAATATTAAGGAAGGTTGAGACTACATAATTGTCTCCCTGCTATTATTTTTCTACTAAATTTGAAGATTTCTGCATTTTCCTACATGTTGAATCTGCTGTTTTGAACTTTCAGCTTTCTGTTGCTACTTTCACTGCCTGGGGAAACTGCCTGTTATCATATTTTCACTTGTGTAAACACGTTTCGGAATTTTCCTATTATCTCCCACTGTTGCTGATTAAGTACCTAGGGGACGCCATAATTTATTGCATGAGACATGGAGAATTTCAAGCAGACTCTTCGAATTTTAATCGAGGCCTTAAACAGATTCCTTTGGATTCATGTCAAGTTCTTATGCAAGGCATTCAGGACATTGTGGAGAATATGAGGTCTAAAGTGTGTCATCTGGTTGGGGATGTTGTGGAAGAAATTGAACAGCTTAACGATGATAGAAATGTTTCTTTTAATAGCGAGATTGGGGCTTCTGTTGAAATGCTAGATGAAGATTGGATTGCTGATTTGAAGAAATTAAAGGGACAGATCGAGTTGCAACCCATAAGGGAAATTGATTTTCTGATGGAATGTTATGGAAAAGAAGGGGTTATTATGTATGGGAGGCTTTCTGTTGAGAAGTTGGAGTTTTTAAGGGGGGCAGTTGGGCTGTTTGATTTCTTTATGAAAAAAGCTCTGTGTGCATTGTGGGGATATGTAAATGCTCTGGTTTATTTTGAAGTGGGGTAAGGGTTTAAGAATATTTGTTTGGATTGATTCTAGGGCTTGTTTGACTTCACTCATCTTTAATAATTTGGATTAAGATTAATGTATAATAATAAATGCTTGGTTTTAGGCTTAATTTGATTAAGATTATTATAACTGTTCTACTATTAATTATAATGGCAGACAATTTATATGCTATTTAGTTTGATTTTTATTATAGTAGACAGAAATGTATAGAAGTAGGAAGGAAATAATTAAATAAATGTTATCTTGGGGGGAAGTTGATTAGGATGGATGGATGGATATATACATATACATATACATATACATATACATATACATATACATATACATATACATATACATATACATATACATATACAATCTTCTTTTTCTTTTAATATAAGGGGATGGAGCAACTGTAAAAAAAGGGTAAAGGTTCCCCCAGCACATTTGTGCAGTCGTGTCCGACTCTAGGGGCCGGTGTTAGCCAAAGAGCCAGAGTTGTCCGAAGACGCTTCCACGGTCATGTGGCCGCATGACGAGTGCAGAACGCTGTTACCTACCCACCGAAGTGGTACCTATTAATCTACTTGCATTTGCATGCTTTCGAATTGCTAGGTTGGCAACAGCAGGAGCTAGTGCGGGAGCTCACTCCGCACGCAGGGCTAGGGATTCGAACCTCTGAACTTGCGATCTTCCGATCAACAAGCCTGGCGTCTTACCCGCTGAGCCACCATGCCCCAATATAATATATATTATATATATATATATATATATATATATATATATATATATATATATACACACACACACACACACACACACACACACACACACACACACTTAGTGATTTTTATAATATACCAATGGAATGATTTATAGAAATAATGTGATTTTGGTTTAATATTGAGTAAGGAATTGATTATGAAAAACTTCTTGTATATTCTTGCTGTTAAAAGTCAGAAGTTACCTCTTCTTGTAAATGTAAAAAAATTTATCTTGTGTTTTTGCACTTTTTTATTTTTCTCTTTTTTCTTTTTGTAGTTATTTCCTTTTTTGTAGTTTTTACCTTTGTCTTAAATCTAATAAAATTCTTATTAAGAAAGAAAAGGCCGAGAAACAAGAGACATTACGGCTGATGCATGCTGGGAAATTGAGAAAGCCAAAGAATGCCAAAAATAAGCCAAGAATACCAAAAAGAAGGCCTTTGATTGTGTTGACTGTCCTTAGGAAAATCTAGTTTTGGAGAATCCAAGAATATATCATTACGGTCAGACAAAATCTATAATCAGGACACAGTTTGGGCAGACCATGGTGAAATAGGTGAGCAAAAGAGTGATACATGGCTGTATAGGAAGAATATGAGTGTGGTTTTAAAATTGGAGGAATAACTTGTACTATGTTGATGACAGGTCTGATAGCTGAAAATGCAAATGACCTGCAAGCTCTAATCAAGGAGCACAGTGAAGAAATAAGACTGTGATTAAATATAAATATGACTATACTAATGACAACATGCAGAGCAGCCAGTCCTAGGATTGATAATGAAGATACTGAAGTTGTGAATGGCTTCTTCTTTTTAGGGTTAGGATTATCAACAGTAAAAGAACCAGCAGTCAAGGAATTACCACAGACTAGCACTTGATAAGGTAGCAATTAAGGCCTTGGAAAAGATATTCAGATGCCATGATCTGTCTATACAGTACCTACAAAGTTCAGAATTGTGCAGGCAATGGCATTCCCTATGACACTCTGTGGAAGTAAAAGTTGGACTTCAAACAAGCAGGATAGAAAGAGAATTGACACTTCTGGACTTTGATTTTGGAGAAGACTCTTGAGAATACCATTGAAAGCCAAGGGGGGGGGGGGAAAGGATCATAGAACAATCAATCCAGAGGCTCAAATTATCATATTTTGGACACATTATGCAAATATGCAGCTTCATTGAGAAGCCCATATTGCTGGGGAAAGTGGAAAAAAGAAGACAAGGATGGCCAGCAACAAGGTAGATGAACTCAATGACAGCAGCAATGGATGCAGTGTTTGGGAGATCTGAAAGGCCAGGTTGGGGACAGATCATCCTGGAGATGGTCTACCTATGTAGTCACTAAGGGTTGTCACTGTTTTGATGGCACATAATCAATCAATCGAGGTTAATATCTTCAGTGTGTTATTAGCTCTCCAGAGTCAGACAGATCTTTCCTAGCCTTACCTATAGATGCCTGGAATTGAATCTGGGAACTTTGGGACTCTACTTGAGAATAATATGCTTCTTTCCATTGAGAAATGTATGGATGGTGAAGCCCTGTATTTCTAGCAGCTTTTCAAACAGCTGAGTGAACAAGTCTCATTACTAAAACATAAACAATAATGGTAACTCTAATGCACATACACAGACACACACTCACATAAGATTATCCTCCAAAATTGTTTAAATAACTTTTATAAACCTTATAAGTTGATACTCGTATTTTATCTAGTCTTCCTATTAAGGCATCTTTTTGAGATCAAGAATGTGTTTGTTCTGAAATATATCTGGAGTACTGTATCGATTCATATATAGCATGTTTAAACTGAAAGACTGAGTGGCTGCATTTGCAGAAATGCAAAGCGTGATTATTGCTAACCTTGGTAAGGTTTTTTGTGGCTTAAAATATAATGCAAATTCAGCTGCCTGGTTAGTTTATGGCTCCAAGTATTATGCAAATCCATAAAGTGGGTTAATTCTGTAACCAGATTAAATGTGTTGTATAATAGAATCATTGTATAATCATGATTTTCTTTTAGATTCGGTTTTTTTTATCCCTCCTTTATTATTTTTACAAATAACTCAAGGTGGGGAACATACCTAATACTCCTTCCTCCTCCTATTTTCCCCACAACAACAACACTGTGAGGTGAGTTGGGCTGAGAGAGAGTGACTGGCCCAAGCTCACCCAGCCGGCTTTCATGCCTAAGGCGGGACTAGAACTCATGGTCTCCTGGTTTCTAGCTAGACCAAACTGGCTCTCATTATTATTATTATTATTATTATTATTATTATTATTATTTATTACATTTCTATGACTGCCCATCTCCCCCTCAAGGAGGGACTCTGGGCGGTTTATAACCACAACAAAACATCATTAAAATACAATAACTATAACAATAAAGATACAAATACAATAAAATCCAAGTGGCAGGTGGTTCTTACAGTGAAGATAAAAATATTTAAAAATATTTGAGGCAGCTCTAAGAGATCAACCATACCCAAGCATGACCACTTTCCTTCTTTCCCCAGGAGAGATCACAGAGCCAAGTTTTTAACTTTTTCCTGAAGTCCAGGAGTGAGGGGACCTGTTTTATCTCCGGGGGGAGAATGTTCCACAGGGCAGGTGCCGCTGCAGAGAAGGCTTGCTTCCGAGGCCCCGCTAGCTGGAATTCTTTCACAGAGGGGGTCTGCAGCATGCCCCCTCTGCAAGATTGGGTGGGATGGGACGATGTAATGGGGATGAGGCGGTCCTTCAGATAACCTGGTCCCATGCCATGTAGGGCTTTAAAGGTAATAACCAACACCTTGAATGGGACCAGGAAGCAAACTGGCACCCAATGCAGCTCACGGAGCAGAGGTGTTATATGTGTCGATCTTGGTGCACCTAAAACTGCCCGTGCGGCCGCATTCTGTACCAGCTGTAGCTTCCGGATATTCTTCAAGGGTAGCCCCATGTAGAGTGCGTTACAGGAATCTATATGGGAGACAACCAGAGCACGAGTGACCGTTCGAACGGCCTCTCGGTCTAGGAAAGGGTGTAACTGGCGCACCACACGAAGTTGAGCAAAGGCCCTCCTGGCCACGACTGCCACCTGCTCTTCGAGCAGGAGTGGTGAGTCCAAGAGGACCCCTAAGTTACGCACCGGGTCTGTCTGGGGAAGGGCAACCCCATCCAGAACTAAAGATGACAAATTCCCAGAAACCGAGGGGCCATTAATCCACAGCCACTCCGTCTTACCAGGGTTCAGTTGAAGCCTGTTTTTCTCCATCCAGGCCCCTACAGCCCCCAGGCACTTGGAGAGGGTGGTCACTGCATCACTTACTTCACCCAGGATGGAGATGTATAACTGGGTATCATCTGCATATTGATGATACCTCAGCCCGTGGTGACGGATGATCTCGCCCAGCGGTTTCATGTAGATGTTAAAAAGGAGTGGAGGGAGTACTGAGCCAAGCGGCACCCCACAAAGAAGGGCTTGTGGGCTGGATCTCTCCCTCAACACCAATTGGGACTGGCCCAGGAGGAAGGAGGTGAACCAGCGCAGAACCACGCCGCCCACCCCTAACTCCATGAGCCGTCCCAGAAGGATACCATGGTTGACGGTATCGAACGCCGCTGAGAGGTCAAGAAGAGCAAGAATGGATGCACTGCCTCCATCTCGCTCCCACCAAAGATCATCCATAAGCGCAACCAATGCAGTTTCTGTCCCAGCCTGAAACCTGACTGAAAGGGGTCCAGATAATCTGTTTCATCCAGAGTCCTCTGGAGCTGCAACGCCACCACCTTCTCAACCACCTTCCCCAAAAATATATCTTAATATTGATCTTCATTCTTTTTCTTTTCTTTTTTTCTTTGGTTGTTTCATTTGTTAAATATTCATAAATTATCTCTAATAGGAAAGACCCTGGTGGAAATCAGTAGACACATAATGATGCACATTCATTGAAAAAAATCTATCTCACTAAGGTGCTATCAAGAAATGAGTAAAAATGCATTTCTTTAAAAAAGATATTGAAACTAGTTTCAACATAGTACTACATTTGTAGTAGTTTAGTTGCTGTCCAAATTACATCAATGAGATCTTTAATTTAAAGGCAAGTAGAAAATGTTCCTAAGGGCGTGGTGGCTCAGCGGGTAAGACGCCAGGCTTGTCGATTGGAAGATCACAAGTTCGGAGGTTCGAGACCCGAGCGCCACATGATGGAGTGAGCTCCTGCACAAATCCCAGCTATTGCCAACCTAGCAATTTGAAAGCATGCAAATGCAAGTAGATAAATAGGTACCACTTCGGTGGGATGGTAACAGCGTTCCACACACGTCATGCCAGCCGCATGACCACGGAAGCATCTTCAAACAACGCTGGCTCTTCGGCTAACAAACGGAGATGAGCACCGGCCCCTAGAGTCGGACACGACTGCACAAATGTGCGGGGGGAACCTTTACCTTTACCTTAGAAAATGTTCCAATCTTTAAGTCGCATGATGCTTTCTAAAATTTATTTTTATTTATTTATTTTTCAACTTCTATCACCACACCATCTCCCCCAAAGGGGACTCTGGGCGGTTTACAAAATGTACTGTATGTATGAGGTTCATAGGTCCAAATGGCATTTCTATATGCATAGCTGAGCATTACACAGAAAATGCCAAAGAGAGAGGGGCACGCTATTTTCAGCTATGCACTGTAAGTAAGTATGCATGCATCCTAAGTGCCAAAGTCATCCATAATTTAAATTTGCTTTCAGTTTCCTTGTTACACTTTCTCCTGAAAACATTCAAGAATATTAAAACTTTTATAAACGTTCTCTCATACATTACTAAAGACCAGCATCCTGTCAGTTCAGAGTGATAATTTTAGAATAACCTTAACTGACCACTCTGGAATACCTGTAGCCGTTTCTGTTCTGTGAAATTTCTTGACATGAAAGTAACTATATAAGTTTATGTGTTTTCAAATATATGATTAAAGATATTATATGCATCCCTGATGAATAAATTAACATTTGAAGAAGTTTCATATTTTTAGCTACTCTTGGAGTAATTATACTCTACCCTTAATGGTTTAAGAAGTCTGGGCTTGATCAGCAACTGTTGATGTCAAACTTCTTAACATATGGTGCCTCTTTTCTTAAAATTTCATATGGATACAAGAATAAAAATTTATCTCAACACAAATCATCATCCAAGCCATTGAAGCTTCTTGTCAGGAGTTGTATACATTTAAAGTTCTGTAAGTAAAGCCTTTTCATCAAGGCTTTGAAATAATTATAATTTTCTGCTCATTTAGTCAGGCGCTCAAGTTTCTGGAAGGGAGGGAAAAATATACTGTACACCACCTTTTTTTTGCAAAAATGTTTAAAAATATAGGATGTGATGGATTTTCTGACAAATACTCAAAACAACACAGGTAGAATTTCTTTCCACTTGTTAATTCACTTTAATTTCTATTCACAATCCATTGTAAAACAATTTTCTTGGAAATAATTGATTGGGAAGCAAAAGCTCCAAAATGAAGAATGATGTTCTGAATCTTCTCCTCAGCTAGAAAAAGACCCCCCTGACCACAGCCTCCACCTGCCTATCAAGAATTAGCCATTAATCCAGGAGGACCCCCAAGTTTCAGACCTGTGCAAACAGCAATTCCATCTTCTTGGGTTCACTTCCAGCCTGTTTCATCTCATATAGATCCAAACATCTTCTAAATACCAGTTAAATTATTATACTTTTAATTCAATGACAGCTTGCAAAGGTATTTAAAATCACTTAGATTGTCTTGTTTACTAAACTTGCTCTGTTCATTAATTTGCCTTCTAATAAGCACCAAGAAAATTGTTATAAATAAATAGATACATACATACCCATCATGATATTTATTTCCAGGGCAAATAACTTTATGCAGAGTGCATTAAAGGAATAAGAAGTAGATTGTGGCAGGGTAGAAATGTCTTTAATACTAAAACAAACAAACAAACAAACAATTAAATAACACTGGTGTTATGCTTATAAAATTGATCACTCCCAGCAGCAGCTGGGCCACCCCATTTTGCCTCAACTGCAGTTTCCAAATTGTCTTCAAAGGCAACTCCACATAGTGTGTTTCAGTAGTCTGATCATATCAGTGTTGTAATGGCCTCCTTGTCCAGAAAGGGTCATCTCTGAAGTTGGACGACAAAGATTCCCTTGGCCACAGACTCTATCTCTGCTTGAACAGAAGCTGTCTCCCAAAACACATGAATCTGATCCTTCAGGGGAAGTGCAACTCTATTTAGAGCTAATCTACAAGCCCTGGAAAGGCCATTTCTTTGCCTGTGATCAGCACCTCCATCTATTGAGATTCAATTTTAGGTTCTTTTTTTTTTTGTCCCAATCAGTCTTTCACAGATTCCAGACACCAAAAAAGGACCTTTACTGCATATTGGGTCCAGTCAGGAGTGATGATTGATAGCTGGCATTATCAACATGCTGAAGATATCTCATCCCAGACTGGGATGGGATTGCTTTAAAAAGCATTTAGAACAGGAATCGGAGGAGGGGGGGTTGTCTCCAATATTAATGAATGACAGCTCCCACCAGATCCAGGCAGCATCCCTCATGGTAAGTTCAGTGAAACTGGATATCATATCAACAGCCTGAGAAACGGACTTCCGATGAATCATTATGGCGAATTGACGTTCCTCTAGAATAGAGGAACACATAACGGCTGAACACGATGCCCAATTGCAGGATTTGGGTGGCTGAAATCTCTCTGGAGTAAAGAGAGATCTCAATGTTACCCTCATGTACTCCGTACAGCTGTTTTTTTCAGAGCAGATGGCAGGAACTGCATTTTTGCGGTTGGCTGGCAATCATCTGGGAGTCGCAGGATTCCATCATGCTTATAGCCACTAATGTCACCTATATGGACTTAAGGCTCATCTCTTAATCACTTTGAACTTAATTTTTTGGGGGGGCTGTTTTTTTTTTTTTTAAGATTGAGAATCTTCAGACTGGCAAGCTTTATTGAAATCACCAGGTGAGTCTCCCTCAATCCTTTAAAAAAAATAACTATAACTTTAAAGATTTATACTTTTTGGAATATACAGCAAAAGGATGATTATTGTTGGCTTTAGAAAGTTTTAAACAGATTAAGGGCTAAGATGGACTTGATTTAAGCCTTTGAAGTTGGACATAGAGGGAACCAGATGGCTACCCTAAAATAAATGTTTGATATATGGGTCCAGGAAGTTTTTGAACTATTTAACTCTATAGTAGAATGAGAAGGTGTTATTGAAGAGGAACAAGCCCCATTGAATAAAACTGAAATGGACTTATGGGTGGACTTAAAAATTACAGCCTACAAGAAAGAAATGGAAATAATGGATTTACAAATGAAATTGGATGATGACTTTAAAAATATAAAAGATATACTGTACAAATAATAAATCAGAAGAGCAATGTGAATTATTTTCTTATACTGGATTTACAAAAGGGATTTGCTGGAATTGCCACACTGGAATTACAAAGGGGGCTTGACAAAGATGATGACAAGAATTTTGAGAGAAGAGACAAAGAAGGTAGGAGAAAGCAAATGTTAGAACTTTCTTTGAGGAATTTAAAGATTGTTGGGAGAAAGAAAAAGAATACAGAATTGGTTTATCTGATCAAAGTTAAAATAATGGGTTGCTATTTCTGTTGATATTTAACGGCTTCTTGATTGGGACTGGATAATGATGGTTATTTCTGGTAATGTTTAATTGTTTTTTGACTGGGACTGGACTTTGATTATTTGAAGAGAGGAAATAGGAGGGATCTGTTTTAAATGGAAATGAAGGATTCAGATTGGGTGTAATAGACATAATTTGTAATACTTACGTTGTTATTTCTGATAATGCTTACTGGACTTTTGCTGATTAATATGGAGAGATGAGATTTTAGAGACAGCTTATAGAGAATGGGGTGAGGTATAGAATGAAGAGGTGTTTGGTTGTATTTTAAGAGATAGTGATAAGTCGTTAACGTTGATTATACTTGCTGGGGATGAAGCGGGAGGTTTCTTTTTCTATTTTTCTTTCCCTTTTTTTCTTTTTCTGCACTTTTTATTTTTTAAATGTATTTCTGTATTATGTAGTTGTGTTAGGTTTATCCGTATAATATAATATTTTTTCCAATGAAATTATTGGGGGGAAAAACAGCCCCAGAAATGGCCCAAACTTGGCAATAGTAATGAGCCAGATTAATCATAATAGGAATGATGTGGAAATAAAAGAAAACCAAAATGAGTGGGGTAATGAACAGCTTTCTCACTACTTTCTTCCTCCTTTCGGTATGAGCTATAAATGTTTTGAGCTGCTGAATGGTGGGAGACAGTTTCTCAGAGAAGTGCTCCTCAAATAACAAAGCCAACCAGTGAATCCTCTTGAATAGGAATGTATACAGCAATTCTTCCAGTTTTTTTTTTTTTTTTTTTGCTTTTTTTAGTACCTTCGAGTCAGTGTTGACTCCTGGCAATTGCCTGAACAAGTCTCTGCAGTTTTCTTGGCAAATTTCAGAAGTGGTTTGCCATTGTCTGCTTCCTAGGGCTGAGAGAGAGTGACTGGCCCAAGATCACTCAATTGGCTTTGTGCCTAAGGTGGGACTAGAACTCATGGTCTCCCAGTCTCTAGCCTGATGCCTTAACCACTACACCAAACTGGCTCTCTCTTCCAGTTTACCCTGCCTAATACTCTAACTCAGTGTTTCTCAACCTCAGCAACTTTAAGAAGCGTGGACTTCAACTCCCAGAATTCCCAAGCCAGAATGGGTTATTCAGCTATCCTTCCACACTCCATCATTCTGCTTCCTCTGCAGCTCTGACTATTGGCTTTGAATGATGGGCAAATCACAATTAGCTCACCATGATACAAATATGAATTCCACATTCAAATGAACATAGTTTGCTAATTTGTGATCTTACAACATTTGGAACTTACTCATGGATTTTCAGCAGATTAAACTGAGAGAATCTTGGCTGCACGTTGAATGGCTAAACCAGAAATGAATATCAAACAATGATATCCAATAGAACATTGACATGGGATGGTGGTATTATGACTTCAGATCAAAATGTTAAGATGGGGACAAAGAATGGTAACCAAATTATTCTTCACCTACACACTGCACCACAGTGTGTATACAATAGTAAAGCTTGAACGCTTAGACATGCAGATTGCCTATGTGCAAAACAAGTCCATGAACTCATAATCATTTTCATATACAAAGATAATATAAAATTCCTTATACGGAGATCTGCGCTCTTGACCCATCAGCCAACAAAACTGCAGCACACCTATGACAGATCTTCTACTTAATGATCCCTGGTAATCTTCACACTGCTGCCGATGATCCAGCCCTGTCTTCTTTTTACCTGGGAGGCCCTAGGTTTGGAGAGGATGGGTGATTACTGTGGTAGTAGCTTCATTTTTTAAAAATTCAACATAATGTTTCTTGCTGTAGAGGCAGCTCTGCTTTTCATTTGTACTATGCAAACTACTGCTGACCTGAACCCCAGCCTCATACTTGCTTGCCATAACAGAAGGATTGTGGAATAATTCCAGCCTCACATGTTGGCATAGACATTTGGCTTGATGCATGCAGGGATTTCAAATAATTTTCAGAAATTTGGGTAATCTCTAATCTTTTTTTTTAAAAAAAAAACATCATATACCTATATGTGTAGATTGAAAAATTGGAGGAGATGTGACTGTAAATGGTCTTTCTCTCATATCTTTCCCTGAGGATATCTCTTGCCTCTCCCTGAGGGTATCTGCCCATCCTACTATGTTAGATAGGGTGGGTGCACTCCAGATCTCCTCTCTTAAATGTTGCCATCTGATGGGACCTCGGAGATACACCTTCTTGGTGGCCGCCCCAGCCCTTTGGAACAGCCTCCCACCTGAGATCCGAGGGATCCCTACCCTTTTAGCCTTCTGGAGGGCAATGAAGACCTGGCTCTTCCCCCAGGCATTGGGCTAGGATGGGAGTTGAGCTGGGAGGCTGTTTGGTCTGGTGCCTGGGGAGAAGGGTACTTTTGTTTTTAACTATCCTTTATGGATTGTTGCGAGCTGCCTAGAGTTATTGTATGAGATAGGCGGCCATATAAGTCCTGTAAATAAATAAATAAATAAATAAATCTACACCCCCACAGAACATCTAAAAAGAGCAGCTTACATATAAGTCCTGTAATGATGATTCTTTCTGCATCATGGTTGTACCGCAGATCTGTAAATACCAATTTTGAATGAAATACATTCAAATTTGAATGAAACCGTTTAGGACTATCAGATTATTAGTGCACTTTGCTGGTTTTGCCATTTAATTTTAATTTTAATTTCTTTAGGGGTCTTTTTGGTACTGTCTCCTGTTTTTATGACTAGTGCATAGATGCTGTGTGATCACATGACAAAACTGATATACTGATTTGAGTTTCTTCTAAGTTCTTGTGCTGCTGCTTCTCTCTTCCTTTCTTCCCAAAGAACTGCAAATATTCATTGATAAATATGGGCCTCAGTAAGCATGCATTTTAAAAAATCTTCTATTTTTACTGAGGGAAAAATATTATTAATTTCATACTTAGGCAGCAGGTGTGGTTGCTAATTAACTGGGGTTTTAAGTAAACATGGCATATCTTTCTTGCATCACAATTTTAATCTACATATAAATTTCAAAACTAATTGGTACTCAGTGCAGAAAAAACACTTTAAGGAGACAATACACTCTATGTTAACATTTTTCTAGAAAGCAGTTTGCTACTGGGGATCTTTCTTATTACTCAAGAAAAGCATGGCTTGTTCAAAGATGTGGTTGTAGAGACAGTGCACAGAGGGCAGCAATCTTGTGTTTTCTTCCTCCCCTTTCAAACAATTTCTAAACGTTTCCCTCACTGAAAATAGGAGAAAGCCACAATAAAGATGCTCATGCCAAAGGGGTGAATTGTTTCTTATTTGTGCAAGATGCCTGCGGTCATTTTGATAGGACTTTTCAATTGGAAATTGTCTTTAAACGATTCCTTTCAAAGTTTCTTGGGCTTCATTCATGGCAGACTTCCATCCTTTTCTTCGGCACAACGGTTTGCCTGGGCTTAAGCTGGCAGAAGAGATAAACATTTATTTATTTATTTATTTATTTATTTCTCAGGTGTCTATGCCATTCCAATCCAGATTGGGCTTACAGGAAAAAACAAGATATTAAAACAACAGAAAAAACAAGAGACATCAACAACATTATAATAAAAGTGTCATCCACCAGAGCAGGGCAAAACTAGCATCCCCTTACTGAATCACCACAATTTTACAACCCTGACAAAAGTCAGCAGGGAGGAGAGCATGTTAGCAAGGTGTTTCACAAAAGGGAGGCCTGATTACAGGGTCCCTTTAGATGAAACTCCCTCAGCGATGGGACCCTCAGCAGCCTTCTTTCCCTAATCTCACTGGAGAGGCAGATTCATTTTGGAACATGCAGACTTGAAGATACTCAGGCCATAAACTACATAGGGCTTTAAAAGTAATAACCAGCACTTTGAAATTGCACCTGGAAACTGACTGGTAGACAATGCAGACAATGCAGCTTCTAGAACAGAGGTGTTATATGGGTGGATTTGCATGTACCCAAAACTACACTGATAGCTCCATGCTCTACCAGTTTTAGCTTCTGGGTGGTTTTCAAGGGCAACCCTAGAAAAACTGAGTTGCAATAGTCCAATTGTGAGCGGGTGAGGGCATGAGTGGCTGTACAGCATGCATCTTCATCCCGGAGAGGACACAACTAGCTTACTAAATGTAATTGTATGGAGGCTGTTCTGGCCAGAACTTCCATCTGCTGTTCCAACTGGAGCCATGAGTCCCAGAGGAACTCCAGATTGCAAACGGGTTCCAAATGGGAGAGTACAACCCCATCCAGACTTATAGGTGAACCATTAAAGGTGAACAACATTAAAGGTGAACAACAAGGCTCAGAGAGCACCAAAGACTCCCCAGTTCAACCCTGAGCTACAAATATTCTCTTCGATTGGTACCACATATGGGCGTCAAACGCTCCAGATAGCACGCAAATGGGAGAAATTTGCAGGTAGGCAAACTTCCACCAAAGAACAGCTGTTTTTTCTGCATGAATGCCTACGACAGCATACCCTGCCCGCCAGTGTCAGATACAAACCTCCAATCAACTGCACAGCTGGATGGAAGATTGCACAACAAAGAGGGCGAAAAATGATACGGCTAATGATCATGGACGCCCACCTTAGATTAAACAAATATCAACACACAATAGACAGCCTCAAAGAACAACTAGAACAGACTATGACTCCTGAACATATCAACAGGCTGACTACTACAATCAAGACCACAGCTCTGAGACAAGCAGAAAAAAGGAAAGCTAAACTTCAAACTAAACTACTTAAATTAAACCCCAGAAACAAAGAAGTACAGGAACAGGAATGGGTGGTCAACATGTCCAGCCGCCCATTATCCACTACAGAACACAGTATCTTGCAGAGAGGCCTCAATTATAACACAGAGGATGCAAATAAATTAGAATTCTTTGCAGCTTTCGAAGCAGCAATGAAAACTACAGGACTTACTACAGAAATCCAACAGAATGTAAGACAAATAATCATACCACAAACCAGAAGGACATGGAAACAGAACCAACTGAAAGCAGAAGACAGAGTAGCCCTCAAAAACCTAAAGATGGACCAAAGTATCATCATCCTCCCAGCAGACAAAGGCCGCACCACTGTCATTATGGACAGATCACAATATATACAAAAAGCCAAAGATTTACTGGAGGACAAAGAAACCTACACCCCAGTAAACTCCAATCCGATACAGAAACTTGACAGCCAGGTCAAAAGAATCCTCAACGACCTAACCAAGAAAGGTCAAATCAGTAAAGATGAACAGAGGTGTATGAAAAGCAGTGGACCTATCATCCCACGCTTCTACGGACGCCCCAAAATACACAAGCCTGACATACCACTCTGTCCAATTGTATCATTACCAGGCACCCTCACATACAACATAGCTAAAGAACTTACAAGAAAACTTGGGCATCTCACAGAGGAGAGTGAATACTCTATCAATTCCCCACTACAGTGCCTCCAGAAAATCAAAGACATAAAAATAGATGAAGATGAAATTATGGTGTCATTCGATGTCACTGCACTCTTTACATCCATAGACCAAGCACTAGTGATTGAATCCATGGCAGCAGCTCTACGTAACACACCCGACCTAACAAGATACACCAAGATCAAAATACCCAGAATCATGGACCTCATCAACCTCTGCCTCACCACCTACTTTCAGTTTGATGGACAAATATTCCAACAAATCAAAGGAACACCTATGGGATCACCACTCTCAGGACTCATAGCAGAGATAGTAATGCAACGTCTAGAAAGGATAGCACTCCCACACATACAACCCAAAGTATGGATCCGGTATGTAGATGACACCTTCGTCATAATAAAAAAGGATCAACTGGAGGAAACACATGAAGCCATCAACAACATCTTCAAAGGAATAAAATTCACAAGGGAAGAAGAAAACAACAACACACTACCCTTCTTGGACATCCTCATCAGTAGAGGAAATGATGGCATTCTGGAAACACAAGTCTACCGGAAATCTACCCACACTAACCAAGTGCTCCACTATCAAAGCAATAACCCAACCTCACACAAGAGGAGCTGTGTAAGAACACTATTCAGACGAGCACAAACACACTGCAGCAACCCTGAACACCAGAAAAAGGAAACGGACCACTTATATAGCATCTTCCAGCAAAATGGATATCCACACAACTTTATCAAAAAGTGCCTGACCACTCAACCCACCACAGCAAAACCAACAGAAGCTATGAAAAGGATTACACTGCCATACATCAGAAACATCTCAGAAACTACTAATAGACTGTTACATCCATACGGCATCACTGTAGCACACAAACCAACCAAAACCCTTCAGAACATTGTAAGTAAACCAAAAGACCCAGTAGCCCAAGAAGAAAAAACAGGAGTTATCTACAACATACAGTGTAAGGACTGTAACAGCCACTATGTAGGACAGACTGGCAGAAGACTAGCAGAACGCATCCATGAACACCAACTAGCAGTCAGAAGACATGATGAAAACTCCTTAATCTCACAACACATGGACAGACTTAACCATACTTTCAACTGGGAAACTGTGAGCATATTAGACCAGGCCAAATCCAAAAATGCTAGAGAATTCCTAGAAGCTTGGCACTCAGACAAAGCAGCCATCAACAGACACATAGAGGTTAACAACATTTACATACCATTCATAAGAGACAATAGAATAGCCAGAAGACCAGAACACCCCTGGGCCAGCAATCAACAACAAGATATGCATAGATTAACAGCAAGATTAGCAGCAGAGGAGCAATCTAACAACACAATAGACCTTAATCAAGGAACTATTAACTCAGTCAATCACCCAAACAGCACACAACAGCCCAATCAAGGAACTACCAAGGAGAGTACAAGACCCCCACCAACACAGGCAGGACAAGCCAGGGTATATAAACAGAGAGCAAGTCCCACTCCCTTTTCGCACTGAAGATGTTGCCTAGCCTGGCAATGAAACGTCTGCATGAAAACAACAAGGCTCAGAGAGCACCAAAGACTCCCCAGTTCAACCCTGAGCTACAAATATTCTCTTCGAAAGGTGAACCATGTCTGGATTCAGAAGGCCTTCAAATTGACAGGCACTTCATCTTGCTAGGCTTCAGCCTGAGTCTTTTGCTCCCCATCCAGATCCTAACTGCCTCCTGACACTGGGCCAGGACCTCCACCGCAATACCTGTCAGGCTAGGAGCTGAGATGTATTGCTGGTTATCATCAACATATGATGATACCTCAGCCCATGCCTACAAATGACCTCACCCAGTGGCTTCATGAGGATGTTAATAATATTACTTCAAAGTAAACTGAAAAAAAGTTTCAAAATATATTTATGGTTATTAATTGTTTTATTTATTTCCTAGTAGGAGGTGTTTTCTAGAGACAAACACCTTGATTTTTTTTAAAAAAGTATCTGACCTCATCTTCACCCTGATATGTGGGTGTTCTGATACTCTATATTGCTGTGTCTGACCACTCCTTTGCCAGACAGACTTCTGATTCCTATCATAGGATTGGTGCATGTTATATTTGGTTTAGGTTTACCATTATGGTTTGAAAATCAGGATTTATGGTTCAGCATTATGCATGAATTCATTCCTGTGACCCAGTGAACAACATTTCGCCAAGACTGTTTGAGTTCTTGTAAGATCATGCTTCTGTCATCCATGACAGTATCTAGCCACCTGTTGGTGATTTTTTTTTAAAAAAATCCCTTTAATTCTTACCAGCATTAGGGTCTCCTCCAATGAGAAGGGCCTTATTTGGTGCACTTTGGGTCCCCTCAATCAAACAATGCCATCTCTCAGGAACCAGGAGGCTTGCTTTCTCTGTTGTGGCAGCTGATTATGTTCCTCAAGTCCTTAAAACCCTGGTGGTTCTCCCAGACCCTGGGGTAGAGCATTTGTGGAGCCCTGGGTGGTTAGTTGTTGTATAGATTGGAGGGGAGACAAAGAAATGGGTTCTCTCTAAGCAAGAGGAGAAATATAGATCCCTTACTTAATGGGGAAAAGCCTGCATTGCTGTTAAGGAACAAGTTGTAATTTTAGCTTCAGAAAGAAAAGACAGAGTTGCATAACACCTACACTGCCTTCCTGCTTGGGAAAATAGTAAACTTATAAGTTAAGTAGAAGTGGAAAATTAGAAAATCAGAGAGGAAGTTCAATGTTGAATTTTCTGACCTTGGTTGCTGTAAGTCACAAGGGGTTTATATTCTTTGAATGTAGTTTTTCGAGTACATGAATTAAGCTGTTTTGGAAGACTTCCCTGCTTAAACAGGAAAATGAAAGTGTGTGGTCATTTCCCATGGTTTACTCAAAGGAGTGTTTTTCTTTGCCCTTCTGAGTTATGCACTTTTATTTATTTTACCCCCATTCAATAAACAGCCTGATTAAAATGAATGTGAAAAGAACCCATCTAATCTATAGAAAATGCTTTATTTGATATTTATTTTGTTTTCTTTTATATGTGTGTTTCACCATAATTTTGAAAATTGGGTTAAAGTCATTATGGAAACTGTGGTGAAGCAAGGACTTTCCTCTCCCCGCCCCCCCCCCCCCCCCGCCTGCCCCCTTGGCAAGCGAACAGCAGCTTTATAAGTGGGTTTCCGAAAAACAGGCCACATTTTGCTGAATCAATTGCTTTCATGAGTATGGTCAAGCTATCAGCAAAGTTCTAAGAAGTAAAAATGTTTCTGGTTGGAGAAAAAGAATATTTTCAATCATCTAAGTTGCCATTCTTTCTACGTAATACTGCTGAAAGATCATAAAAACATGGTAATTTTGTCTCCCTGATATACACACACACACATGATAGCCAATGATTTCTCTACTGTCATTTACAATTCTCAGAAAATAACTATGGCAAAACTTTAAATGTACAGTCAGGAAACTAAAGAAATAGCACATTTTCCCCCTATTTTTTTCCCTTTATAGTAGGCAACCTACAGCTATGGGCCATGGTTCCCTATACTCTATTCTGTGGCCCCCAGAATATTTCCAAATCACAGTGCCAACAGCCAGTGATAAAACAGCCAATTTCTGTTTGATTTTTCCCTCTCAAGGATGAAGAGCAGTAACACTGATCTGCTGGAAGAGTTAAAGATTTGTGAGGCAAGATGCATCTATTTATGCCCCTTAAAGCTTCCTCAGAACCTCCCAAATTAAAACCAAAATGTTCATCTTTGCCCATGTATTCTAGTTCCTGAGCCATCAGACCTGACTTTTTATAGCCCATAGAGGCATATCATAACAAGTTCAACCTGCAGGCCAAAAATGATTGCCTGCTCCTGCTTTATAGCATAATTTGAAACCACAAATAAACATATATTAAGCCATTTTGCAAGGCAAGGAGATATATTTAAAATGGAGCAGGTAAACAAAGGAGAAAGAAAATCAAACAAGGAAGTGAGGATTTTAATTGAAATTCAAGAAAGGGTATGCAGCAAAGAAGAAACTAAAATATATTCACATTGTAACAGTCTTTATTACAGACTTGATATACAATTACATAATAAACTGGAGTATGAGGCATAGGAGTCCACAGTTTTTTGCCTGTAATGACTGTAGAGTGTTTGTGTGAAACAACTTGGCATATACTTGCTGCAAAGTGCTTGTAGTAGCACTTAAAGAAAAGGTCAAGGGATTGAAGCAGCAGGTGACCAGGGTTACTCCTCAGCTGAGGAGAGAGGATGAAGATTTATCAAGTCAAAGAAAGGAGGTGCTGCCAGTGGACCACAATGATACTCCAAAACAAGAGCTGTAGAAGATATTCTGCATCTCTGGAACTCAGGAAAAGTTTTCAGGTTGTTGTAGAAGAAACAGATGATGGGCCTTCAGGGAAAGAAAAAGAGGCACCGTAAAACAGGAGACAAAACATTGAAGCCCTGAAGGGCAGAGGGGATGCAAGGTGCCCTGCAAAAAGATCAAAGAGGAGAGATGCTGGCTGGTAATTTATTTTTTGAGTAATGGAAATCAATATATGCCAATAGGACCCAACAGCTCCTGAAATGTGGTGCTTGTCAGAAGCAAGGATAGGGGACGTGACAGAACAACTTCAAAAATGTATTCAGTCCACTGACAACTGTCCCTTCCTGCTACATGTGGAGACAAATATTACTGTTACAACCATATGACCACAAGAGAGGAAGTCTGAGGCATTCTTCTAATCCAAGGAACAAAAAGTAATGAAACTTACTACTGGGGAATGACTGGTTATGCAAATAGAGTTGAGAGGAACCATTTGGCTTCTAAGACCACTGTTTGAGTTATCTAGATGAAAGAATACTGGCATGGAATAGATTGCAGGATGAGTTTGATTAAGAGGGCTTAATCCTGGAAAAAAAAATTGGAAACAAATTGACTTCTGAGATAGACTTGTGTGTGGTACAAAGAAGAGGGAACATTGCTGTAATAGGGCCTATTAAACCACTCAAAACCCAAGAAGAGCATTAGCTCTTAATGCTTATGGCTACTCTTCGTGATCTATACACTAATGCTCAGAATATGGGGAAAAAACATCTAGCACAGAATGGCAAATGTATTTTAATGGTTATAAAAGTGGAATGGGTATCATGGCTAGAATATATCAGTTGAAGATGCAGTGTCTTCTAAATCATGGGTCGGCAACCTGTGGGCCGTGGACCACTGGTGGGCCACGGGCTGTTAGGAAGTGGACCTCAGGGTGAGCCAGAGCAGCTGATTGGAGGGGGCCCAGAAGGGGAAACACTTCCACCTATCAGTGCACAGCAAAGAAGAGTGGAGGCGGGCCGAGGAGCACGAGGCCCGATTGGCCCCAGCTCGCAAACCGAGCTCACCCAGCCACGTGGAGCTCCCAGACTGAGCAGAGAGATGCCGCCCCCACAGAACCCACTGCGAACGCCAGCCCAGGTCCTGCCTTGCCACTGGTTCCAGCCACGCACCCTGCAGCTGCCATCCTGGCCTTCGGAACTGCTGCGTTGGTAAGTGCCTCTGCCTTTCTGCCTAGCCCCGCGAGATACCCAGCCCCTGCCGAATGGTCTCACTGCTGTCGGACCAGTTTAAAAATAGGCAGGTGCACAAAGCCAATACGGCTGTGTGTGTGTGTGTGTGAGAGAGAGAGAGAGAGAGAGAGAGAGAGAGAGACCTCGAGTCCTGCTGAGGGGGGAGGGAAGGGCGGTGCTGAGGAGCCGAGAAGCAGCCCGGGGAGAATCTGGCCAGGCATTCCCAGAAGAGATGCCAGGGGGCTGTTTACAGCCAGGACGTCCAGGCACGGCAAGTGGCTGAGCCAGACTCCAGCCCTGGGAGGGGAGGAAGCAAACAAGTATCTCAGCCGAGTGTTTTCAGCCATGGGTCAGTTGGACAGGACTCCTGCAAGTGGGTCAGAGATGCCTGCCTCACAAAGGTCTGGGAAATCTGGTGAAATGGTCATTTGCAAGCTGGCCCTGTTTGCAGATGGCGCAGTCCCCTGAAAGTGCGAAAGCGTTTGAAAGGGTGGGGTTACTCTGAGCAAGCTAGGGGTCCACGCGATTGGCTGCTGCCTGAAAACCCCGCCCACCGGCCCACATGATTGGCTGCCACCTGAAAACCCCGCCCCCGTCCGCACGATTGGCTGCCACCTGCAAACCCCACCCCCCAGTCCTTGGAAAAAGATTTCCAACGGAAGTGGTCCTTGGTGCCAAAAAGGTTGGGGTCCCCTGTTCTAAAGGAACAGAGGCAAGAGATAAAGGAGAAGGAATTGGACTCTGTGTTAAAAGTACTTCCTGCTCAAAACTCCAAGCAAATAAACTTTCCAATCATATCCGGGTTAAAGTAACTGGTAGAAGGGATAAAAGCAATACTGCAGTTGGCATCTATTATGAATTGCCCAACTGAGCAGACTGTGTGGATGATGCCTTCCAAAACTAATTGCAAATCTTATTAAAAAAGCACATTTTTCATATTCCTTCCCATAATTTAACAAATATATCTTTGCTTCTAATGTTACAATCATCTAAAATGTCTGGGACTTCCGGGTGGGGAATGGTGATCTAAGATGTCTCCAAATGAGACAACGACCGTGGTTAAGACCGAAGGACCGGCGAGTAAACTTTCCCATGGAATCTCTCTGGATGAGGAGAGGACAGGAGATCACACACTTGTGCTCTGGACAGCTGCTTCTCACAAGGACAGTGATTTCCCGGGGGTTTGAGCCCTGGGAGACAAAGAAAACCATTATGCTCCCAACCATGGTGGAGCCTTTTAAAGGACACTGAGTTTGCTAACTCACTTTCTAATCACTTTTGGAAATTACCTATTCAATTACTTTAAGGATATTAGAGATCTTCAAAACGACAAGTTTGCAAAACCACCTTGGATAAAAGAAAAATTAACTATAAGTTTAAGAGCTTAAAGAATTAGAAATAAATGGCAAAAAGCTAAATAAGAATTTGATTCAAGAAAGTTATGAACAAATTAAGGTGCTAGACAAGCTTGGAATAATGGAATATTACAATTTTTGCTATAAGATTTTGGAAATAATTATATAAACAAACAGCACCTTTGTGGGAACTAATTTGTTTAGTCTACCCTAAGTCAAAACAGAAACCTAAGATTTTATGATTTCAGAAATTGAACACTAGAGGGGACTAAAAATGGGAAAAGAAACAAAAGTGAAAAAACTGTCTCTTGTCTTTGGTCAGCTTGGAACTTATAAAATGACAGAAAATGCCATTATATTTGAAATACTTCAGGAGATCTTTGAAGAATAGGGTCAAAAATTAGCATCCTCAATTTCAGTAGTGATGTCTGTTTCTTGAAATAGATTATGTCTAAAAGATATTAAAGAAGAAATTACTGATGTGAAATGGAACATCTTGGAAGATTTACAGTATAAAGAGCAGAAACTTTGCCTGATGTAGAAATATCACAACAGAAAGAATTTGCAGAAATACTGGGAAAAAAATATGGACTATAAGACAGATAAAACAACTAAAGTGGAAGTACAAATGACAAGCCAAAAGATTGACCTGGATTAAGACTTTTTACTGGATTTACAAAAGAAGTTGGTTAAAGCATTGAAGAAACCTTTGAGATGGGAAAAAGTAAAATTGAAGAGAGATCAAATCCTACAACGACATCTGAATGAACTAAAAAGTAAGATTGTTAGAAGCAAAAGGAAGGAGTACAAAGTTGTTTCGTTTGATCAAGGTTAAATATGTTTGTATAAATCTGGGATCCCTGTCTGGACTTTTTGCTGACACCAGGACTGAAATGTTAATGATTTATGGATTTGCAAATAGATAAGGGATGGGTTATGGGAAGAAGAGATACTTGCATGTAACATTATAATGTTATGAATTATTAAGTTTGTTTGTACTTGTGATAAAGATTGGAAGTCACTTCTTCAAATATTTCTTTTTTCTTTCTCTTGTTTCCTTTTTCTTTCTGTACACCTTTATTCTCTTTTTTCTTTACTCTTTTTTCTTTGAGTTTAGTTTGTATTTTCTTTTATGATTGTTATTAAAATCTTCAATAAAATCATTAAAAAATACAGTGATGATGTAGCTACACATATGTATGTCATTCATTCCTACCCCAGATTTGCCTCTGGGACTGTGGCTGAATTACAGTTCCCAGCAGCCTTCAGTCACCCAGAATGCAGAGTGGGGATGTGTGTCAACCAATGAGAGATGTGGGACTTTTAGGGAAGCCAGCCTGCCTAGAGAGAAGAGATTGAAGGGAGAATGGAGAGACAGGTAGGAGGAGAAATATAGATCCCTTACTTAATGGGAAAAGTCTGGGTTGCTGGTAAGGAACAAGGTGCAGTTTTAGCTTCAGAGAGAAAACAAAAGGATAGAGACAATTCTGACAGCCATGTTGACTTCCTGAAACGATAACAAGAACACCCACCTGTATCAATAGGTGGAACTAAGTGGTAGAGTCAGGAGGACAAAGTTGGTAACAGAGGAAGGACTGAGATTGGGGAAGCATGCCCTCTGCTGGGAAGTTTGGCCTTTAGCCCGGGAAGTAGTTTTATGTTTTTTGCTATTCAACAAGTAGTTAGAGCAGGAGGCTGGATGTGGAAGTTGTTAGCTAATAAAGACATTCAGTATAAATGAACCACTGACTCATTATTATTAGAAGAGACCTTGAAACACCACCCACAAATTTGCAACTTCAGTCTGAAGGACCTGCATACAAGTAGATTCTCCTGAGAGTAAAAAATAGGGTTGAATGTGTTATGATAGAGTGAGATTCTGAGACATCTAGGCAATCTCTTGAAGGAGAAAGCTAATTTGCCAACCTTGCTATCTGGTTAATTATCTGCAGTAACAAATCATTCAATGACAAGCATCAGATATATTTAATATCTAGTAGTTGGCCAAGCAATAATGACCTTTCTCAGCACTGGCAGCTGAAAACACTTGGGTGGTTTGTGATAGTTTGGCAGGAGCTGAGGGTTGATCATTCTGATGTTGGTATGTAAGTTGATTGCATGTAATTGTTGTGTACTGTATAATTAAAGCAAATAGTTTAATAAATCTGATCTGTGTATCTCTTCCTCTTGGGAACTGAGAGAAGGAACGATGCCATTACTATATACTAGGACCAACACCCCAGGGCTAGCTGCAGTTATTTTTACTATTCTCCCAAATTCTCTGCTTTGAGACATTGCCACCACATATGCTGATAATCTCCAGCAAAGGAGATCATTACCTTGTCATGGTGCTGGAGCTTGAGCACTTCAATGAAACCATGAGCTAAACCGTGAAGGGACACCCAAGACGGGAAGGTCGTGGCAGAGAGGTCAGACTAAATACGATCCCTGGGGAAGGTAATGGCAACCCACCCCAGTATTCTTGCCGTGAAAACTAAATGGATCAGTACAACCAGAGATATGTCGGTATACCATCGGAAGATGGGACTCCCAGGTTGGAAGATGGTCAAAATGCTACTGGGGAGGAACAGAGCATACGTTCAACTAGCCCCAGATGTGATAACGCAGCTAGCTCAAAGCCAAAAGGACGGCTAGCGGCCGACGGTGCTGGTGGTGAACAACGAATCCGATGTTCTAAAGATCAACACACCATAGGAACCTGGAATATAAGATCTATGAGCAAATTGGATGTGGTTATTGGTGAGATGTCAAGATTAAATATAGACATTTTAGGTGTCAGTGAACTGAAATGGACTGGGATGGGCCACTTCACATCAGATGACCACCAGATATACTACTGTGGACAAGAGGACCACAGAAGAAATGGAGTAGCCTTCATAATTAATAATAAAGTGGCTAAAGCAGTGCTTGGATACAATCCAAAAAACGATAGAATGATCTCAATTTGAATTCAGGGTAAGCCATTTAACATCACAGTGATCCAAATATACGCCCCAACCACAGATGCTGAAGAAGCAGAAGTAGATCAGTTCTATGAGGATCTACAGCACCTACTGGATAATACACCAAAAAGAGATGTTATTTTCATTACAGGAGACTGGAATGCTAAGGTGGGTAGTCAGACGACACCTGGAATTACAGGCAAGCATGGTTTGGGAGAACAAAATGAAGCAGGACATAGGCTGATAGAATTTTGCCAAGACAACTCACTTTGCATAACAAACACTCTCTTCCAACAACCTAAAAGACAACTTTATACATGGACTTCACCAGATGGTCGACACCGAAATCAGATTGACTACATCATTTGCAGCCAAAGGTGGCAGACATCTATACAGTCGGTAAAAACAAGACCTGGAGCTGACTGTAGTTCAGATCATGAACTTCTTATTGCAAAATTTAGAATCAGACTAAAGAGAATAGGGAAGACCCAGAGATCAGTTAGATATGAGCTCACTAATATTCCTAAGGAATATGCAGTGGAGGTGAAGAATAGATTTAAGGGACTAGATTTAGTAGATAGGGTCCCGGAAGAACTATGGACAGAAGTTCGCAACATTGTTCAGGAGGCGGCAACAAAAAACGTCCCAAAGAAAAAGAAAACCAAGAAGGCAAGATGGCTGTCTGCTGAGACACTGGAAGTAGCTCAAGAAAGAAGGAAAGCAAAAGGCAACAGTGATAGGGGGAGATATGCCCAATTAAATGCAAAATTCCAGAGGTTAGCCAGAAGAGATAAGGAATTATTTTTAAACAAGCAATGTGCGGAAGTGGAAGAAGACAATAGAATAGGAAGGACAAGAGACCTCTTCCAGAAAATTAGAAACATCGGAGGTAAATTCCAGGCAAAAATGGGTATGATCAAAAACAAATATGGTAAGGACCTAACAGAAGCAGAAGAGATCAAGAAAAGGTGGCAAGAATATACAGAAGATCTGTATAGGAAGGATAATAATATTGGAGATAGCTTTGATGGTGTGGTCAGTGAGTTAGAGCCAGACATCCTGAAGAGTGAGGTTGAATGGGCCTTAAGAAACATTGCTAATAACAAGGAAGCAGGAGACGACGGTATCCCAGCTGAACTGTTTAAAATCTTGCAAGATGATGCTGTCAAGGTGATGCATGCCATATGCCAGCAAATTTGGAAAACACAAGAATGGCCATCAGATTGGAAAAAATCAACTTATATCCCCATACCAAAACAGGGAAGCACTAAAGAATGTTCAAACTGTCGAACAGTGGCACTTATTTCACATGCCAGTAAGGTAATGCTCAAGATCTTGCAAGGTAGACTCCAGCCATTCATGGAGCGAGAATTGCCAGATGTACAAGCCGGGTTTAGAAAAGGCAGAGGAACTAGAGACCAAATTGCCAATATCCGCTGGATAATGGAGAAAGCCAGGGAATTTCAGAAAAACATCTATTTCTGTTTTATTGACTATTCTAAAGCCTTTGACTGTGTGGATCATAACAAATTGTGGCACGTTCTTGGTGGTATGGGGATACCAAGTCATCTTGTCTGCCTCCTGAGGACTCTGTATAACGACCAAGTAGCAACGGTAAGAACAGAGCACGGAACAATGGACTGGTTTAAGATTGGGAAAGGAGTACGGCAGGGCTGTATACTCTCACCCTACCTATTCAACCTGTATGCAGAACACATCATGCAACGTACTGGGCTTGAGGAATCCAAGGCTGGAGTTAAAATCGCTGGAAGAAACATTAACAATCTGAGATATGCAGATGATACCACTTTGATGGCTGAAAGCGAGGAGGAGCTGAGGAGCCTTATGACGAAGTTGAAAGAAGAAAGTGCAAAAGCTGGGTTGCAGTTAAACCTCAAAAAAACCAAGATTATGGCAACCAGCTTGATTGATAACTGGCAAATAGAGGGAGAAAAAGTGGAGGCAGTGACAGACTTTGTATTTCTAGGCGCAAAGATTACTGCAGACGCTGACTGCAGCCAGGAGATCAGAAGACGTCTACTTCTTGGGAGGAGAGCAATGGCAAATCTTGATAAAATAGTTAACAGCAGAGACATCACACTGACAACAAAGGTCCGCATAGTTAAAGCAATAGTATTCCCTGTAGTAACCTATGGTTGTGAGAGCTGGACCATAAGGAAGGCTGAGCGAAGGAAGATAGATGCTTTTGAACTGTGGTGTTGGAGGAAAATTCTGAGAGTGCCTTGGACTGCAAGAAGATCAAACCAGTCCATACTCCAGGAAATCAAGCCAGACTGCTCACTTGAGGGAATGATATTAAAGGCAAAACTGAAGTACTTTGGCCACATCATGAGAAGACAGGATACCCTGGAGAAGAAGCTGATGCTAGGGAAAGTGGAAGGCAAAAGGAAGAGGGGCCGACCAAGGGCAAGATGGATGGATGATATTCTGGAGGTGACGGACTCAACCATGGGGGATCTGGGGATGGTGACGGCCGACAGGAAGCTCTGGCGTGGGCTGGTCCATGAAGTCACGAAGAGTTGGAAGCGACTGAACGAATAAACAACAAATGCTGATAATAACTTCTGAATATATTAACTCCCCCTCCAAATTATGTGAGGAATGGGAAAGCAGAGGCAGAAGCATAGGAAGTGATGATTTGCTTATTTGCTTATCTGCCAAAGCATTTCAACACCAAATTGCCTTCCATTGCTGCTTTTCTTTCTGTATGGCTCCCAATAAATCTGTAACAATCCTGTGGCTGAGAAAAGGAAAGTAGGACAGTGTTTTTCAGCCAACGCAAATGGCAAGGAAACCTCTTACCATTACCTTGATTCCACACATTGTTTCTTTGATGATACTGCCATGTGTCCTCTGGAGGACACTTCATTGAAGAATGGGGCAATCCTGAAACTCAGATATTCCAAAGAGGTTCTGGTTCCTCAGAAAACTCTGCCCCTTCTGGATCTGCATGTGGCTGAGAACCCATCCCTAATCAGAGAATATGGTCATCAAAGCACTATTTATCTCCAAAAGGTGCAGGTACTTCAGGCTTGAGGCTCATGAAAAAAAAAATGATTGAGAAAGGATTACTCAGAATTATGGCTTTACTCATGAAGAATTATCTCAAGTTGTTCAAATTCCCTGCAGCTGGAACTTGGGTATGCCTTTAAAGCCCTTAGTTTACAACAGTCATGGTTGCAATACTGTCTATAGGGAGATCATCATTTCATTCTGTAGTCATTCTTATATCAGACCTTTTCCTGGATCTGGTGTTTGATTCTTGAGTTATCTCTGTTTTTTTCTCAAGTTCTAACTTTCTTGGTACGCTTTCTCTAGTGTTTTCACATTTGATCCTGATTGGTCTCTGGACTCATTGACAAATGATGCTACATTTTCTGCTTTGCAGTAAGATAGATAGCCCCAATAGCCCCAAACTCCACTCTCATCCTGACTTCACCAAAATGATCTAGAAGAATGATCTAGAAGAATGATCTAGATTATAAAACACCTTTGATAGCCCTGTGCACTCTTTCTGAATCAAATCAACTTCCTGAGAGTGTTGTACACACAAAACGGCAGGCAGGCAAGATATCTTCTATGCTGCAGTCCTCAGAAGAAGTGTAGGATAAAAAATTATACACCTATTAATAATAATATATTACACAGAGAAAAATTACATTTCAGTTGGCATTTTCTTGCACTCTGAAGCACATTTCCTTTGGACTTCATCCTTTTGTTTTCAACCTTTATTAATTTCCAGGGAAACAGCTTGTTCTTAAAGCAAAGCTTCACTTTGTTCAAGCATCCCTTTGATTACTTTTCTTCTATTGAACCCTCCCCACCAAAAATCCTGAAGTTACCCTTTGACTGATCCTTGATTGATTCACTAACATTTTCCAGTGTTGAAAAATAGCTCCCTTCTTCAAATTTGAGAAACATATTTGGTAAGCAGAGCCCCTTTTAATATCCGGATGTGTCAACCAAGAAGGAAGGAGTTTTCCTTTCCCTTGAGATAAACCTCACTCTGTAGCATTGCTTCATTTAATTTTTACTGTTAATATAATCCATAAGTCATTTCCCTCATGCTCAAGAGATGTGGCAAAATGTTAACTGCATATATGGGTAGAATAATTAAAAGCTGCTCTCTGAGTAATATTCTCTATGATTACTCTTTTAAGGAAAATATATGACATCCTATAAGGAAAAAAAATTAACACTGTGAAGCACTGAACGCTTATGAGCAAGCTTTCTGGAGTCATACCCATATAACATGTGTAATTTGTGGTTAATGTTGGATTGAAGATTACAAAGGTTTTATACAAGCACACAGTGGCAGATGAATGGACCCTTTTTCATTCAGTACTTCCAGTGCAATGTATAGCCAACTGTTTTTTAGACTAGTGGTAATGTGGCCTGCGGAAATTTGGGAGTAAATCGCTGGTTTCTCAAGTGGATCATTAGTAATGGTAGACAAATTTCCTGAAATAATAATCTGCTAACCACATAACCAGTCTGCCCCTTCATTGTGTAGCCTCAGTGAAGAGCATCTCAATATAGCACCTCAAATCCTATATCCTCAGTAATTCAGGCTTATCTTCTGGATATCTCAGAATGCAAGCCCATAGTTTTATTGCCACAAGTCAATGACTTGTGCAACATTGAATAATGCTATACCTTTTCCTTCATATAAACATTCAAGGTTTGGTATCCCCTCACAGCTTCTTCCACAGAAAGATACATAAGGAAATAAATATACATTGGATCTTGGTTTGTTTGTTTGGCTTTGGAACCATCTGGAGTCCATTATGCCCAGCAGGGAATATGTTTCCTTGCACACCTCAACTACAACTATTTCTAGCAATATTGATCCCTCTCTTAACCTGTTCATGATCTTCTAGACATTCTCTTATAGCCCACATTTGAGCTCTACTTTTCTCTTGCTCTTCTTGCCCACAGACCAAAGCAGTACCATCCTATCTCTTCTCCTTCCAGGTCATCTCTAGCACCTCACATTTTCTCCTTCTGCTTCCTACTCCCTTGTTACTCAGTGACAAGACCTTAGGAAATTATCTGACACCTTGGAAAGTCATTGTTGGTTAGAGTAGATAATAAAGGAACCAAAGGCCCAACTCAATGGAATGCTACTTTATATCTCCACATTAGAGACAACTACCATCAACAGCTAGCTTCAAAGCTTTTTCCCACTTGCCTCGAAAGTTCACTATGACCTATATCTTAATTCCCTCAATTTCCCAATATGCAGAGATAGGCACTGAGTACTATGAAACTGATAGAAGAGAAGCCAACTTAAAGTTTTGGTTCTTCATTCCTTTGGTTATGAAATTACTTAGGAATCTCTGATATACAATTATCTGTGTAAGATACATATTCCAAACCATTGAATTTAGCAGATTCATTTTTCATTCCCCCCTTTTATGCCTTTAGATCCATTTTCTTCCATGGTCCAATCAAGGGATTGAAAATATTTATCTGTTAGAAATTGGAATGTAGCAGTTACTTGCTTCATAATGGGAAATTGCTTCTGTTATCTTCATTGAGAGAGAGGCTATTTTATTATCAAGATACCTATTTTTAAATGATGAGCTTCCAATTTGTTACTAAAAGGACCCCAAAGGGGGGATTTTTTTCCTACTAAGTGAAAAGCTTAACCTTATGCAACACCTAAGAAAGTCAATCAGTGTCTTTCCTGGGAGCTGTAGTAAGCAATAAAAATGTAACCATTTGAATCTAATTGGACATGAAGAGTTTCTGTCATTTCAATCACACCTCTGCTTTCTTTGTGTGAAAAAACATGGTTGCAAACAATATTGCTTATGTGATGCCATTTGAAAGAAATCTGAGAATCATAAAAACATCCTGGCAAGTATGCCATAAGTATGCCATGAGTCTTTTATCAGATAGTTTGATTTGATGGGTACATTTATATGTGTATTTCAGAAGACAAGGGATATCCACATGGTGTGCTGGAAAACGTCAAGATGGCAGCCATGACAGTATGATTGAAGCTCCACTTCTTTTTTATACATGTTGTGACACACACACAAAAACAGACATAGCTTTGATCACAATGTCACAGCTGCCATCTTGAATTTTTTTTTTACCATATCTGTGGACACCACTGCAGAAGACTCAATTTTAAGTCATTTAAGCTACAGTAAAGAACAAGTTCTTGGAAGATTTCTAGAGTTCCTTTTGTTCTTGCTAGCTAAACCCGGAGTATTATCACATTCATGGAGAAAACTACAAACTGGTAGAGGAGTATTGGGAGGAAGTAAACAATTTGGCTCTTCAGCAAATGCCAGAAATAGCATTTTGATCTCTAGGGCAAGTGGCATGAGATAGATGAGAGGGAGGGTCTTCACACACTGTCCTTGTGTCAGACTTTTACTGGGCCTATTGTTAGTTAAACAAATCTCTGCATTTAAGAGACAAAGGGAACTTCCACAGGTGCTCAAGATGTAGTTTGAAAGTGAAGCTTTTTTATCCAATGTATTTCCTAACAAATTTCCCTTTTGTTCAAATATGATGAATAGCATTCAATGATAGCTGGGCTAAACCCAGGGGACGTGGTGGCGCAGTGGCTTAATGACACTGGAGTTTGCTGGCCAGAAATGGTCGACACTCCAACGGTTTGAGCCCAGCTCCGTGTGACGGAAATGAGCTCCCATCATTTCATCCCTAGCTTCTGCCCACCTAGCAGTTTGAAAGCATACCGTCTGCGAGTAGATAAATAAGTACCCCCATTTTGGTGGGGGCAAATGCTGGTGGCGCTCTGTGCGGGGAGCAGGAACTGGTGCTGACTGAGGATTGGTGGAGAAAAAAAGCCCGGATGAGCTGACTTCCCTAAAAAGGAACGCTGCTGGCCAGCTGAAGCAGAGCTAGCTCGCCCTCTTGTGGTGCATCAATGCAAGAAAGACTAGCAACTACCGGCACCAGAATATCTACTGTGTAAAAAACATTGTAGACTCCCTGGCAATGTGTGCCATATGCTAAATAAATGGGCTAAACCCATACTCTGCATCCAAGACAATTATGTTATGAGCTGAATTTTGCTGTTTGCACATAGGATCTGCTGATACTTAATTACTTGGAATTCCTTTAGCACGCAGCAGCACATTTTCTGACATGGGTGCCTGCTGAGTTCAGATCTCCAACAGGATGAAGTACTTTTTTGTGTCATGTGTCTCTGCACTGGGAGGACACAGTCTCTAGCTGCTTGCCTCCATCTTTTGTTTTGAAGCTGGAGAGGCTTACTCTGTGCCACCGGTTTCCAGTGGGAGTAGAACCATGATGCATGTTCCAGTGGGAGGAAATGGCTCTCCACCAGGAATAGCTGCATCTCCAAAGAGTTGCAATGTGACCATGATCCTTGAACTCCTACAATCTCCCCTTTTGAAAAATCAAGCCACCAAACAATCCTGAATGCAACAATTGCAGCAGACTGAAGTTCATTTCCTTGAAAATATTGCAAGCAGGTCTAATATTTTCGCTCACTTATTAATCCATCCATTGAATTGATTGAGACTGTGTAGACAATCTTATAGGATAAAGTTGCATGGAACTTAAATTGCTCCTGAGTAATAATGGACAGGATTGCACCATACATATTATAAACTTCCTTCCAATAAAAGCAACATTTTCTTTCTAGTGTTTTCTCTGGGCTGGTGACAGCAATGCCATGAGGTCAGAATAGGAAGCTTTGTTGTTCCAGGTCATATTGTCTCTCTGACAGCTTACAGTTCTCCTGGGTTTCATGCAGAGGCATTTTTTAAATCATATTTATCCAATCCTTTTAAGTAGAGAGGCCAGGGATTAAATCCCCAAACCCCTGCATATAAACAGTTTGCTCACTGCCTAATTTCTTTTGACTAGTTTCTAATAGGGGGGGGAAGGACTAATTTTACTCCCAAAGCAAAAGACTGATTTCCACTGAGTATCTGAGAAGTTAAATTTTATGATACTAATCTTAAAACAAGTAGGGTTAATTGCAAGCTTTCATTTTGGTAATTTATGATTCCCATGCTCCCCAATGTTATGTTAGCAAGATTACCGCCTACTTTTGCTATAAAAATGTTTTATAGGGAGCAAGTATTTCAACAACTACTGAAAATGAATTATTGAAAATATTTCTCAACTCCAATCCTCCACAGGGAATTAAAGGAACTGGTAAAACTCTTGTGAGGGTTAATCTCTCCCTCCTTTTTTAAAAACAGTTTCATGTTTTGAGATCATACTTGCTGAAGTTCTTTCGGATTATGTGTCCTGGAGAAGAAAATGCCTGCTAAAGAATGTTATTTAATCAATCAACTTGCAAAAATCCCAGATTTGTATGCTTCTGTTTCATGAAAATTTATATTTATTCATTTTCTTTGAGTTATAGTCAACTTTACCCTATGGGAGATATAATTTTCTAATCCCATTTATATTTGAAGGTTTTTCTTGTTCTGTTATATAAATGGAGAACTGAGGCTGATAATAATTCATTTCATTAATAAGTCCACTTTATCTCTGGATTATCTGGATATGAACTAGCAGTAGATGGATCCATCTGTTTTTCAGCTACATCAGTTTCTTATTTATTTGTTTGTTTGTTTGTTTATTTGCAGTCCAAGAACAAGTCACAAAATTTAAAATACAGCACACCATTAATACTTACATATGGATAATACATACATATACTGTATAAGAGGAACAAATCCTATAAATTAGCAATTCTTTGGAGGTACCAAACGGCTTCTATAAGCTAAGGCTATAGATAAACTTTTTGCTATTGCCTTCAAAACACCCGGGTATTGGTCATTTAGTAAGAATCCCTCAATCTCCTCTTCATGAGTGGAGTCTGTCTGGCTCAGGAGGGGGTGTATTAGCTCTGATCATCAATGAGAGTACAGTGGGCACTTTAAAAAGATATGTGATACAGACTCAACCTCTATGTCGCAAATACATACTTGATCTTCATATGGACGTTTGTCATATCGATCAGCTGTTACCCTAGTACAGAGCTTTCCAAACTTTTCATGTTGGTGACAAACTTTTTAGACATGCATCATTTCATGACACTCTTACAGCAGGGCACAAGGCAGGCACTAGGACCTGCGCGGAATCCTGGCAAGGCTTGGAGGCAGCAGCAGCCGCAACACACCCAGACACTGCAGCCGACACACTAACGCAGAGCTTTCCAAACTGTGGGTCGCGACACATTTCTGTGTCGCGGCAAGGGCCCAGGTGTGTTGCAGGGGAACCCGGAAGAGGAGGCCATGCATCATGTGGAGCCCCGCCCATCCCTTGCCACGCCAACAGGTCCCTGCTCTGAACCCAGCTCTTCAGCTCTCACTGAAGAAGCCAGGTAAGTTAGCAGCCTGGTAGGGCTGCAACTGGGGGGGAGGGTGCAGGGATGCAACAGCCTGCCATGCTGGGGGGGGTGTGTGCAGGGACAGCGAAGTGCGGTGGCCGGAGACATGGCTTTTCCCTCCTGAGAAGTGCCAGCGGCCTGGCAGCCGAGAAAGGGACGGGGAGGCGTCTCCACTGCCCGCCTCACAAGGCCCCCGCACTGTCCGTGTCTCCAGCTCCCCCTTCCCATTGGCGGCAGCCCCAGCCAGGCAGAGGCAGGACTGGGCAGGCGGGCAGGCGGCGCTCTCCGCCTCTGTGGCCTGGCCTGACTCGCTGCTTCCTCCCGTCGCCTACAAGCAGAAGATGGTGGCGGTCTGATGCGCGGCACATGACCCGCGAGAGCTGAGCTGGGGCCGAGCCGAGGGAGCCTGCCGGCGGCTCTGGCCCGACGAGAGGGCTTCTGGCGCTCAGGGGAGACCCAGCGCAGGCGGCAGGGACAGGGCAGAAGGAGAGGAGCCGCTGGTGGGAGCGTGGCATGAGGAGCACCTCGCTGGCACCTGCCCGGCTTCCACTGCGCTTTGTCAGAGAAGGTAAGACGCCGCGCCGGTGGGTGGGCGGCTGAGAGGCAGGCAGGTGGGCAGGGGGTTGCCTGCAGCAGCCTCATCCGACCATCCTTCCAGGAGCTGCTGGGGCCGGATGGAGTGGTGGGGGACTCAGCATCGCTCCTTCCAGTGGGCACTCCAAGCCCAGCTGTTCAGCCATCAATCAAGGATCGATCAGGCCCGGGGGCAGGGCTGGCTGAAGGGCTGGGGGGAAGACGGGTCCCTGTTCCCTGAGACATCCTCACGCATCCTCACGCATCCTCCCCCACAATATGGCAGCAATAACAGGCAGGGCCCGAAAGAGAAGGAAAGCCCCAAGAAAGAGCGGGGATCCTGCACTTTCCACTCTCCAGAAGAGCGTCCCACACTTGGATCCATTTCTGCCAGAGCCTTCGCGGCAGGTGGTGGTCGCTGTGGTTGTTATTTAACCCTTAATGAGTGGGGATAGGTTCCATTAGATCTCCAGAATTAGTACCTTTAAACTGCATAGTGGTATTGCAGTGTAACTGAATAATCAAATTAAACAGATGACGATCAATTGATGAATTACCGAGTTTCCTCCAAAGTTTTTCTCAGAGAATGGAGTCCAAAGCCACCTTTAAGTCAATAAAGGTAGCAAAAAGCGACCACATGGGAAGATGGCATGGGACAGCAACTCATCTGTCATGCTCTCTGTCCTTTTTAATTAATGTTGCTCCCAAGCGTGTCAATGCCGCCTTATTTTATAAAGGTTTTATTTATTTTATTGTAGAGTGAATAGATTAACCTAGTTCTCAGTGAGTACTTGAAAGGAAGTTTACAAATTCCTGAGCATCAGTGATATAACATGGGGAAGAAGAAGAAGAGATGGTGCTCCAGTTCGGGACAAACAAGCCCCAAGAAAGCTCTGAAGCAGTTGCAGATTGATGATGGTCCAGGAACAAGACAGAATGGCTGTAAGTGTCACTGATTCATTCCCATTAAGTAATTATTATGACTGCCTGGTAGCCTCACAAGATGAGTTAGTATTGGAGCCAGGAAGAGAAAATGCGAGAAACAAGAACAATTTCAATATCTCCCATCTTTTTAAAACTTTGTACTAAAAATCAGGATAAGAAAGCCCTTCTCTATGAACTGCCTGATGATGTCTCCCAAAGAGAATTCCTGGCCAGGAAGTGTATGGTAACAGCAGATACTACCTCTTTAATCTATAAGGAATTGAATATAATTAATGACAATTAATGGACTCTCTTATAAGACTACTACAACCATCGAAAAGCAACCTTATAATGACTAAGGAAACGAACATTAAGCATACTCCTACAAACAATTCAAGAGATGTTCAATACATCCTCCAACCATCCCAAGTCATGCTTACCATTTGTAATAATAGACTGAATGCTAAATAAATGGGATACTCACAGGAAAATAATCCTTTCTCTCAGCCTATTGTTGCATATTACACTCTCTCGTGGACTTGAAACTGTGGATTGGCTCCCAAGTGACAGAGTCTATCACTTAGACTCTGTCTACGATAATTCTATCTTAATTCTATCTATGCTAATTAAAATGAGAGATTATTTAGCCTCATTTCAAATTTTTTCCCAACTGAGTTTTCAAAGGCATACTAGTAAAACCTCTGTTGAGTCTCTCCAAGCCCAGGCATGTTGCCAACTGTAACCTTGCAGTTTCTTATTGATTCATGCATATGTCCACTCCATCCTGTTTATCAGTTTGTGATTTCTTTCAGAAAGAACATGGCAATTCACATATAATTACTTAATTCTTCCTTGCCCAATTTGAAGTGAATAATTTGTTTTGGATCAGCTTTCATAATTTGCAGGACACTATGGAAACTGAAAAGGGGTGTGGTGGCTCAGCGGGTAAGACGCCAGGCTTGTCGATCGGAAGATCGCAAGTTCGGAGGTTCAAATCCCTAGTCTTGCGTGACGGAGTGAGCTCCCACACTCGCCCCAGCTCTTGCCAACCTAGCAATTCGAAAGCATGCAAATGCAAGTAGATTAATAGGTACCACTTCGGTGGGATGCGTCATGCTGGCCACATGACCGTGGAAGCGTCTTCGGACAACGCTGGCTCTTCGGCTAACAAACGAAGATGAGCACCGGCCCCTAGAGTCGGACACTAAAAATACTAGAAAGGAATAAAAAGAAAAAGAAAATTGGAAAAGAAAGAAAAAAGGTACAAAGAAGTAACTTTCAGTCTTCCTTATAGCAGTTATAAGTTCAATTTTAAATTTACCTCTTACTCTATGGTTACAACATGAGTCTCTTCTTTCTATAATCTATCCTATCTAATCATCAAAACCATAAATCATAAGTCTGTTTTTCTGTTTCACACAAAAATCCATGAGGGGTTTCCAGTCAGCAATAAACATAGATATTGTCTTTTCTCTGATCAAAGAAGTCAATTTAGCCATATCAGCAAGTTCCATCATCTTCACCAACCATTCCTCCATTGTGGGTAGTGCCAAATCTTTCCATCTTTGTGCATACAATATAATCTTGCTGCAGTTATCATGTACAAAAACAAAGTTGCATGACTTTTTTCCAACGGATTGTCCATAAAGTCCCAAAAGAAAGACCTCTGGTCTTTAAAATCCTCTGAATCAGTGTATATATATGAATCCAGAATTTTCTAGCTTTTTTACACATCCACTAAGCATGATAAAATGTCCTTATTGTTGTTCACTGCCCCCATTTCTAGAAGCAAAGCAGAGGTGATGCTTTTCCTTGCATCACTTTGAGCTTCTCATCTGCATTTCTAGTAGCCTACGAGAGGCTTCTACATGTATACTATGCAGGGGAGCTTTTTTTAATCTTCCAGTCAACAGATGGAAGCCCCAGGAAAGAGGGTCAAGAAGATGTGAAGAACCTCATGGAGGAGATTTTACCTCTGTTGCATGACACCCCTCACTGAAGTGAAGCTGAGCTGTCTTACCTTGAGATTATCTTCTTAAATCAGAATCTTAGTATTCCAGAAAGCATCACAGAAATCTGGAAATGTATTTATGTATTTATGGGAGCAAATGTGTAAGAGAGAGAGTGCTTGGGAAAAGAATAGCAAAGAAATAGTGGCAAAATGGAAATCATAGAAAAGGAAAAGTAAATGGCAAGACTGTGAAAGGAGGGGTTTAAAGAAGCCACATCACAAGGTGGGTGGTGAGTTTATGACCCCCTAGGCACAACAGGTAACATGGGGTTTTGTATCTCATGTGCTTGCTCCAATCTGTCATCCTGCTCAAACAGAAGCAGGTAAGAATATCATACTAACATGGTACTCAACTGACGTTTAATACTACATGTATCTGAATCTGAGGCTTAAAAAAGGAACATAACAAATGTTACAAAAGTACATCACATTTTGAATCTTCAAGTCATCCAACAATGGTTTAATAGAATGGAAGATGGATAATTTTGTATATATGTTGTGTATGTACAGTATATTTCATATTGAATTAATTTATGTTGAACTAATTGGCATTTCCCAGGTTAATGTGCAGATTGGAATGAAAGCATTCTTGCACATTTCTGCAAATGATCTGATCTTGCTATAAAGTTATACACAAAATCTGGGGAAAGATTCATACAAAAATGCATATGTTAGGGGAAGTGCTGCAGAAAAATACCGCTGTAAATGAAACACATTTATGACTAAAAGCATGCAAAACAGGTATGGAACTGAATTGCTACCTGGCCAAAAGTTCTCTGATTGCCTTTGGTCACTATAAGTTTGTCTTCATAAGGATGACAGAAAGATTTTCAAATGCTACAAATCTCAATTACCCCCCCCCCCACACACACACAGAGGGAGAGAGTTTTAGAAAGTTCATTTTAACTCATCTGCATGTTAATTTTGAAAATGCAGATTTTATGTATTTGCACTGTGCATTTTGTGTATTCCACAAAATGGACATCAGATGCAGGGAAGACTTCCAGTCACATTTTATATGGTGGCATTTTAGATCTACCTAGAAGGAGGAGGCAGCAAGGTACTGGACTTTCTTAATGCCTTGCCATCACTACTGATACAGTGCTTAGGAATCTGAAAGGGGAGCTCAGTGTTGAACAAAGCCTGCTGAGAAGACTACATTTCTGGGAAGCAAATGAGTGATTCAAACAAAAAGGGACAAGAGTGCTTTCTAATGTTAATTAAGCATGAGGTGGGGGTGGGGAAGCAAAGCCGGAGAAGCTTAATAGCAGAGGGAAAAGGTCAGACTGGCAGCCTTTTCTTCCCTGGAGGGAAAAGCTACTTGGTCTCCATCTGAGAACATTTAGGGGAAGCCGAGGCTGGTGGACTTGAGTCAGCAAACCAAGGCACGAGGAATGTCAGGTCATCCTTAATTTAGCTCTAACTTCTGTAGATGAGAAACTTCTGTTAGGTCAACGAGGACTCTCAGGATGAGTCACCAGCTGGAAAAGCCTTGCCCGCATGACTTTCACCATCCACTGTAGGGCAGAAAATCAAGTCCATTGTTTGGCTTCAGTATTCTGAAATGTCCTCTTTTTTGATAAAAAGCAGAGTTCCCAGAATAGCTGGCTCACAATAGATCATAGTCCTGTCTAATTGCAATGTTTGTTTTTGAGATAAAGTCAGTTATAGCAGAATAACATTTGCTTGCAAATTAAAGTTGGTAGATTTTAATACTGCTCTCTCTTTACTTGAGTTAATGTGTTATTATTTATTTTCTTTGTTAAAGCATTTATAACCCTTCTTGTTAGTTCAAGAAAAGGCAAAGAGGTTCACAATATTATTTAGAACTACAAGGATATCTGAAAATCATCAGAATGGCAACTAAAACTAACAAAAGCCAGTTTGGTCTAGTGGTTAAGGTGCTGGGCTAGAAACCAGGAGTCTGTGAGTTCTAGTCCCGCCTTAGGCATGAAGGCTGGCTGGGTGACTTTGGGCCAGTCACTCTTTCTCAGCCCAATGCACCTCACAAGATTGTTGTTGTGGAGAAAACAGGAGGAGGAAGGAGTATTAGGTATATTTGCCACCTTGAGTTATTTATAAAAATAATAAAGGCAGGATAAAATATCAAAAAAAAAAAAGGGTGTCTGCAGGTGGGCAAAAGCTGTGAAGAGCTGGCTTTTCCCCCAGGGACTGGAATAGTAAGGTTGGAGCCTGGGAGATGAATGAGTGTAATTGATGGGTGTGCACCTGGGTTTTTTTATGTTGTTGTATTTTTTTTTATTGCTTGTGTTTTTATTACTGTTGTTAGCCACCCAGAGTTGTGTTCCACAAGATGGGTAGCCATATAAATCTTTCAAATAAACAGACAAGACGAGACAGGACAGGACAGAACAGGACCGGACAGCCAGTTTGGTCTCATGGTTAAGGTGCTGGGCTAGAAACCAGGAGACTGTGAGTTCTAGTCCTGCCTTAGGCACGAATGCTGGCTGGGTGACTTTGGGCCAGTCACTCTTTCTCAGCCCAATCCACCTCACAGGATTGTTCTTGTGGGGAAAACAGGAGGAGGAAGGAGTATTAGGTATATTTGCCACCTTGAGTTATTTATAAAAATTAATAAAGGTGGATAAAAAATCTAAAGAAAAGACAAGACAAGACAGCAGACACAACCGTATGATCGTATGAGCCCCGCTTTCTTTTTTATGTGTATTGCAATGGTTGTGTCCTCCAACTTGACTTTTTGACCCCTTCCCTGTGGACACTCCTGCTAACAAAACAGAAGTATTTACAAATAAAAGTAAACAGAGCACTATAAGTAATCCTGCAGTTGTAACTGAACAGAATTATGAATCAACCTTTCCCTATTTGATGCCCTTCAAATGTATTTGGAATTCTGGGAGTTTAATCCCAACATTCCTGAAGACCACCAGACTGGAGAGATTAACCTAAAGGCCCTATCTTAAACTCATCCTATCTTCTCTTGCAATAAGGGGTAGATGGTGCAGGTTGTACATGGAGAAAATCATGTATAGATGACCATATCCACTAGTTATAGAATGAATAAATAAGTGACCAAAACTTCCACTGACATAGGATGAACCCTGGATTCATTAGCTATGTATTTAGGTGATAATTAAGCAGGTCAAACAACATGACAGAGGAGCTGAGTAGCCTCATCTTTGTCGTGTGGATAATATCCTTTCCAGCAGGCATCTGTTTGATACTGTAATAAGTAGGTCTCCATAAATACCATTAGATACATGCTGGTTGCATGCAAGCACTGCTTTCATCCTGAAAAATTAGATGGGGGGGGGGATATGCTATAGAACCCCTGTTCTACTTATTCACTTTTAACTGTTATGACTTTTTTGGATGCAGTAATCTTATTACATTGAATAATTACCCTCATCATTCTCATTTATCATACTATTTATTCTACTAATAGATTTTTAATATCTTCATTTTAGTTTGGGAATGGGGCTAATTTCAACATGCTTGATATCACCAAAATATATAGCTAATGAATCTAGGCTTCATTCATCTTTATCACTGGGTGTAGCTTAGCTTTTCTGCAAATGTTTTTTCTCTTAAAATCTTCACGTTGTGAATGAATGTATATAGGTATGTGGACTCTGTGTGTGTGTACATACATACATACTGTACATACATACACACACATATGTTGGGGTGTATCATATATACACAAATGCACTTGCACAGATTGCCTATCTTTGCTTTCAATATCATCATATTTCTTTTCAGCCATCTTCTCGTCATTACAGTATATTGAAAATTGAGAAATGTTACAATACTAAAATAGCTCTAAGGATTATTAATAATCTCTTCCTATCAGATAGACCATGGTAAGGAAAATCATTTTACTGATTTGGGTTCCATCTGCTCTATTGATGATGCCACTGCTTCCCAACAGGAGCAAATTTATTCAGTTGCAAACCTGAAACATCTAAATGCAAACGCCTCAAGCAAATCAGGGGCTCAGAAATTTCCAACTATTTATCACCACTCACTGCAAGTGGAATTTATTGCCTTCAGACTTTCATCTGACTGAGCTGTGAATAAAAAGAGAAAATCTGCTGAACCGGCTGAACTTACTACAGTACCTTAATTTCAGGAGTCAATCATTTTGCCACAGTTGCTCTTGACCAGGTAAACTGGCCCTAACAATTTTTTTTTTCTTCAGACTTAATTTGCTGTCATTTTGTTTCATGTCCATCATATAGGAGCAAATCAGTTTAATTATCCCAAACCTCTGAGATAGGTCTGTTTGCACAGTTGTTTTGTACTTGTTTGCCCAATAGACCCTAAGAGCAAACAGAGGAAGTATGTAAGCAAAAACTATATTGGTATAAAAAATACTCCTGGAAGAGATACCACTGAGCAGAGTTTCAGAGCTGGATGGTTGTAGTTGGAACTCACTGGGAGGCCTGAGATGAGTCGTTCTTTTTAGCCCAACTGGTGCAGAAGGTTAGGTGATGAGGTTCAATTTCTGGTACTTCCACCTAAAAGAAGCTCCTGAGTTTTATTACGGATAACTTCTGCCAGTATAGACAATACTTAACTAGATGGATCTTTTCTGACTTTTTATCCACCTATGAGGACGAGCCAGGTGGAACCTTGTAGTAAGGGCATGAAGAACAGGATAAAAATAAATAAGGAAAGTAGCACCAACTTTCAAGAAGAGTAGACATGGGTTGAAGCTGATGCTGCCGACTCTGTGACCCTCATTTTAATAATTAGCAGCTTAGAAGTGCTCCTGAAATTTAACAGTTCACCAATGTTCTAGTCGCTCTTCCCAGAAGAACTTTTTTGAGGTTCAGACATTGACATTGTTAAATAATTTTCATTATTTAAAAGGGATTCTTCGAATTCAGTATTAAAATGATATTCTCATACCAAAACAAGAGCACAGAACTGTGAACTATATACTGTATATGCTGCATAGGGGGGAAACGGTATTCTGAGTGATTCTTCTGAGAAATATAGAGTAAGTAGACAGCAGGATATTCCATGAATAATACATAAAACTCATAGATGTATATTGTCATGACTATTGTTGAATATTAATATGCAGATTCTGCCCTCTGTGGCTTTTCAGAAGATATTCAGAGGTCAAAACTCCAGTTGACTCAGGAAAGAAAAATGACTTTCAATACCAGAAAGAGTATCAGTATACAGAATTGTGTGGGATAAGGATGGGGCAGTAGCTTTTTAGGCAGCATTTGTGAGGGGAAGGGGGGTCAACTTAATCAAGGACACTACTCTTATCCTAGAACAATATTGAAGGATGTGTCATGCATGTTTATTAAATTGGCTTCTCTCAGAAGTTCCCAGCTGGTTTGCTTGAAACAAGACCTCCTGTTCTGTATGAACTGCATTTTGACTGACAGCAAAGAACAACACAGGGATACATGGAACCACTTGAAAAATTGTGCTAGTCCTAGTTAAATACTTTGGGGCATTTCTTATCATGATAAGTGGCAGTCCCTAACTCACCATGGCTCATCCTGGAAAACCTAAGCAGGGTCAGATATAATTAGTTCATCAGGAAATCCCAGGGAATTCTGGGAAGACTAGAGTGAGGCTTTTCCCACACTGCAACCTTAATCCCATGGGTAAACCAGCTGGAAAGGAAGCTGGATTAAGAAAGCCCTCTCTAACTTCTAACCCCTTCCTCCTCTTTTGCCACAGTGATGGCCTGGTATTCCATCCCGATTTTGCTTATTCACAACCCTTGACTGGTGATTCTTTTGCTTCTTTATATCTCTCACCTATGCTAGGAATGCAAGCACTTTCCTTTCTGTGGACAAGTCTTTGAGGACATGTGGTTTCCATTGATAGAACTTTTGTATGAGCTGCCTATCTGTTGACACCCCCTGGCACTTAGCACCTTCCTGTCTGTGTGTGTATACCACTGTGTATACAGGTGTGTATACCACTGAACAGCTTTTAAAAAAAATGAAACAGAACAACAATTCTTCCTGTCACTTGGGCAGGAAGAGGACACTTGTCAATTTCATTGGGAAAAGAAGAGGAAAGAAGAAAAAAGTTGCATCAATGAACTTGTAAAGAAAAGACAATTTTAAAAGCCCAGCCTTTTCCATTCCACAAGTAATCTTGTAAAAATAATTTAAAAACCCAGCCTTAAACATATATTTTTTTTTAAAAAAAAGAGCTTCACCAATTGAGGTCCCTTCAGAAGACAACAACCCAGGACAAAATGGTCATGGACGGCATTGACCAGTGACTGGAGGGTGCACAGTAGCCAATTGGAGTGGAAGCATTTGCATATAATGAAATGGAGTCCAGTGGACAACTAGGAATTAGTGCATTGGATCACAACACTTTTGATGCATAGCAGGAAAAGATGGTCAGTGGTTGCCTTCCCAGTGGATTGGGGACAGGTAGAGGAAAAGATCATTCATTCCTTTCCTCAAAAAACAGTTAGCAGCCTACTTATGCTCGGACAACCTGGTCATGCAGATTAGCCCTGAGAAGGCAAGAGTAAACCATGTTCATACTGTTGCCAAAGTAACTATATAGATGGGCCAGTGAAGTCATCAGGGGATGAGCTTGTTTTGAAGAAGATGTAATATTAACAGATATTTTTCCCAGAGCCTGCATCCAATGGGGACTTGAGAGAGCCTAGCTCCTTCAAGAACATGAAGGACTGGACTGTAGCTTGAATCATGTCAACTGGATTTCTATTTTCTCAGTGGAAACGTTTCCACTGAGAAAATAGAAATCCAGTTGACATGATTCAAGCTACAGACTGTTCCACCTGGATGACTGAGAACCTTCATCGACATGAAGGACTGGAGTATAGCTTTGCAGTCAACAAAACAAGATATAATGAATCTAGCACCTATAAATTAACATAAAATATGCTCCTATCTATTTATATTATTGGGGGGGGGGGTAGAATTCCTCCAGACTTCTAGGCAGAATTTAAGTTTTAAGTTTTAAGTACAGTTTTTCTCTTTTTGAATGATGGCATTCCAGAGATAATCCAACAGTTTTCCATAAGCAACATTTCTAGAGGTAGTAGTATTGTGCGGTGTGGGTCCTAGAACAGAATGTTTTGTTCATAACTCATAAAAAACTCATAGGGTTTTTTTTAAAAAAAAGAAGATAAAAACTAATACAACTAATAAGAAAGAAAAAAGAAAAAGAAAGAAATCAAAGATTGAGCTGAGAGAAAATAATGGGCCCACAGCCCAGTGAAAGTCCATGGCTAAGTCCAACATCCTACCCCAACTCTACTGAATTACAGTAATTGTTAGTGCTGCAAAACGCCGAAGTCTCACTGTGTTAATTTAAGTCAGTTATTCTTTTCCAACTTAACCATCATAATTCAATGGCAGATCATATGCTTTACATACAAAAAATGTCAAGATTACTCTAAGGCATTTTCATATATGAGCAGGAACATCATTGTCTTCAATCTTGAGAGGTCACTACAGGTAGATCTATTCCTTCCTAACACTTTCAACAATGCCTGTTCCCAGGCAGAAGCAGAGCTGATATATTTTTATCTCAGCCATCAGATCTTCCATTATAAAGTATCACAGTATTTTCACATTCCAACTTTAAATCTCTCTTAATATAGAAGGAAAATATTCTGTATCTGCATGTGAAGAATGGCCAATAATTTATATACTAGTATTCTATTTTTTACATAATTTTATTAAAAGATTTTTTTAAAAAAAGAAGATAAAAACTAATACAAACAAATAAGAAAAAAAAAGAAAAAAAAAGAAAGAAATCAAAGTGAAAGCTAAAAGTGCAAGAAAGGAAGAAAAGAAAAGAAAAATAGAAAAGAAAGTAAAAAGATTCAAAGAAGTGGCTTCTGATCTTCTTTACAGCAGTTATAAGTACAATTATAAATTTACCTCTTTCTCTAAAGTTACAGCATGTCTCTCTTCTTTCTATAATCTATCCTGTCTACTCATCAAAACCATAAATCATAAGTTCATTTTTTTCTGTTTTCCGCAAAAAGTCCATAAGGGGTTTCCAGGCAGCAATAAACATAGATATATACTAATATTCCAGATGAGAGCATTATTTGTGTCCTATTTTAGGGATTTATCTGGTCAATTACATTTTTTAGGAAAATACAGTATATTTGAGGAATTTTAATCTGGATGTAATGGAAGTGGCTTTATTTATTGGATTTATTTGAATTCCCCAAAGGTTCATCCATATCCATATCATGAACTGTAACTGCATTTTTATTGTTTACATGCATATAAACATCTGAGGTGCTGATGTTTTCCATATTTTTAATGTAAGAGACAAAGCGAATGGATTCAAAAGTGGCCTTCCATGGTTTAGAAAATAGAATTTGTGAAAAGCTGGACCAAATATTGCAGTGGCTGCTATTCATGCTGTGAAACCGAGTCCAAAATAGAAATGTGCAAATCAGTATAAATCCATTCATTATCTATATTATTCTCCAAAAGCCAATTGCCAATGGCAGTTGGTTTTTGGAGAATAATAATAATAACAATAATAGATTCCCAGACCTGCATTTACCATTTGCAGTGTTTTCTAATACAAACCTGCACCAGCTCTCCTAGACTTTTTTTAACCTAAAATCCTCCAGTATACTTATTTTTATTTTTTCCCCCAATGTATTCATTTTAATCACTGCTAAAATTAACATTTTTAAAATGCACCCCCAAATATATATATTTTATATATGACTTTTTTTTTATTAATACACATTCCCCTTTGGCTAAATTTTACAGAGTTGTCTTTTGATATGAATGTTGGGCCACAGCAGAGTCCAATTTGGTGAACTTCACAAATCCAGGTCATTTTTCTTTTGCATAACAGAGATGCACATTATGTGCCTGGTTGCATGCTCCATGGGCATTTACTGGCCTTTCAGTAAATACTTTGTGCACAGGCCTTAGCAATTTGCTCTCTCTGGATCACTGCTGCAACAGTATCAGGCTCGGGGAGATGTTTTCAAGGATATAATGAGTGGTGATTTCATCAAACTCCATTCTATAATGTGCTAAAGGGTACCGGGAAATGTCACACCTAGCAGGTGACTCTTCTGTGTAATGAATAATCATGTGCCTCAAGAAATGAGGTATGAAAATGCAGAAACAAGTCATCCATCAGAGACATCAGATATTAACACTAATTACCCACCATGCAAGAACTGTTTGCTTCTCACAGGTAGAGAAAAGTTCTTACCCAATGTGGAATATTTAGATTGTTTTCATCAATATCCTTATCAAATATATCTACACTTAAGAAGTGAAGAGATATATCAGAATGAGACATGTTTGTGGCCAGATATTGCCACTCACTGTGGCATAGTGATTCTGTGAAAACATCAGGTCTTACAATGTTTTCTAGTTTTCTTGTATATAAAGAGCAACACCTCTTTCAATATAACATTCCCTATATTTTCTGTGGAGTTTGTATCCAGGAACAATCATATTATTTCCATTACACAAGGCTTCTCTTACACCTAGTATATCTATGTTCTTGTTTGCTACTAAGTACTCTAATGCCCCTATCTTATCTCAGAGACTTCTAGCACTAGCATAGAAAGACCTACAAACAATGTCTCTTTTCAGCTATTGTAGTCATGAACTTTTACACAGCATTTTTGTTTTCAGTGAATCTACTGTCCCATCCATTCATTTAGTCACTTCCAGTTTGGAAGTTTATAGTACTTTGTGAAATATATGCACCTTTCTGAACCAGATGCTGCACCTGTTGCCTTCACTCAGGGATCAGTTTTTGATGCTATGCATCAGCAACCTAGTTCCTTTTCAGTTCCATTTCCCTCTCTGTCTTGTACAATCTTAGCTTGTCCCTCCAAATTTTTCAGGGCTAACAAATCTGAACCTCTTCTCCTGTTATTACCCTTTCATTCATGAATTACAAACCGTGAGCTCTACTTGTATAGCTGGTCCTGCGGGCAAAATAGATAGCATTTCTGAGAATGTTATCTTGGGAGTCCTGAACTTTGAACTGCTACCTACCAGTCTAAATTTGGCTTTCAGAACTGGCCAAGTGCATTTCCCAACATGTTCCATGTGCCAGCATGGATCGTAACTGGTGCCTCCTCTTCAGCATTATCTGACAATTTATCTAGGTGGCCTGTGACATTTGCAACTTTATCAGGCATACAACTCATCATGTAATCTATATATCCATCAAAGACCCATCTCTGTGTGTTTCTAATGATCAATTTAGCCACAACCAAAAGCCCGCAGAGGAGCATTGTCAGTGTGAACAGATGTGGGCTCATGTCCCTTGAATGGGGTCCTTCATACAGGAACATTTTATTCATCCTTGAAATCATCTTCTCTGAGAACCTTGTTCTCCATAGTACTAACGAAGTGGCATGAACCTATTATAAAGGTCCTGTCTATATATATATCTGCCTCTCTAAGCATTTTCAACACAACCACCTTGGTTTCAAGGGAATAGATTTGGTTCCTGAAAGCTAGAAACTGATTGCATTGAGAACAAATCCATGATTTACACCCTACTGGCAGATAATTGTACATTTGACATTTGATGTGATAAACTGGAAAAAAACACCTTTCGTCTGCTGGCTTTCTACCTTCATGATACTTATTGTTGGTAAGTTTGATTTTATCTTTAGGAAATACTTGACATGAAGGATAGTCCCTATGTTAGGAAGCCAAAACGGGTGTCCTGGCTTCCTCATATGGTTGCTAAACTTGTCTTGATGCTTAGTTTATGAAGGCAGGAGGTTAGTGTGTTCACCACTAAACTCTCCTGTTACTGTTTCCCTCTCCTGTTTTGAAAGAGTGCTGCCAGAGACCTGGACAGCTGTGATCCCTCTTCACCCCAGAGATACAAAGGGTGTGAAGAAACAGAGGGATCTAAGCAATGTACAGGATGCTATGTCATAATCACCTAGCCTAAACTAATATGCCATATTGGTTTTTAAGAGTCAAAACAGTCCCCAACTGGGGAAAGTTTTCACACATATATGAGGGAGAAAAAAAAATCCATATTTATATGTGTGCTAAGATATGAATCCCTAGAAAATTTGCCAGAGCATGCACCAGGGGATATCCAAATGTGTAGGCACATTTGAAATTTTGCTTGTTATGTATTTTCTCATCCTATGGCCAGTATAAGGGCTTGTTCTGTTCAAGAAGTCAAAGCAAAGAATTGTATTCTAACAGGCCCAGTCAGGGATACATGAGATATTTTCAGCAGAAGAATCACAAAAATCCAGACAACCACTAGGTAACAACAAAGAGATACCGAAAACTCTAATTCTAATGTTTGTAGCCCAGATCAGAGCAAGGACAGTCAGAATCTGGTCCAGAGTTCAAAATACATAGGCAGTAGCTTTAAGGCTAAAAATTTAGGTACAGGAAAATGAAGGGACAGGCAAGGCTCATAAGTCTACGTAAATGAGCTAAATCAGTGACCTGGTCACATAGCTACAGACTGTGTTGCCAGCATTGGGCTATGTACTGTATATATGGCTCCAAGACTTGGGCTACAAAAATCCAGGCATCTACTAGCAAACCCGGACACCCTCTGCATCACAGCAAATCTGGATACCCACTAGATGGCAGCTTGCTACAGAAAATCCAGGAGTTGACCATACAGCCTTTGCCTGAAGATCTCTGGTGAAGAAAAACCCAGTCACCTCTTTAAATGATAAGTTCTACTGGTGAACAGCTCTTAACCTCTAGAGCAGAGCTTTCCAAACTGTGTGTCGGGACATGTTAGTGTGTCAGCTGCAGTGTCTGGGTGTGTCGTGGCTGCTGCTGACTCCGAGCCCTGCCAGGATTCCGCACAGGTCCTAGTGCCTGCCTTGTGCCTGGCTGCCTCCAAACCTGCTGTGATTCCGCGCAGGTCCTAGTGCCTGCCTTGTGCCTTGCTGTAAGAGTGTGTCGCGAAATGATGCATGTCTAAAAAGTGTCACCAACATGAAAAGTTTGGAAAGCTCTGTTCTAGAGTGTTTCTTCCAATGTTCAATAGAAATCTAAATCTTGTAATTTAAGCCTATTAAGGACTGACCAGCTTCCTCAGACATCAGACTAGTATCTCTGGCACAATTTCTGAAACCAGGGGAACCCTGGTAGCACGAAGTGACATTTCTAAAAGGTTGAAATATAAAAAAGAGCTTCATTGCAGGATGGTGTGCTGAAAAAATAATGCTCTACCTGGGATTTGTTGTTAAACTCAGATCTCCTTTCATTCTAAGTAAAGATAATACATGCCAAATGGGCTGGGCTGGAGAATTGGAAGCTTTAGTGTAAAATTTAGTCTAAATTTGGTACAGTTTATGGTTACCCATTTTGGGTTGCAAAAATCTGGATGATCTCTCAATTGCAGCAACAAAACAACTCTTTGTTACCATATACAGTAGTGGCTGTCCATTTTTTTTTATTTATTTTTTTGCAGCCCAGGTATGGTAGTCTTCCTTCATGATACATGGAAAAGTGAATCATGGAGTCTCACTTCATGTCTGGTTTAATTCTAAATTGCTAACTGCATTTAAATCAGATAAGAGATAACATTTTCTGTATAATTTTTTATTGATTATGTGCCATCAAGTTGCTGTTGACTCTTCGCAAGCACATAGATAGATTTTCTCCAGGAGGATCTGCCCCTAACCTGTTCTTTCAGGTCTCCCAATGGTGCACTCATTGCCACTGTAACTGAGTCCATCCACCTTGCTGCTGGTCATCCTCTTCTTTTCTTTCTTTCTGCCTTTCCCAGCATTAGAGCCTTCTCCAGAGAGCTGGGTCTTTGCATAATGTGTCCAAAGTAGAATAATTTGAACCTGGTCATTTGTGCCTCTAGTGAAAACCCTGGGTTGATTTGTCTGATGATCCATTGGTTTGTTTTCTTTGTTGTCCACAGTATTCTCAGGAGTCTTCTCCAACACCAAAGTTCAAAAGTGTCAATACTCTTTCTATCCTGCTTCTTCAAAGTCCAACTTTCACTTCCATAGAGTTAATGAAAGGCTTCCAAAAGCTAAAATACAACATCCAAGGAAAGTGAACAGAAAGCTAAGAACTAAAAATCACCAAGTTGAATGTATAGGAAAATATTAAGTCCTTCAAACTAAATAGAAAAATAATAATGGAGAGATTATTATTTATTCTCAGTCCTCCTTAAATTTAGAATGGGAAGCAAGCTGGCAGCTAAAAAAAAAAAATTAAACTCCTTCCAAAAACAGCGTTATGCACCAAGAGATTAGTATCTTCTTGTTGTTAAGAGCCTCTCTTGGGGTACAAGAACTTAAAAATATACAAATTAGGTGGTTTAGAAATGAGAAAGGCTTGACCTAGTGTCCCAGTGGGGCTGCAGCGTGGTCTGGAAATGGTGGCGTCTCTGACTCCTGTCTCCTCTTACCGCATTTATGCCAACACCGTTGACGATCTTCAGGCTACAAGGTGACATTGTGAAGTACAAATGGGATGATTCCGAGTGTTTTCTGTCCATGAACACACTCTAGGGCAACAGGAAAAGCCTGCCTATGCCTCCAGAAAAAATCCATGCTGTTAGGACTGCCCGCTGATCTTGCGAGCAGTGTTTTCAGTCGGCCATCTTCTCACCAGAAAGGATGAAACATTTCTCAATAATACAGTGGGGCAAAAAAGTATTTAGTCAGCCACCAATTGTGCAAGTTCTCCCACTTAAAAAGATGAGAGAGGCCTGTAATTGACATCATAGGTAGACCTCAACTATGAGAGACAAAATGAGAAAACAAATCCAGACAATCACATTGTCTGATTCGGAAAGAATTTATTTGCAAATTATGGTGGAAAATAAGTATTTGGTCACCTACAAACAAGCAAGATTTCTGGCTCTCACAGACCTGTAACTACTTCTTTAAGAGGCTCCTCTGTCCTCCACTCATTACCTGTAGTAATGGCACCTGTTTGAACTTGTTATCAGTATAAAAGACACCTGTCCACAACCTCAAACAGTCACACTCCAAACTCCACTATGGTGAAGACCAAAGAGCTGTCGAAGGACACCAGAAACAAAATTGTAGACCTGCACCAGGCTGGGAAGACTGAATCTGCAATAGGCAAGCAGCTTGGTGTGAAGAAATCAACTGTGGGAGCAATAATTAGAAAATGGAAGACATACAAGACCACTGATAATCTCCCTCGATCTGGGGCTCCACGCAAGATCTCACCCCGTGGGGTCAAAATGATCACAAGAACGGTGAGCAAAAATCCCAGAACCACACGGGGGGACCTAGTGAATGACCTACAGAGAGCTGGGACCAACGTAACAAAGGCTACCATCAGTAACACACTACGCTGCCAGGGACTCAGATCCTGCAGTGCCAGACGTGTCCCCCTGCTTAAGCCAGTACATGTCCGGGCCTGTCTGAAGTTTGCTAGAGAGCATTTGGATGATCCAGAAGAGGATTGGGAGAATGTCATATGGTCAGATGAAACCAAAGTAGAACTGTTTGGTAGAAACACAACTTGTCGTGTTTGGAGGAGAGAGAATGCTGAGTTGCATCCAAAGAACACCATACCTACTGTGAAGCATGGGGGTGGCAACATCATGCTTTGGGGCTGTTTCTCTGCAAAGGGACCAGGACGAATGTTCCGTGTACAGGAAAGAATGAATGGGGCCATGTATCGTGAGATTTTGAGTGCAAACCTCCTTCCATCAGCAAGGGCATTGAAGATGAAACGTGGCTGGGTCTTTCAGCATGACAATGATCCCAAACACACCGCCCGGGCAACGAAGGAGTGGCTTCGTAAGAAGCATTTCAACGTCCTGGAGTGGCCTAGCCAGTCTCCAGATCTCAACCCCATAGAAAACCTTTGGAGGGAGTTGAAAGTCCGTGTTGCCCAGCGACAGCCCCAAAACATCACTGCTCTAGAGGAGATCTGCATGGAGGAATGGGCCAACATACCAGCAACAGTGTGTGCCAACCTTGTGAAGACTTACAGAAAACGTTTGACCTCTGTCATTGCCAACAAAGGATATATAACAAAGTATTGAGATGAACTTTTGATATTGACCAAATACTTATTTTCCACCATAATTTGCAAATAAATTCTTTCCGAATCAGACAATGTGATTGTCTGGATTTGTTTTCTCATTTTGTCTCTCATAGTTGAGGTCTACCTATGATGTCAATTACAGGCCTCTCTCATCTTTTTAAGTGGGAGAACTTGCACAATTGGTGGCTGACTAAATACTTTTTTACCCCACTGTATCTGCATCTGTTCTACAAATGGAATAATAAGGTTCCAACCACATCTTGGTTCACCACCATATAGTATAACTTAGTAAGATCTAAGAATTACAAATTTGGTAGAAGACATACTAAACAGGACTATACAAAGAACATGCCTATATCATCAGTGATCGTATCTAGTAATTTTGTCTTCAATTGGAATCTTTTTTAAAAAATTGCAGTTCAGTTTTCCAATCTTCAGAGTCTTATCCAGTTACTGTTACTTTCATATTATGTGCCAAATTATTAAGCTTTCGTTTCAAAATGAGTGCTTTCAGTAAGCACTCTGATTTTACTTTACTGACTGATCTGTTCTTCTTTCAGTCAAAGCAGTAGTGTCTGCAGTATAGGGTAGAAAACAGTCAAGAGGGCAGTTGGGACCACATGACCGAAGCCCGACGCCTTTTGTTTATGTATCAATGTTACATGCATGTACAATTGAGTGGGGCTTCAACTGTGCCATCTTGATTTTTTTGACAGTCCCTGTGGATGCTCTTGGATCCAAAGTTATTTTTGACTGTTTTTTTCCAGCATTCAAAGGGATCAATTTTCTTTGCTCAGACTTTCTACTTTCACAGCAATGCTTTACAACTGGGAAAACCAGGCCCTTGACAGTACATACTTTTGTTGTCAGTGTAATGTCGCTGTACTTTGTTTTGTTTTATTTCATTTTGCATCTGATATGGTCTTTCTCCCAAATAGCAGACATCTATTTATTTCATGGCTACAGTTACCATCCCTGTGAACATTTGAGCCTAGGAAGATAAAATCAATTACCATTTGGCAGAACTCTGTTAGTATGTTTCCTGCTTCATTTCTTATTCTAAAGTTAAATTTTCCCATTATTCAGTGGCCTCACACCGGACTTGGTTTTCTTGTCAGAGCAGTGGCAATGTGATCTGAAGGGAGAGTTACATCTGTACACTCTGTCATGGTCAGATCATGCCCTGGTGACCTTGAGATTCTTCTATGCCGCCCCCCTCCATGGGGAGGCAGGACCCATTCGATTGGTCTGCCCCCAGCGACTGATGGACCCGACGGGGTTTCAAAGAGAGCTGGGGGTTATACCTGAGGATCTGCATGGTCTGGCAGAGGCCCTGGCTGCTGCCTGGAATAGGGAGGTGGCAGCGGCCTTGGACAGGATCATGCCTATGTGACCTCTCTTGTCCCATCGAACCTGACACTCACCATGGTTTATGGAGGAATTGAGGATTCTGAAGAGGATTAAGAGACGTCTAAAGCACCGCTGGAGAAAGACAAGGACCGAACCTAACCGAACACAAGGTAGAGCCACTATTAAGGCCTACCTTGTGGCAGTAAGAGCAATGAAACATCAATATTCCTCTGCTCTTATTGCATCCACAGAATTCCATCCGACGGCCCTGTTTAAGATCACCAGATCCTTTCTGGGGAAGGTGGGTCCAGTAACTCACCTACAGGGTCGTGCAGAGGAGTTTTCTGGGCATCTGGAGGATAAAATTGCTCAGATCTGTTCCAGGTTGAATGCCAAGCATGCGGCATGGCCTGCGGAGATGCCTGGGGAATCTACTTACCCAGTTATCTTGGAACAGTTTGACCCTGTTGGGCCCAAGGAAATGGACAGGATTCTCCAGACTGTAAATGCCACCACTTGTCAATTAGATCCTTCTCCCTCCTGGCTGGTGAAGGCAGCTCGGGAGGTGATGTGTGGGTCAGTCCAGGCGATTGTGAATTCATCCTTGGGGGAGGGAGTGTTTCCGGATGCCTTTAAAGAGGCGCTGGTGCACCTCCTCCTCAAGAAACCATAACTGGATCCCACCATGCTGGACAATTTTCACCCAGTCTCCCACCTCCCCTTTTTAGGGAAGGTGGTTGAGAAAGTGGTGGCATTGCAGCTCCAGAGGATCCTGGATGAAACAGATTATCTGGACCCTTTTCAGTCGGGTTTCAGGCCTGGATATGGGATGGAAACAGCATTGGTCGCACTTTTGGATGATCTCTGGAGGGAGAAGGATGGGGGCAGTGCATCCATCCTTGCACTTCTTGACCTCTCAGTGGCTTTCGATACCATCGACCATGGTATCCTTTTGGGTCAGTTCAGGGAGTTGAAGGTGGGTGGTGTGGTTTTGCACTAGTTCACCTCCTTCCTCCAGGGTCGGTCCCAATTAGTGTTGATAGGGAGCAAGAGATCTGGCCTGTGGCCCCTCCTTTGTGGGGTGCCACAGGATTGGGTACTCTCTCCACTCCTTTTTAACATCTACATGAAACTGCTGGGTGAGATCATCCGTCACCATGGGATGAGGTATCATCAATATGCTGATGATACCCAATTATACATCTCCATCCCGGGTGACTTAAGTGATGCTGTGACCACCCTCTCTTGGTTCATGGAGGCTGTAGTGGCCTGTATGAGGAACAACAGGCTTCAGCTGAACCCTGGTAATATGGAGTGGCTGTGGTTTGGGGGCTGCTCAGTATCCAGGAATTTACCACCTTTGGTTCTGGATGGGGTTGCACTGCCCCAGACAGATCCGATGCAGAACCTGGGGGTTCTCCTGGACTCACGACTCCTGCTCAAAGAGCAGGTGGCAGCCGTGGCCAGGGGAGGCTTTGCCCAACTTTGTGTTATCCACCAGCTATGCCCCTTCCTGGATCGGGAGACCCTCCGGTCAGTCACTCATGCCCTAGTCATCTCCTGTATAGACTATTGCAATGCGCTGTACATGGGGCTAGCCTTGAAGAGCATCTGGAAGATACAGCAGGTTCAGAATGCAGCTGCACGAGCAGTTTTAGGAGCCCCAAGGATGGCACATATAACACCTTTGCTGTGTGAGCTGCATTGGGTGCCAGTTTGCTTCTGGGTCCAATTCATGGTGTTGGTTATCACCTTTAAAGCCCTACATGGCATGGGTCCAGGTTACCTGAGGGACCATCTCACTCCCATTGCATCGACCCGTCCCACCTGGTCAGGCAGAGAGGGCATGTTACGGACCCTGTCCATGAGAGATTGTCGACTGGCAGGGTCCAGGAAGAGGGCCTTCTCTGCCGTGGCCCCCGCCCTGTGGAACATGTTACCCCCAGAGGTGAGGCAGGCCCCCACTCTCCTGGCCTTCCGAAAGGGAGTGAAAACCTGGCTTTGCCACCTCGCTTGTGGTGGGAGGGGGGATAGCCAATCATGGGGGTGGTTGGCACTGTGATGCGGCTCCAAGGAATTTATATTTTATATAAATTTTAAATATTTTATATATTTTATATTTCATATTTATATTTTTATGATGTATTTGTTTTTATGTTTTTAATCTCCTGTTATTTTAACTAAATTGTAAACCGCCCAGAGTCGCTTGCGAGATGGGCAGTGTAGAAATATGAGAAACAAATAAAAATAAATAAATAAATAAATAAATATTCGTAGCTTTAGTAAATATGCACATACACATACACACAGGAATATGTACACACAAACATTCCTGTCTCAATTCTTCTCCTCTATCTTGCCCTTTGGTGCTATTTTTTAATGTCATTCTCCCATTTCTTTCAAATATATTTTTGACAAATGTTAGCAGGGAAAAGCTACAATTTTATTTTACTTTGTTAAATAAAGTAACTTCTATAGCAGGGGTGTCCACAGGGAGCGGGTAAAAAGTCAAGATGACAAATGTTAGCAAGGAAAAGCTACAATTTTATTTTACTTTGTTAAATAAAATAATTTCTACAGAACTATTTTCATAATTGCTAACTTAATCTTTTACTGCTGCATTTTAAATTCATCTGTTATTTTTTATGGTATTATTTCAAATGTGAACTACCTTTCAGCCTTCTCTTCTTTAATCTTATTTGATTTCACAACATTTCTTCAAAGTTTGAGGATTAGAATCTCTAATTATTTTATTCTCTCAAGAACTAACAATTGTCTGTGTTTTGTGCAATGTGAAAATGTAATTCATATTCTATGCCCTGTTCTACAGATTAAGGTAAATATTCAAGAGAATCTGAGATGTGGAATGCTATCAAGTAAGGCAGGATACAAAATAAGATTTGGAAGCTATTAATTTTAATCTTCAGGTGCAACATGTTGACTTTAATAGAACACCAGAGGTTTAACAAGTTCTCAAAAGGAATATGCTCCAAAATTCTTAGGCCATCTTAAGGATATATTTGTAATATTGAAAATAAATAGGCAAATAAGTAAAAAAGTAAAATGAAGTTGAATATATTGATTGAGGCATAATGGTTCATAAGTAACATTCATTAATACATTATAATTGAAGTTATTTATACATAGAAGAGGGCACAGAAATTCATCCCTAATGTTACAGGTCAGACTGTCTCTCTTTCAAATGTCTATGTATTGAACTCATACGTCAAGTGAGAAGCTTACAGCTGCACCAATGTAGGTTTTCTGGTTCAGCTATTGGTACTCAGTAGGGAGGCACTGAACCCCACTGAGTAATGTCAAGGAGGGGCCATAGTGTGATCATCCTCCTTGTCGTATGTACGAATGCCTTCCATACAGCTAAAGCCAGCAAGCATCTGAGACCAGATAAAACCATTATCATAGGCTGACCATATTTCCTTGAGACAAAAACGGGACATTGGGATGGGAAAAACGGGACAGGGGTCCCCGCCCCCCGGGTCCACGTGATTGGCTCCCGCCTGCAAACCCACCCCTGATCCGCGTGATTGGCTCCCGCCTGCAAACTCCACCCCCTAGTCCGTGCAATTGGCTCCCACCTGCAAACTCCGCCTCCTGGTCCAAGTGATTGGATCCCACCTGCAAACCCCGCCTCCTGGTCCACGCAATTGGGTCCTGCCTGCAAACCCCGCCCCTGTCCATGCGATTGGCTCCCGCCAGCAAACCCTGCCCCCAGTCCACCCAATTGGCTCCCACCTGCAAACCCTGCCCCTGGTCCATGCGATTGTCTCCCACCTGCAAACCCCAACCCCTGGTCCACGTGATTGGCTCCTGCCTGCAAACCCCGCCCCCATTATGCGTGATTGGCTCCCACCTGCAAACCCTGCCCCCCGTTATGCGCGATTGGCTCCTGCCTGGAAACCCTGCCCCCCGTTATGCGCGATTGGCTCCTGCCTGCAAACCCTGCCCCCCGTTATGCGCGATTGGCTCCTGCCTGGAAACCCTGCCCCCCGTTATGCGCGATTGGCTCCTGCCTGCAAACCCCACCCCCCCAGTCCGTGGAAAAATTGTCTTCCACAAAACTGGTCCCTCGTGCCAAAAAGTTTGGGTACCCCTGCTTAAACAGATTACTGTTTATATAAAAAGACTTGCGATCACCCACAAGGTCTGGGTCAAGGTTCCCTTTTGCAATAGGGTGAGACTGGAAATATATATATTGACTGTCAAAGGGAACCTTGACCTAGACCTTGCCCTGCTGCCAATTGGTCCTATATTTCTAGTCTTGCCATATTGTCAAAGTTTGACAATACGGCAAGACTAGAAATATAGGACAAGGTCTAACTAAGGCACACTGAAGTTTGATATCCTAAGATGTTATGGACTACAGATCTCATCAGCTGCGTCTATTCAGGTGGGAAGGGGTGCCCAGCCCACCGTGGCCCCAACGGTAGACTGTGCCTGTCCAGAGGGGTTCTCCCGCCAGCACCAGCTCCAGCACCACAGACGCGAACATCGCCTCCCCCGCGCCTGTTCCGAAGGGATAGAACAGGATGTAGCCGGCCCCACCGCCATCCTGCGTACCTCCAGCGGGGGCTGGCATCACCAGCAGCAGCAGCAGCTCCAGGAGGCAGAGGCAGCTCCGTACCCGGAGCGGCTGCATCCCACCGCGTAGCTCGGCAGTGCCCCGGCCAACCGGTTCCCTGGCTTGCCCTGGCTGGGACGGCTCCTCCTGCCCGGCGTGGACAGGTGGTGAGAGCGCTCTCCTCCCATCCCGGGGCCTGCTGCTGCTACCGGGGTGGAGGAGCTCAGAGCGCCACGCCGGGAGGCTTCCTGCCGTGCCTCGCTCAGTCCTCCCAGGGACCCGGGACAGCTCGGCTCAGCAGTGCTGCTGAAAGAGGAACTTCTCCGCCTGGCCGGAAGTTTGGAAAGGGTGTGTGAGCGCACGTAAGCTAGGGTGGCTGCCGGGGCGGAGGGACTGTGGGCCGTGAGGCTCGGCTCGGCTGCAAGAGCGGTGGTGAGGCGAGGCGGCAAGACTGGAGCGCACGAATTGGGCAAAAGTGGTGGAGAGCCCAGCGGATTCCAGGGTGGAAGGCTGAGTGGGCGTTTGGACGCCGGCTTCTTGGCAGCGAGGCAAGGCTTGGCAGCAGAACTCCCGGCAGAGAGGCAGGGATGGGATTCAGGGACCGGATCTTTGGTCAGGAGGCAAGGCTCAGGGTCAGGACTCACCACTGCAGGGCTTCGGAGCATGCGGCACCGACAGGATCAGGTAAGGAGGCAGGAATGGGGTGGACTGTGGTGCTAGTTCTGGCGATGGGCTCGCACATGGCGAAACAACCGGGCTTCCAGGGCAGCGTAGAAGACGGGTATAGACGGGTGTCTCCGGCAGCGCATGTTGGCTGCGCTGCCCCTTTTATTATTCGCATTTCGCGCCGTTTGTGCGTCTTGGCCAATCAGGCCTCACACTGCTCAGCCCGCCTCTCCACCCTCCTTTGCTGCGCGCTGATAGGCGGGAGGGCTTCATTTTCCAGGCTGTCTCCCAAAACGGGACAATACTGAGATTTTTGTCAAAAAGACGGTACGGTTCAAAAATGCTAAAATAACGGGACTGTCCCATTCAAAATGGGACGTATGGTCACCCTACATTATCAAGACACTGGCAGGTGGCCTGAAAGTCCAAAGCTGAGGAACAGGCAGCAAATAAGCAGATGCAAGGCTTATGGCTAGATTGCTAGGTTCTGCAGTAACTAATCTTTGTTGTCATTTTTGATCCAAGGGACTGAAAAAGAAGAAGACAAGACTCCACTTTTGTGAAGCGTGTTTTGTTTACCAAACAGAAAGGAAAGAAGTAGAATCATACTGTCAGCTCTGCCCTCCACATACAGTATACAGGTAATTCACTTTCCATTTTGCTTCTCTTCCCTACCTCCCTGCTGCCCCTCATTGGGTGATCTATCAGAGTATAACTTTACGTGGGATGGTTTAAGGGGGTCACAGCATATGTAGCTCCATTGGCCTCAGAAAAATGGGGGTATCCCACTCCTGACATGTTCCCCCCTCCTTGTGTTTTGTCCACAGGACCTTGCCTGCTGCCACTGGCAATCTCCTGCATCTGCTCTGTTCAGTCCAGTGCTAGTAGGACAGGTAAGTGATGATGACAGTGGTTGCTCCAGAGACTGGGGAGCGGAAAGGGCTTTTTACTCGGGCAGGCAGCTGTCACCAAGGGTATGAAGAAGATATGTCTGCCAGACTGTGTGTCCGTGGTCCAGCCTGCCCGCCTGCCCAGGGGGCATTGCAAACCAGGTCCCAGCCACTTGTTTGGAATTATGCTGGACAATCCAGATTTTTTGAAGTTTACCCTCCATCCTCTTCGACCTTCTGCCAGATTCACAGTTTATCCATCTTTTGTCCGCCATGCTTCTCTTTCTGGGATATGCCTTGGAGGCTAAGGTTATGAGATCTGGGCTATAGAGAGATGTAGAAAATTATCTATATCTAATTATCTAATAGTGAGCAGGTTTGGTGTAGCAGTTAAGGCATCAGGCTAGAAATCAGGAGACCGTGAGTTCTAGTCCCACCTTAGGCACAAGGCCAGCTGGGTGACCTTGGGCCAGTCACTCTCTCTCAGCCCTAGGAAGGAGGGAATGGCAAACCATTTCTGAAAAATCTTGCCAAGAAAACTGCAGGGACTTGTCCAGGCAGTCACCAGGAGTCAACACTGATTCAGAGGCACCCACACACACAAAAATCTAATGGAATATTTGCAATTCAGATCCGGTAACCCTAATATTTAAAAAAGTGCCCTAAATCCCATATGTGTGTGAGTTGGGGGAAAGAGGGTGGACAGAACAAACATAGGCAGTTGTCCATGTCAGAGAAAAGTGTGCTGCTTATTTAGACTGAATGTAAAGGAAAAGGGGCTAAAATACTAGTACTGATTATCTAGCTTATCGAAGACACCAAAAAAAAAGGCTTAATTTAAATGAGAAAGGTCAAAAGAACACGTTTGTAACAAAGGATAGAAAGGATAATCATTGTGCATTCTCCCCGTGTCACTGGGATGTGCACATAAGCATCAAGCATCACTGTTTTGCTAGACAACAGAAAACTGCTTGACAGTGCCAGAAAAGGGCACAAACATCTGTATAGGCTTGGGGGTACACATCTAGCATTGCTCTCCACTGTTACTTGTTGCTGTTTCTATCTGGAGATGGATTTAATTGCAGTAAACAAACAAACAAACAAACAAACTCCTCATTGCTGTACTTTCTTTTATTACATCATCCTTGGTCACTCTTCTCCTTTCTCAGGATGTGTTAATGCTTGGAGCAGGAGAGATGGACAGGGGAAAGTGGATATTATTTAAGGGTGTGAACAGACAGAGGGATCCAGTTGAAAATGGGTATTTGGACTTCAAAAAAAGCTTTTGAGTAAGTTCCTCATCAAAGACTCTTGAGTAAGTTTAGGAGTCAAAGTTTAAGAGGGCAGGCCCTCCCATGGATAGTTATCTGGCTAAAAGACAGGAAAAACGGATACTGAGATATTACTTCTAGAAGTAAAAAAAAAAACCTCTTGTGGTGATGGATTTTTGTTTGGTTTTCTTTGGGTAGCTGAAGCAGGCAATTGCTACAATAATTTTTGTAGAGGTGTAGAAGACAGAAGGCAAAGAAAATAGCATTCCAGAAATAAAAGTAGTTTTTATCTGCCTAGGGAAGTATGTCTTTTTCTGAAGAAGAATTTGATTTAAAAACAAAAAACTATTATTTTGTATCCAATATGTTTCTTCTAGAAACAGCTTTAATTTTTAGTTCTGGTTCTGTGGATATTGCATCTCAAATACATCACTGTAATATCTCATTGTGCAGGAATCATCTGCAGTGGCAATCTGAGGGGGGGGGGGCTCCAAACGTGGCATTGCACTGGGCTCCCAAATTCCTTTAAATTGGATTATCTTCATTCAACAGCCATCTATACTTTATTTTGGATACAACATTGCATTAAGAACGGTAACTTTGACTGGGATATGGTCTCCTTTGCAACGTAGTCACTGAATTTCATGTCTTTCCTGTCACTTTTTGGCAGGTATCTGGTGCAGAACAAGGAATAGAACAAATTTACTCTGACAGATAAAAATCAATAAAATGAAAATGAGAGATTGGTGTGCTTCCGTTTACCTCCAAGATTCCTTTGAGAGCAGTCTCTCTCTCTCTGGGTAGTTTGGATTACAGCAAACTATCATCATCGTCAACCATCACCATCTCCATGATCCCAGTTTATTTATTTATTTATTATTTAAATTTATCCCCGCCCATCTCCCGAATAGGGACTCTGGGCGGTTTACAGGATAATAATAGATTGAAATATATAGATAAAATTACAACAATATAAGAATAATTATAAATCCAGATGTCATTAAAAGAAGGACATTTAAAATCACGGGATTAGCCATCTCCAGGAGGAACTATCCCTCCCTCCCTCCCATGCCGGGCGGCAGAACCAGGTCTTCAGCTCTTTCCTAAAGGTCGGGAGGGAGGAGATCTGCCTCAACTCTGGGGGCAAGCTGTTCCATAGTGTGGGCACTGTCACAGAGAAGGCCCGCCTCCTCGACCCCATCAGATGACATTCTCTAATTGATGGGGTACGTAGCCGGGCCTCTCTGGATGACCGGGTGGGGCGGGTCGATAACATGGGGATAAGACGGTCCCTCAGGTATTCTGGTCCCATGCCATGTTAAAAGTGTTCCCTTACAACAATTAGCACAGAAAGGGAAGAACCCCTATTGGCCTCACTGGGAACCTTTTTCTAATTCTAGTTACCAACTAGGGAGGAAGAGAGGAAGGAATTATTTTTATTGAGGCTGCAGTTAGAAGGAGAAAGCTTAAACCTCCCTCACAACACACTGCTGATGACAATATTCCCTTGTTGTAATTCTTTTTAAAATGATGTGATTGCTGGGTACAGTACAGGTGGCCCTAGTTATTTGCGGTGGTTCTTTTGCAGAATAACAGACACTGATATCAAAAGTGGAAAAAAAAACATTATTTATGCACGTGCATATGCATAAAACACACAAAAAGCAGTCCAAAAACCCTCTTCCATACAGAACCACGTGCCAAAAAATGTGGATATCAAAAACCTGGTGTGTTGGGCTTCCAGTAGGGACATGGCGGACTGAACAGCTGTGCCTGCAGGCTCAGCAGGCAGAACTGACAATGCGGCAGTTTTTTCGGGCTGAGGCAGGTTTTTCCTGAAGCCCAGGAGTGCTTTTCCAGATAAGGAAAACACCTGGAATCACCCCATCTGTCCTCCGGACGGCTGCGTGCAGCCAGAAGACCACAAACAGCATTCGCGCTCTACTGGTAAGAGCAGCCCGGAGGCTGGGATGTCACCATTTTCAAGCTGCGCTGTAGCCTTAAAGGGACACTAAGACTGGTCACCCCATTTCTAAATCACCCAATTTATATTTCTTTTAAGTACGCATACCCTAAGAGAGGCTTTCTACAGCAAGGAGAAGCAGGTTCTTTTGGTGCCTATCGTTATTTTTGGGATTAATATATTTTTTTTTAAATTCTTTTTAAGTTTTGGACTTTGTTTTCCATCCAAATATTAAGGAGGATTGAGAGTAAATAATTGTCTCCCTGTTCCGGAATGTTTTCATATCTTCGACTTTTGCTGGTTAAGCTCCTAGGGGGCACCATAATCTACTGCTTGAGACATGGAGGAGTTTAAGCAGACTTTCTCTGACTTTCACTGAGATTTTAAACAGATTCCTGTCAAGTTTTTATGCAAGGCATTCAGGACATTTTGGAAAATATGAAGTCTAAAATGTGTCATCTGGCTGGGGATGTTGTGGAGGAAACTGAGGAATTTAACAGCAACAGAAATGTCTCTTCTAAGAGTGAGATCGGGACTTCTGTTGAAATGCTAAAGATTGGATAGATGAGCTAAAGAAATTAAAGGGAGTGATCGAGTTGCAAGCCATAAGTGAAATTGATTTTCTGATGGAACGCCATGAAAAAAAGGGGTTATTATGTATGGGAGGTTTCTTGAAGAGAAGTTGGAGTTTTTGATCGGGGTTGTTGGGCTGTTCGATTTTTCTAAGAAAAAAGCTCTGTGTGTATTGTGGGGATATGTAAATGCTCTGGTTTATTTTGAAGTGGGATAAGGGTTTAAGAATATTTATCTGGACTGCTTTTAGGGTTTGGCTGATTTCATTTATCTTTAATGATTTGGATTAAGATTATTAAGGTATAATAAAAATAATAAATGTTCGGGTTTGGGTTTAATATGATTAAGATTATTAAAACTGTTGTATTATCAAGTATTTGTTGTTTATTCATTCAGTCGCTTCCGACTCTTCGTGACTTCATGGACCAGCCCACGCCAGAGCTTCCTGTCGGCCATCACCATCCCCAGCTCCCCCATGGTTGAGTCCATCACCTCCAGAATATCATCCATCCATCTTGCCCTTGGTCGGCCCCTCTTCCTTTTGCCTTCCACTTTCCCTAGCATCAGCTTCTTCTCCAGGGTATCCTGTCTTCTCATTATGTGGCCAAAGTACTTCAGTTTTGCCTTTAATATCATTCCCTCAAGTGAGCAGTCTGGCTTTATTTCCTGGAGTATGGACTGGTTTGATCTTCTTGCAGTCCAAGGCACTCTCAGAATTTTCCTCCAACACCACAGTTCAAAAGCATCTATCTTCCTTTGCTCAGACTTCCTTATGGTCCAGCTCTCACAGCCATAGGTTACTACAGGGAATACCATTGCTTTAACTATGCGGACCTTTGTTGTCAGTGTGATGTCTCTGCTCTTAACTATTTTATCAAGATTTGCCATTGCTCTCCTCCCAAGAAGTAGACGTCTTCTGATTTCCTGGCTGCAGTCAGCATCTGCAGTAATCTTTGCGCCTAGAAATACAAAGTCTGTCACTGCCTCCACTTTTTCTCCCGCTATTTGCCAGTTATCAATCAAGCTGGTTGCCATAATCTTGTTTTTTTTTTGAGGTTTAACTGCAACCCAGCTTTTGCACTTTCTTCTTTCACCTTCGTCATAAGGCTCCTCAACTCCTCCTCGCTTTCAGCCATCAAAGTGTTATCATCTGCATATCTAAGTTTGTTAATGTTTCTGCCAGCGATTTTAACTCCAGCCTTGGATTCCTCAAGCCCAGCACGTCGCATGATGTGTTCTGCGTACAGGTTGAATAGGTAGGGTGAGAGTATACAGCCCTGCCGTACTCCTTTCCCAATCTTAAACCAGTCGGTTGTTCCGTGCTCTGTTCTTACCGTTGCTACTTGGTCGTTATACAGATTCCTCAGGAGGCAGACAAGATGACTTGGTATCCCCATACCACCAAGAACTTGCCACAATTTGTTATGATCCACACAGTCAAAGGCTTTAGAATAGTCAATAAAACAAAAATAGATGTTTTTCTGAAACTCCCTGGCTTTCTCCATTATCCAGCGGATATTGGCAATTTGGTCTCTAGTTCCTCTGCCTTTTCTAAACCCAGCTTGTACATCTGGCAATTCTCGCTCCATGAATAGCTGGAGTCTACCTTGCAAGATCTTAAGCATTACCTTACTGGCATGTGAAATAGGTGCCACTGTTCGATAGTTTGAACATTCTTTAGTGCTTCCCTTTTTTGGTATGGGAATATAAGTTGTTTTTTTCCAATCTGATGGCCATTCTTGTGTTTTCCAAATTTGCTGGCATATGGCATGCATCACCTTGACAGCATCATCTTGCAAGATTTTAAACAGTTCAGCTGGGATACCGTCGTCTCCTGCTGCCTTGTTATTAGCAATGCTTCTTAAGGCCCATTCGACCTCACTCTTCAGGATGTCTGGCTCTAACTCACTGACCACACCATCAAAGCTATCTCCAATATTATTATCTTTCCTATACAGATCTTCCCTATATTCTTGCCACCTTTTCTTGATTTCTTCTGCTTCTGTTAGGTCCTTACCATCTTTGTTTTTGATCATACCCATTTTTGCCTGGAATTTACCTCCAATGTTTCTAATTTTCTGGAAGAGGTCTCTTTTCCTTCCTATTCTATTGTCTTCTTCCACTTCCACACATTGCTTGTTTAAAAATAATTCCTTATCTCTTCTGGCTAACCTCTGGAATTTTGCATTTAATTGGGCATATCTCCCCCTATCACTGTTGCCTTTTGCTTTATCAAGTAATTTGCATTATCAAGTATAATGGCAGACAATTTATAGGAAACTATAAGGAAGGATTTATAGAAAACTACAGATAAGGAAGACCACCAGTATTAGTATTGGTCCTTCAAACAGACCTTCCTTCCTTCCTTCCTTCCTTCCTTCCTTCCTTCCTTCCTTCCTTCCTTCCTTCCTTCCTTCCTTCTGTCCTTGGGCCAGAGAGGTTGTGGCTGATGATGGCATAAAATTACTACAGTGGGCAGTACCATTTTAAAAAAGCTTTTTAGGGTAGGGTGGAGTTGGGGGATTAAATATGTATGTTATTAAATTATATTATTGTGTTTTTTCCTTGTTGTACAGTGCCCAAAGTCTTTGATTGGGCAGGTTATAAATAGTGTAAAAATAAATGAAAGCATTTAAAAAATGGGAAAAGCAGCGACCTTAAGCAGCTTAACTTTGTGCAGCTTAAGGTACCCATTTTGCCCTTAATCTTTTCCACCAGATGAGGAGAATTGGTATACTTTGGGGGATGGGAATAAGTTGTAAGGGGTGAAATGGGTGCATTGAGTTTCTACAACTTCAGACATACATTTTGCCCCTCAAGAGAAACCTCTTAAACTCTCCCAAAACAATCCTAAGAGGAAAAAAAGCAGAAAATGTTGCCCTCGCCCATGCTAAGAGTTCTTTGAGGGTATCCTGTCTCAGGCCAAGCACACAGAGAGGTGGTTGCAAACTTAAGGTTTGTGAAGTAAATAAACAAAGGAAATGTGAGTGCAAACACACACGCACACACAGTAGAGAAATAAGTCCCCAAAAGTTCAGCAAGCTTGCCCTAAAAGAGTTCCAATCTAAAATAGCGGGCACAAGAGTGCTCAAGCGAAGTCCAAGGGTCCAAACGTTGTAGAAGGTTCGACAGCCAGTCTAGGTGCAGAGTCATAGTGTCATAAAATCCACTTTAATGAGTACAACTTACTCCATGTAAAGTTCAATAATAGTTCTTTTATTCTTGTGTTATTCGGACAGAAAGCAAAGCAAGTATTTACAATTAGAAAATAATAAATGGATAAAATTACAAAATAATCATTAACTTTTTATAATAATACATTAGGTTAACCATCAACTTAATATAAATAATTATGCCTCACTAGGCTATCCAAGTTGCTATTTGCATTCACCTTTTCAGCTTTCTTAACAGTATCTCATCGATACTAACAACAGTTACAGAACTAGCATCTTACTAGATACTTACATCCCACTCCTAACAGTTGGCCAAACGTATTAGAGTGGGCTGAGAGTCAGACATTCAGGGCGTCCCCTGCTCCCGTTGGAGAGTCTCGCACCTCTAGAGTTTCAATTGCAGGTCATTTTATTTATTTATTTGTTTGTTCAATTTATCCCCTGCCCATCTCCCACACAAGGGACTCTGGGCGGGTTACAACAAGTAAAGGTCATCCTTTTTATAGCTGAATATGTTCACGTCACAGTCAGTGTCAAAACTGTATACGTCACAGCCAGTTGAGCATTAGTTCTGACCTTGCCTTTCTTGTTCAGTACATTCTCCTTACACCCACTATCTGTTACGTTCTCTCTTGTTCCAACTGTTATCTGTTGTTGATAACACACATTCCTCATTTCATGCATACCAGCAATTTGAACACCCCAGTGAGTTCATAAACAGTTTATGGTTCTATTAAAACTATGATTTTATATATATTTATATTCATATGAACTGAACAATAAAACTTAATTTCATTACAAAAGTCACAAGGTTTCAAATCGGGAGTCAAGGCACACGGAGTCTCGGAAAAAGAACGGTTCTTGCCAATGGAGAGGCTTGAGCGCTCTGCTCTTCTTAAACAGAAGCAGCCCCAGTGTTGCTCGTTTGGAAGGGCGAGGCTCCTTTCTTGCGAGGAGCCTTGCAGAGCGCCTTTGCTCTGCTCTCCTCTCTGCACAGCGAGGCCTGGGAGGGGGTGGCAGCTCAGACTCCCCATCTTCAGAGACTGGCGACAGCTGTGCCTACTGGTTACTGGACAGCCCCACCTCCTCTGCCTGCAGCTCCTCAGGCAGCGGTTGGTCTGGCAACTCTGGAACTGGCTGCTCATTGTCAGTCTCCTTGTCTAAGCTGGCCATGACATTAACCACTACACCAAACTGGCTCTCCAGGTTCACTGAGTATGCTATAATTCATGTTTAACTTTATTAGCAGGCAGACTTGCCCCCATTGTCCACAGTTTGAACTTCAAAAGGGTGTTGGGCCCCCTCCAGAAGGTGTTGCCAAACCTCAAAAGCGACCTTAATAGCCAGAAGCTCCTTGTCCTTGTCCCAAGTAGTTCGCCAGCATCAAAGTCATAAGGTTTCAAATCAGGAGTCAAGGCACACAGAGTCTGGGTAAATGAACGGTTGTTGCCATTGGAGAGACTTGAGCTTGCTGCTCTTCTTAAATAGACGTAGCCCCAGTGTTGCTCATTTGGAAGGGCGAGGCTCCTTTCTTGCAAGGAGCCTTGCAGAGCGCCTTTGCTCTTTTCTCCTCTCGCATGGTGAACCCTTGCACTGGGAGGGGGTGGCAGCTCAGACTCCCCATCTTCAGAGACTGGTGACAGCTGTGCCTACTGGTTACCGGGCAGCCCCACCTCCTCTGTCTGCAGCTCCTCAGGCAGAGGTTGGTCTGGCAACTCTGGAACTGGCTGCTCACTGTCGGTCTCCTCATCTGAGTCCGAGCTCGCCATGACAGGGGGCTTTGGGGCGGCCTAGGATGCTTGGGACTCCATCCCAGCTTTTGGGCCTCTCTCATAATTTTCATAATTTTTCTTTGGATAATTGTCCTGGCTGACGCTTCCAACTTCACAAAAGATAAGCAGCCCAAATCCTGGAATTAAGGGCTTATATTCAAGTGAGATGCCATTCATGTAGAGTGCTATTAAGTTAATTCCTCTCCCCAAGTGACTATGGGCATCTCCCATAGGAGAACCAGAGAAGCAGATGCTGAATCTAAATATTAAGCATTTATTTTCTTCCAAGTAAAACAGACATATCTTTAACCCCAAGCAGCCAAAAACTTAAGACACAGAAAGCAGCATAGCACCGAGGCATATGAATCTGCTAGAAGCAAATGAGGGGAACACAAAACACTTATGAGTACAGGTAGTCCTTGTTTAGCGACCACAATTGGGACCGGCAACTTGGTCATTAATCAAAGCACTTGCTAAGTGAAACATCACAATTTTACAACCTTACTTCAGCTCTCCTTTACTTTACTGACCTGCAAAGGTTGTAAATATGAGGACTGGCCGCAAAGTTACTTTGTCATCACCATTGTAACTGCGAACAGTCACTAAACGAGGCAGTCAAAAAGTGAGGAGTACTTGTACTTACCAGGTTATATTTGAGAACAAATGGATTCTGTATAAGCAGTAAGCTGAAGTAAATGTTTACTTAATTTTGTCTTCTCACAGAAAAATGGACATTTCCAAAGCTGTTGTGCTGTAATTATTATTATAAGTTTGTTTATATGCTTCTACTCAGGTACACATACAGCACTGGGACAGAAAGTAAGAGTATATAGGCCATTTGTTTAAAAATGATGTAACAAAACCCAGAACTATTTGTTAATATAAAATAAGGTAGAGAAAGCATGCAGAGCATGGTTTCTTGATCTTTTCCCCAAACCCTTTACTAGCAGAGGTGTGTATGTGTGTCTGTGTTTCCGCTCTCCCCTTGTGTTGTGTTGCATGCACTCAGTGTATGTGTGCCCTGGGAAGCATAGGGCAAGTTGTATGTGCTCCTCTCTGGGTCACATGACCAGGAGGGAGGGCCTTAGAACAGAGCAGTCAGCAGCATTCTTAGCTACTGCTCTATTGCTTTTTCATTGGGTTGTATTGGGGTAATATCCTTCTGCAAAGGATATTAAAGCACTCAACACATTCCAGGGAACGGTGCCCACCCACTGGTTTAGGTATGTGGATGACACCTGGGTCAAAATCAAGGCCCAGGAAGTACAGGCCTTCACGGACCATATAAACACCATTGATGCCAACATTAGGTTCACCAGAGAAGACACCAAGGACAACAGACTGGCATTCCTAGACTGTGAAGTCCTCATTGGGATCGGTGGCAAGCTAGAAATAGGGATCTACAGGAAACCCACACACACAGATCAATATCTGATGTTTGACTCCCAACATCCACTGCAGCACAAACTAGGAGTCATCAGGACATTGTCACACAGAGCAGAAACTATCCCCACCTCCATGGATTCCAAAAAGAATGAAAATCAGCACCTGAGAACAGCTCTAAAGTGTATGCAATCCAGTGCAGTGAGGAGTGCTCTGAACTCTACATTGGAGAAACCAAACAACCTTTGTACAGGAGGATGGCCCAACACAGGAGAAGTAACACCACAGGACCAGAGTCAGCAGTTTAACTTCATCTAAAAGAAAAAGGACACTCATTTGAGGACATTAATGTTCACATTTTAGACAGAGAAGATAGGTGGTTTGAGAGAGGGGTCAAGGAATCCATTTATGCCAACATGGAAAATCCTTCCTTGAATAGAGGTGGGGGCCTCAGGCACAATCTTTCCCCTATTTTCCTTCCTGCTTTGTCTTCTGTGCCTAGGAAGATTAAGACCATTTCGCAAGCGCAACAGCAGCATGGTAATCTTAACGATCCTACTTTGGATGACAAAGGGACTTAGAAATAAACATCTCAAATAACCATGACCTAGCCCCAGGTGCAAGGTCACACAGCCACCCTAGAAACATATTTAAGGATTCACTTACTAACTTTGCTCAGACTGAAGAAGCTTCTTGGATAAGGAGCGAAACGTTTCCACTGAGAAAATAGAAATCCAGTTGACATGATTCAAGCTAGACTATTTGGTCCCCTCTTTTGAGCAGGCTGGTCTATTTGCCCATTTCCATCCGTCCTTTGTTTTTGCAATGGTCAGATTTGTTTTTATTTTGTTTTTTACTGACTTTGTGAGAACTCAGTCTAAATTTACTAACTCATAATAAGCAGAAATCCAACCAACATTTGAGGATGGTGAACTGATTTTGTCTCCATAGGAATAGTATTGCTAAATCAGGAATAAGGAATCTCTGATCAGTGTGTCTAACTCAACAATGGGACCCATAAGGCCTTGGATGTAGCTCCTTCCTCCTCCCTAAAGCTCTGCCTCCAGGCTTTCCCCCCACTCTTCACCAGTGGTTGTTCCAGCTGGAAAGCTTGGAACTGCACCTCTGACTGAAGTACCTCCAAGTACACTTTCTTAAAAAGGAAAGCTGTGGGATAGAAAATATCACCAGGGGAAGTACCTTCAAATGTTGCTACCTTGTCTGCCTAATGTATCATCCAAATAGGAAAACATGGGGCAATCAAGATGGACAGAGAGGTGCTTAAAGGAACTGCAACTGGAGTACTTAAAAGCATGGCTATGTCTTGATGTGCTTGCCTTTTTTCACAGGATAAAGATATTGGATGTCTAAGATCACCAGGTTAAAGGCAAAACTGAAGTACTTTGGCCACATAATGAGAAGACAGGATACCCTGGAGAAGATGCTGATGCTAGGGAAAGTGGAAGGCAAAAGGAAGAGGGGCCGACCAAGGGCAAGATGGATGGATGATATTCTGGAGGTGACGGACTCAACCGTGGGGGAGCTGGGGATGGTGACGGCCGACAGGAAGCTCTGGCGTGGGATGGTCCATGAAGTCACGAAGAGTCGGAAGCGACTGAAAGAATAAACAACAACAAGATCACCAGGGCTGATTTCTATCTCACAGTCACCTTAACTCAAAATCTACTTTAATTAATGGTGTTTTAAAGTCTGTTCTTTATATGGATGAAGGAAGGCAATGATTGAAACCAATACACAGTGTGCTGGCTTTTTCTTTCTCTGTTTGATCTCTCTCTCTCTCTCTCTCTCTCTATCTCTATCTCTATCTCTATCTCTATCTCTATCTCTATCTCTATCTCTATCATCTCTATCTCTATCTCTATCTCTATCTCTATCTCTAT